>CAUYUJ010018156.1:187375-212846 GCA_963575745.1 Prorocentrum cordatum | reverse complement strand
GCGGAGGCGGAGGCGGAGGCGGAGGCGGAGGAGGAGGAGGAGGAGGAGGAGGAGGAGGAGGGGGAGGAGGAGGAGGAGGAGGAGGAGGAGGAGGAGGAGGAGGAAGAGGAGGAGGAGGAGGAGGAGGAGGAGGAGGAGAGCGAGGGGTGACGTAACAAGCCCTCAACGCCAAGGCTCCCAGTACGAACGGTGGTGTGAGTACCGTCGGTTAATGTGTTTGAGGCGCTTTTTCCGTTTCCGTGCCGGCCCAGGTCTAATAGCTCAAATGGCGATTTTGGTTCCAGAGGGCCTCAAGACGGCCAAACATGGCTTGGCCTTACAACGCCCTATTTCCGCCCAAATGATGGCGATTCCGCTCGGGACACCCTGGCACACATCAGATGTTGTCGACAGCGCTCTTGCCCAACAACGCGATTCCGCTACGGACAACCTAACACAGTTGAATTGGTGTCGACGTCGTCTTGGTCGCGGTGTTGCCCCAAGTGGCGATTGCGCTAGGGACACCCTGCAACAAATGAGATTTTGTCGACATATCGCTTGCCCAACATTGCAATTTCGCTAGAGGTGTCCTAACACAAGATGGTGTCGACATCGTCTTGGTCTCGGTCTTGCCCAAACTGCCGATTTCGCGACGGACATCTTCACGAACAGCATGTTGCCAGCATCAACTTGATATCAACATATGCCAACAAGGCAGACCAGGAGGACGCCAATATGGTCTTTAATGCTTTTGAGGCGGCCCTCCAAGCTCAAAGAGGTCTCAAGAGGGCTCCAACAGGATCCCCGAGATGGCCTTGATGGGGCACAAATCAGCGATCCCGTTTTGCTTTTTGAGCGTTCGCGGATTTCCGAGCTGCCAAACAGGCCAAGAGGGTTCAGGATGCCGCCGAGAACGTTCCAGGACTGCCCAAGAGGCTCCCAAGAGGGCCCCAAGACGGGCCAACGGGGGTCCGAAGACGGCCCGAGAGTCTCCCAGGTCCAAGTAGGGACAACGCGTGGCTCTGGAAGGCGGGCGGTCCACACGCGGAAAACACGACATTCTGACGGTCACCGGGGAAAACGCATAATTCTGAAGTCGGAGCTTTTGAGACGGGAGTCAATGCACACGGGGGTCAGGCAGGGCTCCGGATCCTGCGGGATCGAGCGAAGACCCCCTCTGGCTGACCCGGGTTAGCGGTCCGCTCGTGGCCGCGAGGTGGCCGCGCATATTGGCTGACCCTGGTTTGTGAAGCCCTGCGTTGCAGTTTTTTTTTCTTGCGTTGCATTCCTTTGGTTTCCTGCTGACCCCGGTCTGATTGACCCGGGTTAGCAGCGGGGTTAGCAGATCCCCGATGAAGAGCGGGCGGCCCAAGCGGTGAAAACACATGGCTCCCCCTGTGACAGCTCATTGCACAGATGGGCGGTCTACGTTGGGAAATCGCAGCGTTCGGACACCGGGCGGTCCAAACGGGGAGGCCTCGTGGTTCTCGAAGGCAGGCGGCCAACACGAGAAGGAGACGGCATTCGGACAGCGGACGGTCCAAACTGTCTCAGGGCGCCCTCGAGACTACCGAAAATTGCGATTGCGCGGGGGACGTCCTTAAACAAGTGATCAATCTCCAACATGCCATGTTTACTGTGACTCCTGTTACGCCGTCCAGCTTTCCCGGCGCTGGCGCCACTGAAAAAGCAGAGATCTTTATAAAGTCTAGAACCGTCGTCGCCAGAATTTTTGGATTTTCTCAGAACGCTGTAGTGTCAGCATTATTTGCGCCCACTCTGCGGGTCCGTTGTGTTAGATGCTTGTTGCGGCCAAGGGACGGCTGCACAGAGTCTGCTTCAGATGTTTGGGATGGTCGGGGCAATTTCGTTGAAGACGTCCTCCCAGATCTCGGCTTGGAGATGCTTTGACCTGAGGTGGTCCGGCCAGTGTCGCCTGAGGCACGAGACTTGTGGCAGACTGTCATCATGTACAGATATGCCGCCTCAAACAAAAAACATTGATTGTGTTCTCGCCTCAGCGACGGCCACATTTTTTCCGAAGCGGTGCTTTTGTTTGAGCTCAGGACACGTCCGAAAATGAGAACGGTGCTTCAGCCTCAGCGTTGGCCCCGTTTTTTGTTGAGAACGGTGTTGCCGTCCCCGCGCGGAGTGTCCCTGGAAGGGCCTCAAGACGGCTCAAGAGGGCCCGAAGACAGACCGAGAGCCCCCAAAGACGGCACAGGACGTTAGACGAGAAGGAAGGGACAAGCCAGCAGTCTCGCGTCATCACAACGTAAATTGCGCGTTCCGTGCCCGTGCCAAGCAGGTCTAGTGGCTTTCGGCCCATCCTGCCACCGCGTCTGGGTTGCAGGTTGGAGGCATTTTGGATGCATGTCGAGATCTCCTTGGAGGCCTCTCTTCAGGCGTGTCTCTGGGTCTCCTCTGGGCCTCGTGGGGGCCTCCTCTGGGCTTCTTGCGGCCTCCTGGATCTTCTTGAGGGCCTCTTGTGGGCCTGCTAACGTCAGCGGTCTCGGGGCGAAAGGCTCGAAGTGCCGGCTCGTGCCCCCCGTTCCCGGGCCCTTCTCGGGGCCCTCGCGAGTCCCTCGTGGGCCGCCGTCGGGGCCTCTTGCGCCGCATCGTGGCGATCTCGGAGGCATCCTGGGCCGTCGAAGTGCGTCGGGGCCATCTTGAGGCGTCTTGGGGGGCCGATTTGGGCCATGCTCGGGCCATCTGGAGCGTCTTTGGGGCGACTGCTGCACGAAACGGGGCGCTCTTGGGTCGTAGGGGGGGGCCTCGGGCAGCCGTGGGGCCCTCCCTCTGGCCTCTGAAAAAGTATGGCGACGACGCGCGGGGACACGCGGGAAACCCCAGAAGCGTCCAGGAGCGCCCAGAACTCCAACTGGCGGGCCCACTGCACACTTACGCATTTAACACCGAGGACTCTTAGGGACCTCAGGACATTCCAGTTCGTGCCCCCAGGCACGATGGCGGATTCTCGTCGGCTTCCATACCGCTATGAGCACCCGCTTTTCTGGCAGACAGCGTTTGCCTCGCCACTTGTTCCCCCTATTCTGCCACTCTGATTATGCTTCGGCAGCGGCCTTCTGGCCGTTGTGTGTTCGTGGGCCTTTGATCACGCGAGCTGTGCCTTTTCCATCCCGCGCCGCGAGCGCCCGCCCTTGCCATCGAGCGGGGCAGGAGGAGGAGGAGAAGGAGGAGGTTGGACCAGTGTAAACTCAAGAGTAAACCCAAGAATCATCAGCTGTGTTGGAATAGACCCTCCCTCCAAGCTCCCTTTTCCCCTGAGCCCCACTAAGGATTCATTTGTACTGAGTGAGCTGCCTCGTCGGAAGACATGCGTCCGAAGACCCTTAAGCATGCCAAAACAGTTTTCTCGGGATGCCAACGCCACTGATCAACCTGACTGTTGCGTCTGGAATCGTGCCACAGCGCCATTCCTGGGACTTCACCACCGCGAGTTCACGTCACGGTTGCACCCTCATAATCCTGAATCTTTTCAACACATCTTTTCTTGTGATTTAATTCGCCGTTTCAACAAGGAATATGTTCGGCGCAAAGGCGAGAGTCACATTTCGAAAACGAACCGCCCTCCGTCTGTGCAACTGTTGCACATGTTGAAGTTTCAGGATCATAAATGGTGAGGAAGTCTTAAGCGAAACGCCCGGCCCGCCCTTTCGACCAGCCTCGGGGTGCGACAGGGAGAAGTTATTGTAGTGGCCTCCGGCCAGTGCCGCCGATCCGGGGCGCTCCGGATGATGATGATGATGATGATGATGATGATGATGATGATGATGATGATGATGATGTTGCTGCTGCTGCTGCTGCTGCTGCTGATGATGATGATGATGATGATGATGGTGGTGGTGATGATGATGATGATGATGACGATGATGCTGATGATGATGATGATGCTGATGCTGATGCTGATGCTGATGCTGATGATGATGATGATGATGATGATGATGATGATGATGATGATGATGATGATGATGATGATGATGGGGATGTGACGATGGTGATGGTGATGGTAATGGAGATGGTGATGATCCTGGCCCCCCCCCACTCCCCTTCCTCTCTCCCGCCCCCCCTCTCTCCTTTCCCACCCCCCCTCTCTCCTTTCCCACCCCCTCTCTCTCCTGTCCCCCCCCCCTTACTCCTGCCCCCCCCTCCTCTCTCTATCCACCACCCTCCTCTTCCCCCCCCCCTCTCTCTGTCCCCCCCCCTCTCCTGTCCCCCCCCTCTTCTCTCCTGTCCCCCCCTCCCTTTGCAGAGCGCCCATCTGCAAAGCGGACCCTCCCGCCTTTCCCTGCAGCTCCCGTTCCCGCCTGAGAGGGCCCCCCCTTTGCAGTCCCCCCCCCCCTGCAGAGCGCCCCCCCCCCCTCTCCTGCCATCACCCTTGCAGAGCAAAAACTTCGGGGGGGGGGGGGGGAAACGAGGGGGGGGGGGGCGCTGGCAGGGGCGGGGAGGTGCCGAGCATTGAACTTGTCAGTTAATGAGGTCCCCCCACCTCCCTCCCTCCCAAGCAGAACTAAAGCTCGTGCTGAAGCAGAGCTTCAGCTTAGACGTCTTAAACTCACACGCTGAATCGGCGGATTTATATGAAAAAGGAATGGATAAGGAGGACGGATCGCCAGCCGGCGCGGACCCACGCGGCGCGAGGTAGCCGCAGCAGCAGTCGATCCCAGACTTTTGGCCCAGCAGCAGCGGCTTCCGCCGCTCCCGGGGCAGGTTAACGCCGCTCCGGTCAACCTTGGGTCCTGTTGTCTGGGCTTCTGCGACTGTGGGCCAGGACTTTGCCGCGTATGCGAGGTGCGCCCCTTCCATCCTGGGCAGCCAGCTGCCCTTGCCATCGAGGGGGGCAGGAGGAGCAGGAGGAGGAGGAGGAGGAGGAGGAGGAGGAGGAGGGCGAGGAGGAGGAGGAGGAGGAGGAGGGGAGTGGAGGGTAAGGATGACGGAACGCTGGCCAGCGCAGTTTCACGCGGTGCGAGGTAGCCGCAGCAGAAGTCGATCCCAGACTTTTGGCCCAGCAGCAGCGGCTTCCGCCGCTCCCGGGGCAGGTTAACGCCGCTCCGGTCAATCTTGGGTCCTGTTGTCTGGGCCTCTGCGACTGTCGGCCAGGACAGTGCCGCGCACGCGAGGTGCGTCCTTTCCATCCCGGGCAGCGAGCGCCGGACCTTGCCATCGAGGGGGGCTCGGTGAGGAGGAGGAGGAGGAGGAGGAGGAGGAGGGAAGGGAGGAGGAGGAAAGGGAGGAGGAGGAGGTGGAGGAGGAGAGTGGAGGGTACCCAGATGCCCCGATCTCCAAAAATCTTGGGAGCGGGTTTTGAATATTGGGCTCCCCAAATTCCGGCACAACGTCAAATTTTGGGGAACCGAATCAAATTGCAGACTCAGCCGCCCCCCAGATTTGGAGGGTTATCGCTCCCCAGATTTGGATCAGCCGCTCCCCCGATTTGGAGCGTTGTTTGTCGCTCTCCAAATTTGGGTCAGTCGCTCCCCATAGTTGTCTGCAGTTTGACGCGCCGCCGTCTGAAGGTTGTCAAGCGCCAGGCAAACTTCAGATCAGAAGTTTGACAAACTTCAGACCAACTTCATATCTGAAATTTGACAAACGTCAGATCTGAGAGGGTGCGATGTCCGATGTGGTGCGCGCGCTAATGTTCAATACGCGGTGGCGATTGCTGCGATGATTTCGAATATCATGGTGATGATGGTGATGATGGTGATGTTGACGCCGATGGTGATGGTGATGACGATGTTGGTGGCGGTGACGATAGATACGAAAACGCATGTGACCGCGACCTAATGACGAAGATGGTGAAGCCGGAGTACATGTGGGTTCGTTGCTCGGAGAGGATAGCATGTCAGATGTGGTGGGCGCCAGAAGTTTCACAGGGAGGTGATGATTTTGATGGTGGTGGCGACAATGGTGACGACCGATAGATCCCTCTTCCCAGTGCATCATCTCACCCTTCCCCGCCCTACCCCCCTTCCCTCTCCTCCCTCTCTCTCTCTCTCCCATTCGATCGTCAGATATCCTCCTGGTTCTGATTCCTCCTCCATCTTTTCATACCGTACCCCCTCCTGCCTTCCCTGAATTTCTCATCGTCTTCCTCGATCTGCTACTGCTACTCGCCTTCTTGCCTCGTCTCTCCTTTGCTTTCTCCTGCTCCGCCCTCCCATTACCTCCCTCCTCCTCCTCCTCCTCCAATTCCTCCTCCCTCCCTGCTTCCTACTTCCTCGCTCCCTCTCTTGCTCGCTAGTAGCAGACGCCATACACTTGACAATTTTCAGATATCATATCCGAAGTTTGCCCAAATTCAGTTAGATCCAGTGGGTGCATTGTGCCAGCGCGTGGACCCCAAACAGTCGATCACAGCATTATCGATGTGCGATCCAGCTGGTGTAAGCTATGTTGCGCGATTCAACGTGGTGCGTGGTGCAATTGCAGCGGTGCAATGTATACTTCTGTGAATCTGTACACGTACATACATGTATGCATATATGCAGCAGTATTCGCGGTGCAGCACATCTTTGCTACAAGGAGGGTGGCGGATCGAGACTCGAGGAACGAAGAGGCCGAGGCGGAGCAGCAGGAGGAGGAGGAGGAGGAGGAGAAGGAGCAGGAGGAGGAGGGGGAGGAGGAGGAGGAGCAGGAGGACGAGGAGGTTTCGGGGACCGAGGGTCGAGGATCTAGAAGGGATCGAGGATCGAGGAGGTGGAGAATGGAGAAGGGATCGAGGATCGAAGGTGGCGATCAGGAGGGGAGGGGAGACGGGGGATGGAGGGGTCCAGGCTCGCGGATGAGGAGGATGGATACAGAGTCGAGAACCGATGAGGAGGAGGGATCAGGGATCAGGGATCAAGGATCGACGGTAGAAGACGATCAGGAGGGATCGCCGAGGATCGAGGAAGAGGATCGAGGAGCTGGGATCGAGGATCGATCAATGAGGAGGACGGAGAGGGAACGGGGATCGAGGAGGACGGGCCAAAGATCGATGACTGAGGAGGGCTCCCAGTCTCCTTCTCCTTCGTCTGCATCCTGCTTCGTGCCTCCTGCATCCAGCCCTGTTCCTCGCCCTCCTCCTACCTCCCCCAGCTGCTGCCGGTCCTCCTCTGCATCCTCCTTGAACTTCTGTGGTCTGGATGGGACAGGGGGAGGGGCTGGCACGGCAAACACATGTTCTTCCGTGGACAACCGCTAACCTCGTCGGAGTTGAAATATGAGTTCAACCTCAAGTTATCGTGAGCGCAATGGAAGCCCTATGATCTCGGAAGTCATGCTTCTGCTGGCCAGGATCGTCGGATTATACATGAAAACAAATGAGCTTGAGTCTGAGTTGGCTCAACCTGAGCTCATGGGTTTTATTCGCAAGAGCCTCAGCCCATATAACAGGGGTACCCGGGGCAGGATGACACATATGTATGTGTATGCATGACTGTTTGCATATACGCATATCAGAGGTTGGGGGGTGAGATCGAAGTGGCACGGAGAGCCCCACTACCGGGAAATGGATTTCGGTTTCGTGTCCGTGCCGTGCGTGCGGGCGAGGCGATGCTGCGTGGGCGGGGGAGAGGAAATTCTCCTGTGGCTGGGCCGCGGCTGGACCAAAATGTTCTCCGCCCGGCAACCGATGGCGCGCGGTGTCCCGCCGGTGTCCCGCTGGTGTCCCGCTGCTATCCCGCCGGTGTCCCGTTGCTATCCCGCCGAAAGTGAGATCGATAGTGAGATCTATAGTGAGAGATCGATAGTGAGATCTATAGTGAGATCGATCGTGATATCGATAGTCAGATCGATCGTGAGATCGATCGAGTGAGATCGATAGCGAGATCGATAGTGGAATCGATAGCGAGATGAATAGTGAGATCGAAAGCGAGATCGCCAGTGAGATCGATAGCGAGATCGATAGTGGGATCGATAGTGGGATGGATAGTGAGATCGACAGTGAGATCGATTGTGTCCAGTGGTGTCCCGTGGTGTCCCGTTGAGTGAGATCGATAGTGGGATCGATGTGGTGTCCCGAGGTGTGCCGTGGTGTCCCGTGGTGTCCTACGGTGTCCCGTTGAGTGAGATCGATAGTTGGATCGATAGTGAGACCGATAGTGATATCGAGAGGTGTTCTGCGGTGTCCCGTGGTGTCCCGTGGTGGCCCGTGGTGTACGGTGATGTCCCGTTGAGTGAGATCGATAGTGAGATCGATAGTGAGATGGACAAGTGTCCCGTGGTGTCCCGTGGTGTCCCAGGATGTCCCGTGGTGTCCCGTTGAGTGAGATGGATAGTGAGATCGATAGTGAGACCGATAGTGATGTCGAGAGGTGTTCTGCGGTGTCCCGTGGTGTCCCGTGGTGGCCCGTGGTGTACGGTGATGTCCCGTTGAGTGAGATCGATAGTGAGATCGATAGTGAGATGGACAAGTGTCCCGTGGTGTCCCGTGGTGTCCCGTGGTGTCCCGGGGTGTCCCGTGGTGTCCCGTTGAGTGAGATCGATAGTGAGATCGAGTGAGTCATATGTTGGTTCTTTTCAGGGGTGGTCGTATAGCTATGTGTATACACATGTGCGTGTCTTTTCTTGGAATGTGTGCAAATGCACGTATGCATACATATGCACAGATCATATTCACATGTGTATACGCACATGTACAGTGTATGTGTACATTTGCTGCGGCTGCTGCAGCTGCTGTGGACACTGTAGCTGATGAAGTTGCTGCGGCTGGTGCAGCTGCAGTGAATGGCGTGAGGGCGTTCACGAGGCGCCCACGACAGGCGACCGACCGCCCACCATGAGAAAGAAATGCAGGTCCACCAGGCGCAGGGCGCCCACGACTGGCGGCACCTGGCCAAATGCCAGCAAACCCACCCAGCGCACGGGGCGCCCTCGGGGCGCCAAGTTAGCGACCAGTCGCCTGCCAGGCAAAACTCCCAGAAAACCGTCCGACGTGTTGGGAACGCAACAGAAATCAGTGCAGACACGGTTTGGGGAGCAATTTGCACAGCATAGTTGTTGACATGTACATTGGCATGTGCGGCAACAACAAATCAAAGCATTGTTTTCAAAAACGCCGTGACAACAATTGGATCTGAAGTTTGTCGCAAGGTTGCCAGAACTCAGATTTGGTATCTGAAGTGTGCCTGATGTTAGGCGAAATTGCCTGAAGCCAGACAAACTCCAGATGTCATACCTGAGGTTTGACAATTTCCAGACACTAGTCAGATCCAGTTGTTCGTATGATGCCAGCGCGTTGCGCGCAACATGTAGCTTCTAGCGTGTTCAATGTGCGACCCATGTTGGTGGAACCTGCGTAGGATGCAATACATATGGAGCAATGTGAGGAGTGCATCGTGCGTGGTACAGTCTACGAGCTGCTATGGACTGAAACACGTTTTACGGCAGCATGTGCGGTGCAGTGCATCTTGTCTTTGCTACGTGGGGGCGGATGCATGGAGGAGGAGGGGCAGCAGTAGCAGCATGAGGACGAATAGGATTCGATGCTCGAGGAGGGGTCAAGGATCGAGGAGGAGAAGTGAGCGAGGATCGAGGACCGAAGGGGGAGATGAGGAGGCGAGATCGAGGATGAAGGTGATCGAGAGATCGACGATCGAGGGTCGAAGAGAAGAATGAGGTGGCATCGGGGATCGAGGGCGAAACGGGATCTAGCATCGAGAACCGATGAAGAGGAGGGATATCAAGATTCGAGGATCGACAGTCGAGAATCGAGGAGGAATACCACGGGGATCATCAAGGATCGATGGTCGTCGTGGAGGAAAAGGATCGAGCAAGAGAGGTCGAGGATCGATGGTTGATGCGAATGGGGAGGGAACAAGGAGGGGGAGGAGGAGAGGGAGGAGGAGGAAAAAGAGAAGGAGTAGGACATCGAGTCGAGCATCGAGGACCGAGGAGGCCTCCTCCCGCTTCTCCAGCCTCTTCCTCCTCATTCTGCATCCTGCCTCTTGCCTCCTCCTGCGCCCCCCTCCTTCCTCGCACTCCTCCTCCTGCCTCCTCTTCATGCCTGCCCTCCTTTCTCTTCCTTGTTCTTTTCCTCTGGCATGGATGGCACGTGTGTAGGAGACTGGCACTAGCAAGACGTGTTATCCATCGAAGCCAGTCGTAAGACAGCTCGACGCTTGGGCCCACCGCCAGCCCAAACAGCGAGCAGAAATCGGGCGCAACCTCGTAGAAGCTGCGTGGGCCAACCACGCTGGGCCATAGATTGCGCAATCGGTTGCACCATCAATTGCGCTATCTATGGGTTGTACTATGGGATGCGCCATGGGCTGCGCCATGGGTTCCGTCCACAGATGACGCCATCGGTTGGGCCATCATTAGGTTTCCCCAGAGGGTGCGCCTTCCATGGGTTGCGCCATATGTTGGGCCATAGGTTGCGCGCTCGGCCGCCGATATCAAAACGGCATCCTCTTGGCTGCGCCGTAGGCTGCGCGCTGGGCCACCAGGCGAAACAATGCCCCTTATTGGTTGGGCCATAGGTTATCCGCGTGGCCACCGAGAATATAGCGCTCGGCCGCCAACGATACAACGGCTCATTCTTGGTTGCGCCATAGGTTGCGCGCTCCGCCGGCGAGAACAACACGGCCTCCTGTTGGTTGCGCTGTAGGTTCCGCGCTCGGCTGCCAATGATACAACGGCTCCCTCTTGGTTGCGCCATTGGTTGCGCGCTCCGCCGGCGAGACCACAACGGCCTCCTGATGGTCGCGCTGTGGGGTTCTGCGCTCGGCCGCCAACCATACAACGGCTCCTTATCGGTTGCGCCACAGTCTGCGCGCTCGGCCGCGGAGGAGGAGGGAGGTGAGAGGAGAGACGAGGCAGGACGATGAGGACGAGGATGAGCAGTGGAAGAATGTGGAGGACGACGACAACAAGGGAGGGGGCAGAGAGGCGGGGAGAGGCGCGACACGGAAGGATAGAGGAGGGGGGAGTAAGAGGAACCAGGAGGATATATGATGGGGGAGAATGACGAACAGGAGGAGGAGGGGGGATGAGGACGAGAAGGATGATGGATGACGACGGCGACGAGAGTGATGATGTGGAATAGGGGAGTATGATTAGTTTGACGATGAGGATGTTCATCTGGAATATGACGAGGATGAATAGGAACATGACAAATGATGTGGAAGAGGACGATGAGGACGATGCTTTACATGTGCAAGAGGAGGATGGGGAGGAGAAGGAGGAGGAGGAGGAATTATGATAATGAGGAGAGTGCGGCGGGGGATGATGAGGTCGCGGGATGCTGATCCTGCAGATGATGACGATGACGCTGGTGCTGATCATAGATGGTGACAATGTCAACGATCATAATGTTAATGATGGCCGTGGCGGTGGCATTGACGATGATGATGATAACGATGACAGTGGCTGTGGTGATGTCGATGGTAGGTGTAAATCTCAGATTCGAAGTTTTTCAAGTTTTAGAAGAAGCAATCCCAAGCCTGACAAATCTCATATATCATATCTGAAGTGTGTTAAACTTCCAAAACATTTGAAGCTCGCTTCCCAGATTTGGATCAGCCGCTCCCCAAATTTGGATGCGCATCGCTCCCCCAAACCTCGGATCTGCCGCTCCCCAAATTCTGGGCAGAAAGACCAGATGCAGTCTTCAGATTTGGTTCCCCAGATTTGAGCATGTACCAGCCGCTCCCCAAATTTCCAACTTCAGCTTCGGCTCCCCAGACTTTTGGAGTGCGGGGCATCTGGGTGTAAGGACGGCGGATCGCCTGCCGGCGCGGGCCCACGCGGCGCGGGGCAGCCGCAGCAGCAGTCGAGCCCAGACCCCTGGCCCAGCAGCAGCGGCTTCCGCCGCTCCCGGGGCAGGCTCACGCCGCTCCGGTCAGTCTCGGGTCCTGTTGTCGGGGCCTCTGCGGCTGTCGGCCAGGACAGTGCCGCGTACGCGAGGTGCGCCCCTTCCATCCCGGGCAGCGAGTGCTAGCCCTTGCCATCGAGGGGGGCAGGAGGAGGAGGAGGAGGAGGAGGAGGAGGAGGAGGAGGAGGAGGATGGGAGTGGAGGGGAAGGATGACGGATCGCCAGCCAGAGCGGCTTCATGCGGTGCGAGGTATTCGCAGCAGCAGTCAATCCCAGACTCTTGGCCCGGCAGCAGCGGCTTCCGCCGCTCCCGGGGCAGCCTAACGCCGCTCCGGTCAATCTTGGGTCCTGTTGTTTGGGGTTCTGCGGCTGCCCTTGCTTCGCCACCAGGCTATTTCCAAGATGCGGTGCCCGTCTTGTCCCGTCCTGCGTCTTGCCAGCATTTGCCGCTCGGGCCGACTCCGCACCGCCCGATTTCTGATACGGGCAACGTTGCGGTTGGAAGGCGTGTTCGCTTGGATTTGATGCTGCTGGTGGAACTCCTGGCATGATTGTTTCTGAAGTTGGAGGATCCCAATGTTTCACCGTGAGGTTTCACCCGTTGCTTGAGCGGAAGCATCCACATGTGGTCTGGGGCAGTCCTCAGCCAGAGCTGGGCTGGGGGGCCCTCCAAATCAGTCATGAGTTGGCATGGAGATACACTGCGCACAACGCATGTGTTCTTTATGCCCGCGGTCTTGGATAAGATTGCAACCATCGCGTGATTGACTCTGCCAGTTCCTAGCGCTGGAGCGAGAACGAGGACGGCGACGGCGACGGCGACGGTGCGGGCCTTCTGCAGCCTCGCTCTGCCCAGACCCCGTGGGCAGCATCGGCGGGGTCGCTCTCCGAGCCCGCGGGCCGCCCGGGCGTCGTCGGCCGCGTGGCGGCCCAGCCAGCTCCGTGGCCGCCGCTGCCACCAGCCACCGGCCACCAGGAGGAGGAGGTCCGTATCGTTTAACCAATCCCCGTCCCCATCCCCATTCCCTTCGAGAGCCCCACCGAATGACCACCTCAGTTGGGGATACGCCCCTCGAAACCCGAAGGGAACGACCTATATCCACACCTGGGGGAGGTATGTCGGCCAGTGGGGCCCAGGCCACACCGCTGAGGATAGGAGGAGGAGGAGGAGGAGGAGGAGGAGGAGGAGGAGGAGGAGAGGAGGCGGAGGAGGGGAGGAGGAGGAGGAGGAAGGAGGAGGAGGAGGAGGAGGGGAATTGGTTAAACGATACTCACAAGGGTGGTCAGGGGCAACGTTCGGGGGGGATACGGTCGGGAACTCTGGGACGGCGTGTCGCTCCGCCGGTTCTGGCCCATCGCGCCTCGACGCGACACGCTATCCGCTTCCTGGCCGCCCAGCGTCAACGTCCCGAGCTGTTCCGAACCTCCCGCCCCGCGGAGCGGATCCTGCTCCTCCTCCTCCTCCTCCTCCTCAACCTCCTCCTCCTCCTCCTCCTCCTCCTCCTCCTCATCATCATGATCATCATCATCATCATATCATCAGCATCATCATCACCATCATCATCATCATCATCATCCTCATCCTCCTCTCGTCCTCCTCCTCCCCTCCTCCTCCTCCTCCTTCTCCTCCTCCTCCTCTTTCTCTTTCCTCCTCCTCCTCTCTCCTCCTCCTCCTCCTCCTCCTCGTCCTTCCTCCCTCCTCCTCCTCCTCCTCCTCCTCCTCCTCCTCCTTGTCATCCATCCTCCTCCTTTTCTCCTCCTTCTTTTCTCTCCTCCTCCTCCTCCTCCTCGTGCTTCCTCCTCCTCCTCCTCCTCCCCCCTCCTCCTCCTCCTCCTCCTCCTCCTCCCTCCTCCTCCTCTCCTCCTCCTCCTCCTCCCTCCTCCTCCTCCTCGTCGTCCTCCTCCTCCTCCTCCTCCTCCTCCACCTCTTCGCTTATTGTAGGCAGGAGCCTGGTGGCCCACTTCGCCCAGGTACGTGCAGTTCTGCCATCGGGTTCCCCCCATATGCTGCCCCATCATGTGGGGAGTTTGGCAGGTCTCCGACCAGGTGTTTTTCCATGATGGCCGATGTTCTGCCACCTCTGCCATAGTTAGGTAGGAGAGGGACTAGGAGCAGGAGGAGGAGGAGGAGGAGATGGAGGAGGAAGAGGAAGAGGAGGAGGGAGGAAGAGAAGAGGGAGGAGGATGAGGAAAAGGAGGAGGAGGAGGAGAGAGGAGGAGGCGGAGGCGGAGGAGGGAGAGGAGGAGGAGAGGGAGGAGGAGGAGGCGGAGGGAGGATGAGGAGGAGAGGAGGGAGGGAGGAGGAGGAGGAGGAGGAGGAGGAGGAGGAGGAGGAGGAGGAGAAGAGGAGGAAGGAAGGGAGGAAGGAGGAGGAGGAGGAGGAGGGGAGGAGGAGGGGAGGTGGAGGGGTAGGGTTTAGGGGGAGGAGAGGGAGGAGGAGGTGGAGGTAGGAGGAGGAGGAGGAGGAGAGGAGAAGGAGGAGGAGCAGAAGCAGAAGGAGAAGGAGGAGGCGGATTTGGAGGACGAGGAGGAGGAGGCGGATTTGGAGGAGGAGGAGGCGAAGGAAGAGGAGGAGGAGGAGAAGGAGTATGAAGAAGAAGAAGAAACATAATAAGAAGACGAAGAAAAATAATAATAAGAGGAAGAAGAGGAGGAGGAGGAGGAGGACCTTCCTATCCTCCCTTCTCCCCAGTCCTACCTACGGTAGTGGTGGTGGTGGTGGTGGGAAATCGGCCCATCATTCCAACCCCAGCGTCGTTCGTGCCCCCTCAGTCGCGCAACCGGTCTCGGGTGAAAGGGAGCTCTCCCAAGGTGACTGGTGCGACTTGCCCCCTGGCCTCTCTCTTTGAAGGGCCTGTTTTCCACCACCACCACCATAAGTTGAAATGGGGAAGGAGGATGAGGAGGAGGAGGAGGTGGGGGAGGAGTAGGAGGAGGAGGAGGAGGAGGAGGAGGAGGAGGAGGAGGAGGACCCCCTCCCCCGTCCAACTTATGGTGGTGGTGGTGGTGGAAAACAGGCCCATCACTCTCGGCCTGCTCGACCGCCCTTGCGGTCGGGCACTTTGGCTCAGCGCGTCGCTCCGCCGGTTCTGTCCCACCACGCTTGGGCGCGACACGCACTCCGCGTCCCCTTCCACAAACGTGAGCGGAGGAGGAGTAGGAGGAGGAGGAGGAGGAGGAGGGCACTCCGCGCCCCCTTCCCCAAACGTGAGCGGAGGAGGAGGAGGAGGAAGAGGAGGAGGAGGAGGAGGAGGAGGAGGAGGAGGAGGAGGAAAAGGAGGAGGAAGAGGAATAGAAGGAGGAGGAGGAGGAGAAGCAGGAGGAGGAGGTGGTGGTGGAGGAGGAGGAGGAGGACGACGAGGAGGAGGGAGTCCGGATCTGTTCCGAGCCTCTCGCCCCGCGGAGCGGGGCGACAGGCGCCCTGCTCCGCTCGCAGGGCCCACCGTGTCGCCCGGGGGCCGCCGAAGCGGCGCTCGGGGGGTGCAGGTCCCGACCTTGAGCAACACTTGGCATCGCTCGGACGTGTGCGTTTTTTCCTCGGCGAGGACCATCGAGGAGCATCCTTGATCATGTGGCGAAAAAACCACGCACGAAACCGAAAAAAACACAGGGAATGGACGTCCGAGCGATGGCCAGCAACACCAGCGCCGTCGTGCGCCGCAGGTTTCGCTGGCCGTTGCTCGGCCCCCCAGGGGCCGCCGGGAATGCCCCAGGGGAAGGGGTCGGGAGGACTCAGCCACGCACAAAGGGGTGGGGGCGAGGGGGGAGGGCTTCTGAGAAGCACCCCTGCTTCTTTGAAGGCGCGGGCCCTGTCTATAGATGTAACGCTGGCGCCTTCTAAGAAGCAGCCTCCTTCCAAGAAGCCCTCCCCCCCTCCCTGAACCCCCCTTGTGCGCGCTGCCAAGACTTGTCGTGCGGATTGGACAGCGCCACATCGTTGGGTGTCTGGCAAGGGTGGGAGGAGAGGAAGGAGGAGAAGAAGGAGGAGGATGAGGAGGAGGAGGAGGAGTGGAAGGAGAAGGTAGAAGAGGATGAGGTAAGGGGGAGGTACAGGAGGGGCAGCAACACTGAAGGAGGGGGGGTATTGTGCAACGGGCAGAGGGACGAGGAGGGGCAGGATTTCCAGGGACGAAGGGGGATAATGATGATGCTGCTGATGATGATGGTGAATGTGATGATGGTGATGACGATGCTGATGATACTTATGATACGATGGTTATGCTGTTGACGATTGCGATGATTACTATCATGATGCTGGTGATGACGACGATGGTGATGATGCTGATGCTGATGCTGGTGGTGATGTTGATGATGATGCCGATGATGATGATGATGATGATGATGAAGATGATGATGATGATGATGATGAGGATGATGATGCTGATGAAGGTGATGTTAAAGATGCTGATGATGATTGTGATGATGATGATGGCGGTGATGCTGTTGATGATAATGCTGCTGATGATTGCTGTGATGATGCTAGTTGTGGTGGTGGTTGCGATGATGACGATGATTGAGGTAGTGCTGGTGACGGAGGTGGTGATTATTATCATGATACTGGTGACGATGATGTTGTTGATGGTTGTGTCGATGCAGATGATGATGGTGATGAGAATGATGATGCTGTTGATGATGAGGATGCTGCTGATGCTGCTGATGATGACGATGGTGATGGTGGTGGTGGTGATTGTGGCAATGCAGATGCTGAGAAGGAGCAGGAGGAGGCAACCGCCAGGACGTCGCCCACTTCTTCGGGCTGCCCACGGAGATCCACCAGGAGGACGGCTCCCGGGATCAGATGGAGAGGACCCGCGGGGGGGACGCCAGCTTGCGGCCGCCGTCGTCGTCGTACCCGTCGGTCGAGGTATTTCGGATGCCATGCTCCCCCTACGCCCAGATTGCTGGCGGCAGGAACAAAAGCTCGATGAGCCAGGGGAAGGCCGGGCGCTTCCCCAGAAAGCTTGGTGAGGCAGGGGGGGACAGCGACAGTCAAGCAGTGGCGAAGCGTCTTGGCTCGCCGATCGGCCCACCAACGAATGTTCTAATAACCTTTTGTGATTTGCACGGCATGTTCTTAGAACATGTCTGGCCGAGATGGTATTTGTTCCACATATCGAGCTTGCGTTCTGAGAACGTTGTTGTTGTTATTGTTGTTGTGGTTGTTGTTGATGTTGTTGTAATTGTTGTTGTTGTTGTTGTTGTTGTTGAACATTATTACTTCTAAAGAATAATTATTGTTGGGACCCCTGGTGCACGGCCCCCTCGCCGCGCCTAGGCCGCAGCCATGTTTTCATCATTTTCGTGAGGAAGTCTCTGGCAAAACGGGTTGGTCCGGATCCGGTTGTTTTGTTACGGGCGGTTTTCCCTTGCAAAAAATAAGGCAAAGTGGACATTTCTTGTTCTAACATAACCAAACTTCAAGAATCCCTTGCAAAAAATAAGGTAAAGTGGACATTCGCGCGCGCAAGACGAAATCCTTCCAAAACCTTAGTGTTCGTAGCGATTTTAACATAAAAAACATCAAAAAACAATGGTTTTTCAAAAAAAAGTGTCAAACTTTCATCCCGCGCGCTCTTGCGGATTTGTAGGAAACCCAACACTTTTTAAACATTTCTGTCAAACGGGCTTTTGCGAGCAACTTTTTCACGTGCTTCGAACTTCTCCAACAACGGTTGCGCACCTGCCAGGGCCATCATACCTGCCTATTCTAGCGTCAGGAACACGTTACCACCAAAAACCAGTACAGGTGTCCAGTGTTGGAACAGGGGGAAAAGTCGTATACTAAGCTAGCGTCCAGAAAATGTTACCACAACAAGTCACTGTACCCATGCGCCAGTGTAGTAGCCACGGTCGTCCGCAGGCCACGAAGTGAAGTGTCCGAACGTCATAGGGCGGGAAGCTGGGTGTGGGTGGTGGCGAAGAGTCGTTTGGAAATGTGGTAGAGCTTGAACCGGCCCCCCCACAAAGTGGGGGTATTGGCGGGCGTCGTATGAAAACCCTGGCACTGGTGAGAACGGAGTGTCCCCACGTGCTAGTAATTGTTGTTGTTGTTGTTGTTGTTGTTGTTGTTGTTGTTGTTGTAATTGTTGGGGTCTAAGAGAATTTCGTGGTGTGCTCATAGGAATGCCGGGACGGCCGGTCCCTGCTCAGGGCTGGACCTAGACGGTGTTTTGGCGATCTCCTGGGCCGTTCTCGTTTCGGTTTCGTCTTGCGGTAAAAAGGCGGAGGGAAGGCAGAACGAGGGAAAACGAGAACAACACGAAACCGACAAACACCGCATACAGTCGGGGCCCTGAGGAAGGAACCCTTTTCGTTGGGGAGGGGCTCCGTGTTCCTTACTTGTTACACAGCTTGCCCCACGTTTTCCCTATTCCTTCGATCGGAAATCGAAGTTCAACTTATGGAGAAAAGGGGCCTCGTTCCTTATTTAGGGTTCCTGAAGTCAACGCCCCAACTGTAGGTTCTGCTCCGCCAGTGCTCCGGACAGGAAAGAGGCCCGGAGGAGGAAGGGGAGGAGGAGGAGGAGGAGGTAGGAGGAGAGGGAGGGAGGAGGGGAGGAGGAGGAGGAGGAGGGGAGGAGGAGGAGGAGGAGGAAGGAGGAGGATGGAGGAGGAGGAGGAGGAGGAGGAGGAGATGAGGAGGAGGAGGAGGGAGGAGGAGGAGGAGGAAGGATGAGGAGAGGAGGGGGGAGGAGGAGGAGGAGGAGGAGGAGGAGGGGGAACTCTGCTGCAGATGCAGCCTGGTCTCGGCCCCGCCGCTGGGCACCTCCTCCTCCAGGCTGCGCCGGCGTCCGGCAGAGGCCCGGGGAAGGAGCCCGGGGGACTCCGCCTGCTGTGCGCGAGGGGCCTGTTTGTCACCACCACCACCAGAAGTTGCAGGGGGAGGGGGTCCTCCTCCTCCTCCTCCTTCTCCTCCTCCTCCTCCTCCTCCTCCTCCTCCTCCTCTCTCTCCTCCTCCTCTTCCTCCTCTCCTCCTCCTCCTCCTCCTCCTCCTCCTCTCCTCCTCTCCTCCTCCTCCTCCTCCTCCTCCTCCTCTTCCTCCTCCTCCTCCTCTTCCTCCTCCTGGCGCTGCGGGCCTCGCGCGGTCTTGCTCCGCGTAGCCCCGCGCACGCACGCGCGCGCGCGGGCGCGCCCAGCTCTGCACCGAGCACGCACAGCAGGACCTACGTCCCATCGTCTGCCTCGGGCTCTGAGACAGAGGGTTGGCGCCTCGGGAATCAGCCTCAGGACCCGAGACACCGCCAAAGGGAGAGGAGAGAAACCTCGAGGGAGGAGGAAGGGAAGCGGGGTCCGAGGGACCGCAAGCCAAACAATCCGAGGTCTAGGTCACTTAGCCCCCCGACCACCACCTCCATAATGGAAGACGACCTCCTCCCCGCAAATGCGACGCGGAGGTGATGGTGGCGGGGCCAGCTTACTGTGCACGCGTGGGCTCCCCGCCCCAGATAGGAGAGAGCCAAGGCGGCAACCTCAAGGCAAAAGAGAAGAAGTCATCGGGGGGGAGCCCACATTCTATTACGAGGCGACCGAGCCCCCAGGGACCCAAGGAGGGACAAAGAGCAGGGCCTCCCGGGCCTCGAAGGGGGGTGGCATGGGATCCCTGGGTGGCTCGGCGGCCCCCTGCAAGTGGCCCCCGCGGGGCCGGGTGTCAGTCGTTGTGGTCGACCTCGCCCCCCTCGCAGCCGCCTGCACCCCCTGGGGTATGCTGAGGGGCCGGCACGCTCACCGCCGAGGGTGAGTTCTCGACCCTGTTCTGCATGGGGCTGATGTCGCTGTTGGGCGCGTTCGTGGTGTTGTCGTCGGGGTCCTTCGTGAGCCCCTCGTATGGGCATGGGCCCAGGCCAGGGTGGCCTGCGGCCCTGCTTTCTGCAGTTGTTGTCTGCTTCTTTGGACCGACCCTGTCCCCCGCCCTTCGGCGCCAGCGGCGCTCCGTGGGTACAGGGGTCTGTCACCACCCTTCGGCGCAATGCGCTGTGGTGACGAGCCGTCGTGGTCCTCCTCCTCGTCTACGTTGCTCTCCCCCTCTTTCGCGTTGTGGTTGCCGTCGAGTCTCCTCCTCCTCCTCCTCCTCCTCCCGAGGGGTGCCGAGGTGAAGCACTTAAATTTGTACCGCTGCATTCTGAATGGCACTTTTACCACTAGCGTTATGGCACACTCATGTCACAGAGCCGGCTTGCGCAGGCGACGTGCTCTGCGACCTGTTGCTCGTCACTTCATCTACTCATATTGTGGATTGTGGTCGAAGGTTCTTGGTCGTCTGACTGGTGGTGTCAGAGATACCTTATGTGGCCCTGCTGTGCTTCATGCTGGGCATGCTCATCGAGTTATTCTGCCTCATGTCCTTCTCATTCCTCTTCGCCGTTTGCGACCCGAGGGGTGCCGAGGTGAAGCACTTAAATTTGCACCGCTGAATTCTGAATGGCACTTTTACCATTGGCGTTGTTGCACTTTCGTGTCACACAGACGGCTTGCGCAGGCGTAGTGCTCTGCGACCTGTTGCCCGTCACTTTATCTACTTATACTGTGGATTGTGGTCGAAGGTTCTTGGTCGTCTGACTGGTGGTGTCAGAGATACCTTATGTGGCCCTGCTGTGTTTCATGATGGGCGCGCTCATCGAGCGATTCTGCCTCATGTCAATATCCTCCTTCTTTTCGCCGCTTGAGACCCGTGGGATGCCGAGATGAAGCACTTAAATTTGTACCGCTGCATTCTGAATGGCACTTTTACCACTGGCGTTATGGAGCGCTCGTGTCGCACAGCCGGCTTGCCCCGGCGTCGTTTTCTGCCATTTGTTGTCGCCGCTTTATTTTATCCTCTTTCTTGGTATGGTGGTTGGAGTTTCTTGGTCGTCTGACCTGTGGTGTCAGATATACCGCATGCGGCCCTGCTGTATTCATGCCGGGCGAGCTCATCGAGCTATTCTCCGTTCCTTTGAGGTAAGGCAGCCCCTGGCCATAGTTCCGATACACCGACAGCAACACAATAGCAGCAGCCAGGACACCGACCGCACCGATTCGACTCTGATCTGGTCCGCGAACATCTTCTACCACGTCTTTTTTTCTTGTGGTTCATACGCATATTGTTCCTGGCCTTCTTTGTGCACTGGTTCCTTCAGTATTTCGTCCACGACTTCTACTCGCACGAGATGTGAGGCCGCGGCCTCCTGCGCCAGCACACCAGTGTGCCCGACTCCGGCGCCTTCGCCTTCGACTTCGCCTCCCTTCCTCTTCCTTTTCCTCATCCTCCTCCTCCTCCTTCCCCCCTCTAACTTATGGTGGCAACTTATGGTGGTGGTGGTGGTCGGAAACACGCCCATCTGTGTGTGAGCTGCTTCGCTATGACCCCCCCCTCTGCTGTCCCTTCCTTCGACGGCGAGCGAGGGCTGGAAGTTCAGAGGAGGAGAGGGGAACCAATGCCGCTGCCCCCCTCGCCCCGTTTTCCCCTTTTGGGATCCTCCTTGGAGGCCCTCGTCGCCACCGCTGGATCCGCCTCGAGATTCTGTCCAGACCGCACCCTGGGAGAGGTCCGGGGAGCACCGGTATCGATGCTTTTTGGTCTCCCCAGGAACTGAGAAGGGGCGGGCCTTCCCAGAAGGCTGGGAAGTCCCCCGGCTTCCCGAGAAGTTTTCTGAGCGTTCCCCGAAGACAGAAACAACATCACTCCTTAGAAGGCGCGGGGGCCTCCGAAAAGTCCCGCCGCCTTCTGAGAAGGCCTTCCCCTTCTCATTCCCCCGCTCGCCCGCCGCCAATTCTTTCGGCCGGCCCTCCCGGAGAGGATGTTCCAGCAGATGGACGCCAACAGCGACAGGCGGGCCGGCCACAAACCGGGGGGAGAGCTGTGCCCCCTGCCCTCCACAGGCGTCCCCAGGGGGATGCCATGCTTCGCGCGCTCGCAGGGCCAGGCGGGGTGGCGGCCAGGGCGTCCTCCAGGGAGGCGTCGAGCTGCGCTCGGCTCCTACTTGCGAGCAGCGAGCACGTCGCCGTGCCAACTTGTTCCTTGGTTTACAGTGTTCCAGCTTGCTCTTAGCTTTGACCACCAGGGAGAATTTCGAGCACCAAGAAAGTACCGAAACTGGAGGGTTTTCACGTGCCGGCCCTTGGGAGGCGATGCTTGTTCGATACTGTTTCGATACGTGTCTGGGTACTCGAAATCATTACTGGGGTGTGGTCCTTACACGCGATGGGAGCAACATAATCTTTGGTTCGGTATATGATCGGGTTGGGACGAGTCTGGCGCGAGGTCGTCGGTGAATTTCGAGGTCCTCTTGGGGCCTCTTTAAGGCCGTTTAGGAGCCTTTGGGAGCATATGTTGGCCTCTTGGGGGCCTCTCGGGGCCCCTTGGGGGCTTGCTGGCAGTTTTGGGAAGGCCCTTGGGCGGAGGGCTCGAAACCTCAATTCGACTTCCCCTCTGGGGCCCCTTTGGGGGCCCTCGTACCATCTGGGGCCGTCAGGGGCACTTCTGGGGCCGTCTTGGGGCCCTCTTTGGGCATCTTGGGGCCTTCTTGGGGACCTGTTGGGCCGTCTTGGGATGATCTGGGAGGCCTCTTGGGGCCGTCTTGGACGCTGTGAAGGCAGAACAGCTGCACATGTTAAAATGCACGTTTGTGTGTGCCTCTTGCAGCTTTGCTGGGAGGCCTCATGGAGGCCTCTTTTGGGCGTCTCGGATGCATCCCGGGCCGCCTGCTTGCCACCTGGAGCGTCCTGAACGATCGCTCGGCGAGTCGGGGCCCTCTCGTGCCGCCCGACAGGCCTCTCGGGGCCCTCCCAGTCCCGTTTTGGGCCCTCTTGGTGGGGCACTCCTGGGGCTGTCTGGGGGCCCTCCTGGGGAGCTCCGGACTCCGTCCGCCCGCCGGGCTGGAGATCAGGTCAGATCCATTTTCCGAGAATGCAGGGGCCCTGTTGCATAGTGCACGTGTATGTTCACACAGGTATGTTTTATACGAGTGTGTGGTTTTATTTGATCTCGTATCAATACACATACAAACACATGCTTACATACACAGTTTGTACACATATACATGATTATACACATGCACATACATTTATACGCGTGGAAATACATTCTGTGCTTCTATACATATATGTGTATCTGTACATATGTGCACATACATACATATATATATATATATATATATAATAGGTGTATACTAGCAATGTTGCGCAGTCACCCTGATGGGGTCACGATGTGTAGCAGCGGTTGGTCACCGATTCCGGAAACCTGTATCGATAGACGGACAAGTTGTTCAGATTGAACCGTGTATCGAAGTCTTGCGCATCTTTCTGTGTCGGCATTCCATTTTCGGGCCCCGGGGCCGTCAGAGGGTGATACGTCTCCCCAGATGGGCCCAGGAAGAGGTTTCGAGGCATATTGTCACAGGATCGCATAGATCATGTCCGTATCCATGGTCCATGCCTGTCACGGTCTGGATGCGGACATCGTTCCGTGCGGGGAATCCGCGCAAAGCCGCCTTGCACCCACGGGGCCGCGTCCGAGATCTGTTTTTCCGCTCGCGGCCGTCGGCTTCGACGCCGTTTTCAAGGGACCTTTGAGGGACGCGATAGGCTGGTTCCCCAAGTCAGGAGGGAAAAGTCGACACGGACACCAGTGAAAGCAGATTTCGCAGAGGATCTGCGAAACTCTTGAACGTGGCGGAGAGACGGACATCCGAGACCACACGAGGAATATTGGGGAGAACGTTGAAATAGTGTCGGAAACTTTTGCGTCTGGGGGGCGGGAGGCACAGCTCCCCCGTCGGTGGTTGGCCGGACAGGGAGATCACGTGGGAGGAGTTCCAGGAGCCCCGTGCCCACCTCCTCCGACGCCTCCTCCGCTTTCTCCCACCCCCCCCCTCGCCCGTCCTCCTCGCCTCCCCCTTCTCCTCCTCCTCCTCCTGCTCGTCCTCCTGCTCCTCCTCCTCATCCTGCTCCTCCTCCTCCTCCTCCTCCTCCTCCTCCTCCTCCTCCTCCCGAGGAAGCATACACCTTCTCCTCTCGAGGAACCAGACGCATGCATAATCATAAATTGTCTGAGCTCCGTGCGGGCCGTCGAAAGTTTATGCTTATGCAGCTGTGTATTCCTCTATCTTTCCCCCCCGCCCAACGCGCTGGGGCTGGCACAGCCTGGCAGGCGAAGAAGAAGAGGAGGAGGAAGAGGAACAGGACAGTCAGTATGATGAAGAAGGGGGAGGAAGCAGGAGGAGGAGAACGAAGAAGAGGAGAACGAGGGGGAGGGGGAGAAGGATGAGAAGCAGGAGGAGGAGGAGGAGGTGGAGGAGGAGGAGGAGGAGGAGGCGCAGGAGGAGGAAGAGCGCGTTTGATAAGCAATTGGAGGATGTGCGGCAGGCGCGCGGGCTGAACCAAGACCTCCGCTACGACCAGAAGCTCAATTCGGCAGACCTCACCCACACATCAGGATTTTAGAGCCTATGGCGCATTTTTTCAATCCATTGTTTTGCCGATCGGCGCGGGTCCCCCAACCTCCCTGCCCATGAAGTGGATCTTGGCTGTTTTTTGGCGCCTGCTTCGAGCGGGTGGGGTCTTCCCCAGAGGCCGCACTCTTGCAAACAGCCGCATGAAGCAGAGGTCTGGAGCCAGACCCCCCCCCTCCCCCCCCTTCCGCCCAATGTCGAAACGCCGAGTGAAACAAAACGCTCACGTGCCCCACCTGGCCATCGATCGACCTTCTCGCCAGGAAGGCCCACATGCACGCCTCCGCACACAGGCCGAGGAGAGGCGGGCCCCGTCCTTGCCCCTCCTGCCGACCCACCGCGACTGTGGCAGCATGGTGCCAGCAGCCAGGCCAGCACCATCACGGGCCCCACAGCTCGAAGAAGAAACAGCGGAGTAAACTTGGCGTCGCCCCAACATACTTATAGTATATGTGCGTCGCCCCCCCAGGGGCGACGCGCGCACCGAGGAATCTTATATTACATGCGTCGTGGTTGGTGCTTTCTGGCCACACCGCTCGGGAAACGACATACTACAATATGGGTATACTGTATCTTCGGGTCGGACGCGCGCCTCCAAGGAGGACATATGGTATTAGTATGTCCCTGAGCGTCCCATAAACATACATTTTTGGCGATCGGCGCGGGTTTCCTGGATCGGCGCCTGCCCCCCCCCCCCGGCGGCGCCTTCGGCGGCGCGCTCCGCGCGACAGGGAGGTTGGGGTCCGGCGCAGATCCAAGAAGTCCGCGCGGAGCGCCAATTGATGTTTTTGCAGTTTTTCCTTCTTCAGGACTTCGGTCGGGCCTGTCCCTCTACAGGAGGAAAATTCAAAACATAGGAAAAACAGTAGTCTGTGGAAGATATTTGGTCTTATTCTCTTGCACAGGGTGTCTAGAGCTCGGACCACTTCATTCCGCGTCGCGACGCACGCCCAGTTCCCTTCCTCACGCACCACATCACCACCTCCACTCCCCCAGTGGGGGCCCCGCCCACTGCCCCATCCGCCACGACCACTTTATTCCGCGTCTCGACGCACACCACCTCCCCCTTTTTTCCCCCCGCGTCCCCAGCGCCCCAGTCGGCCCCCCGCCCAGTGCCCTCTCCGCCCCGACAAGTTGATTCCGCGTCGCGACGCACACCACCTCCCCCACCCCTCCCCCCACATCCCCAGCGCCCCAGTGGAACCCCTGCCCCGTGACCCTCTGCCCCGAGCCCCCCCGCGTCCCCA
>CAUYUJ010018156.1:109875-184875 GCA_963575745.1 Prorocentrum cordatum | reverse complement strand
GGCCCTTGATCTCTCCTCGAGCTCGCTCTCAGAAGCCCCTTCTTGCGGCCCTGTTTGTTCACTCTTCTGCGATGTCTTGCCCCCTCTTTCCCCCCTCCTCCTCCACGTCCCCCTCCTCCCCCTTCCTCTTTGTGCAAGAGCCATGGCACACGTGCCACTTGTTTTTAGTATGTTTGCCCATGTTCTGAGCATCCTGTACTTGTCCTGCAAAGCCTGCCTCTAGGAGGACATACCGACCTACGTGTATGCCGTCATCCCTTCTTCTGGACATGCGCCCGGGGTACAGTCCACACGCCCCGCACAGGACCCCATCTCTGATCTTCGAGCCGACGGCCCCCACCCCAGCAACCTCCCTTCCCTCCCCTCCCCCGCCCTTCCCTTCCTCCCTCTCCTCCTCCTCCTTCCTCCTCCTCCTCCCCCTCCTCCCCCATCCTCTCCTCCTCCTCCTCCTCATCCTCCTCCTCCTCCTCCTCCTCCTCCTCTCCTCCTCATCCCCCTCCTTCTTCCTCCTCCCCCTCCTCCTCAGCCTTTCCCTCCTCCTTCCTCTCCTGCTCCCCCTTCCTCCACCCCCTCCTCCCTCTCCTCCTCCTCCTCCTCCTTCTCCTCCCCCTCCTCCTCCTCCTCCTCCCCCTCCTCCTCCTCCTCCTGCACTCCTCTTCCTCCCTCCTCCTCCTCCTCCTCCTCCTCCTTCCTCCTCCTTCCTCCTCCTCCTCCTCCTCCTCCTCCCCCTTCCTTCTCCCACTCCTTCTCCCCCTCTGGAATCGCATCATGCGAAGCTGCCCATACCCATGGAGAGCGTGCCCCAAGGACGACGTCTCCACGGCAAATCACCACGGCCCGCAGGCCAACTGGTCCACCTCGGGAGTCCCCAGGGAACTGGACCACATTCGCACATTGAGAAGATAACATCTCACCCGCGACAACAAGGATACCGTCAGGCACCGCAGCGAAGTATCGGGCGACAACGTCATCATCACCCTGCCCCCATGCAAGGCTCGTCTCGAACCCTCCGATTCGATTCGGTTCGATTTCGATTGCTTCCGAGTCCGATTCGATTCGGTGTGGGTATCAGATTGGGGCTCCGACTTCTCATCGGAGGCGTAATTCCTAGCCCCCTGACTTCCGCCGATTCGACTCTTCCCGACTCGGCTGCCGATTTGTTGTCCGGTCCGATCCATCTCGATCGCCGATCCGTCTTGTCGATTCGATTCTGGGCGCCCCCCTGCCCTATTCTCTATGGCCCTCCTGCCCTCCTCGCCCTATTCACTATTGCCACTCGTCTGATCTATTCGATTCACTAGTCCTATGGATTCCATGGGCTCTCCTGCCCCCCTCGCCTCACTGTGGCCATCCAGTGTCCACGAGGGCCCGGCAACGGAGAGCCCAGATTGTGAGGGGCACCCCTGATCTGCTTGTCGGGCCTGTGCCTCTACAGGGGGAATATTCAAAGATAGTTTAAAAATAGCCGGGGGACTATATTTTGACAATTGTTGAACCTGTGTGGGTGGTAATTTTGGGTTTTTTTTTAACTTTTCGTCCAAAATCGGCCTGTAGGGGCACAGGCCCGACTTAACCTTAATCTGCTTGTCGTGCTTGGGTGTTCCGCCTTGGAGCGTTCTTCGAGTTGGGTTCGATTTGGGTAGCCCATGCAGAAAGGACGGTCGCGAGCCCGGGCCATTCCACCAGGACCACCACCCATGGAGGCCAACGGCGTCATCGGTGTCACGCCACCTGGCCAGATATCCACCCCGTGCGATGCCAGACCAGGGGGCAACAGAACGACAGGTCATGCCGCAAGGAGATCATCTCCGCTATCTTCCACAGCTCAGCCACCGAGACCATGCTTCATTGATTTCCAACATGGACTCGGGTCGCCGCGTCGGATTCAGAGGCCCCTGGAGGGCAAGGCGGAGATTGTCCATCGGGAGAAAAAAACATGTCCAACATGGACTCAGGCAGCCCGCTGCCACAGGCCGCACTGGTAGCACGCGACACTGCAAGAGACAGAACCGCGGTCACAGTCAACATGGGGTTGGCCCCATACAAACAGGATGACAGTTAAGACAGTGATGACAAGCTGCGCTCAAGTCGGGCTTGTCCCTCTACAGGGGGAACGTTCAAACATAGTCTAGCAATAGTATGGGGGCGATGTTTTATTAGTATGTTTGATCATTGTTGATTTGTTCTTGACTATTTCGATGTGTCATCCAAATGTCGCCTGTATGGGGCACTTGCCCAACCTCAAGCTACGCCTGAAGGGCCACAATGCAGAATCCAGCACCGACGCCCCGCCTCCGACCATACACATGCCCTTCTGGCAGTCTGCAGGGACTGCTCACGATCGTAGATAACAGGCAGCCCAGGGAACGGCAAATGCATCATGTGCACGTCCGCTGACATCATGACTCGCGACGGCATCGAGTGGCACGAAGTCTGCGACCAGGTGTCACCTCGCACCAATGAGCGCCTCAACTCCGAGGAAACGCGACAAACCCCTGGAACGACCGAGGCGACTATGGGACACTACGAGCGCATTCGCCCCCCCCCCCCTCCCAAAGCGCCACAGATACGATGCGCACCTGCAGCCGCTCAGCAGATCACCGCGCCGACGACGGGGACGAACGATTCTACGCACGCACCAATCGGCCACGCTAAGATGCCCTGCTACGGGGCACTTCCCATCGACAGACCAAGAGGAGTTTTGCACCGACGGCGAAGGGATGCCGAAATTCGCCACCGAGGACGAGCACCTACAACGCCCAGACGGCCACGCCGGCGCCGCCAGCCATCCGACCGCCACCACCGCAGCCAAAGGCGCCGCCAACAACGCGCGCCAAAGCCAACTTCGAGATCGCCATATAGAGCCACTAATGGCCAAGCCTCCTCATACGTGCATCCTGGCGAAGGCAGCGGAGGCAGCAAGGGCCGCGCCGACAACCGCGAGGAGGCTGCTCCCGTGGTAGCAGCACCGAGATCATGGCGACCACCCTGACCAACGACGACGCACACCAGCACACGTGACCCACCACGAATTCATTGAGTGTGAAACAAGAAGGGTACTTCCCAGTCGCGATCTTCTTCGGGACGGCCCTGGACCACCCCGATGGCGACATCAATCAGGTCCGCACGGCCTACGAGGACTGGGACCCAGATGACAAGCACATGGACATCTGCCTGCCGATCACCAAGGGCGAGGACAGCCGCATAACATGGATCAAGGCGCTGCTCAAGCCAAAGGCATGGACACCGACGGGCTACTGGGCAGGGGCGAACGGACCAACGGAGAAGCTACGCACCAGGCGCACGAACACGGCGAGGGTCTCGAGTCCCCGCGCCACACTGCTGAGATAATGGGACCAAGCCGCGCATGATCGATGACGAATCCTACGTGACCAGCCTCACCGACACCATTGCCAAGCCGCGCCTCACCATGGAAACACTGGGATTTAGACGAGTACCGAAGGGCAGTATACCACGCCATCGACCGAGCAATTTTATTGCGAGAGAAACAAGCACAGCCAGAGTATCCAGAACGAGTCCAACAGTTGCCCAGCTGCGGGCTGCGGACACGGGGTCAAGCGACGGCAACCAGGACCGACACTTCTAAATCAACAATTCCGATACAACCTACCGACGCTGCTTCCACCCGCCGCGATCCAATACAAGGATGGGTGGCCACGCGGCGTAGGGAACAGCTGCGCCTGCAGCAGCGACCCCAGCGACAGCTTCTTAACCACGAGCTCCTGCGTCAAGCTGGCTGCAGGACCCGTGGCCCAGGCCACCCTCACCGTGGGGAGCATTACCATCAGTGCCCCATCTCCCATCGTCACACTTCTCTAGCTGCGGCTGCCCACGCGGAGCGCAGCTTTCCCATGGCCCATGCATCCACCAGTTTCGCCTCACCGACGGCACGACCACGACTCAGCTTGCTACGTATATGCCTACACCCTCAGCTTTGCCATCCCCAGCTGAACGCGACGCGGCGTAGTAGCACCTATCCACCAGTGCTTCCATTACCGCCACGCACGCTATGCGCGGCAGCTGAAGCAGGTGGAGGCTGCAACTTCATCTACATCAGGCACCCTCGCACATACCCTGCTAAGGCACTTCAGGTTTTACCAAACCTGCCCCTCCCTCGCCTCTTCTTTGTGTAAGCCCCCTTCCACCACTTTTCGTTCGCCATTCTTCTCCACCCGACCCCCGCCTAGCCAGGGTGAAGGTGGAGGCACGGGTGGGGCGCGGGTTGGGAGAGGAGCGGCCAGCAAGGCCACGCTCGGCAGAGGACACTGTGGGGGGACACGGCCCCCGCGACGGCCGTGGAGGAGGCCCTCACCCTCCCCTCGGGGGGTGGGGGTCCCGCTCGGCCACCCCCGCCACCTACCCGCCCACTTTCTCACATCTCTTGCACTCGCCCTCCTCGCAGCCGCTGCTGCCACCGCTCCGGGCGCCCAGCTTTGTCTTTCCCGCGCCGCGGGTTCCGCTCCACCTAGTACCCCCCCCCCCGCTTGCCCGGCCCACTTTTGCTGCGCCGCGCCGCGTAGCACCATTGCACCCCCGCACCCTTTTCCTCGCCTCCGGATGTGGAGGAGAAGGAGGAGGAGGAGGAAGAGGAGGAGGAGGAGGAGGAGGAGGAGGAGGAGGAGGAGGAGTAGGAGGAGGAGGGAGGAGGGGGGATGAAGGAGGAGAGGGGGACGCTGAGAGGAGGCTCTGGGGAAGGGGGGTTAGTGAGAGGAGGAAGAGGAGGAGCAGGAGGCACCCATTCCAGGAGAGGCGAGCCGAGGTGGGACTCTCTGCGTGGCACACGAGTTTGATCATCCCCCCACGGCCGACCGGTCCTGGAGGGTGCACGGCTACGTCCGAACGACCTTGCAGCCGTCAGTGCCTCAGTGCTTTTGGAGCGAGACGGAGGGAGGAGGAGGAGGAGGAGGAGGAGGAGGAGGAGGAGGAGGAGGAGGAGGAGGAGGAAGGTTGAGGAGGAGGAGGAGGAATGGGAGGAGTAGTGATAAGAAAGAGGAGGAGATGGAAGAAGAGGGGAACGAGGGCCACGAGGAGAAGCGAAGGAGGGAAACGAGAGGATCGGAAGGAGTACAGGCAGCAGCAGCCGCAGCAGCAGCAGCAGCAATAAATGGGCGGTGGGGGCCATGGCACCCAGGCCTTCTACGCCAGGGCGGCCGCCCCGCACGCAGTCCCGCGCCCGCGCGGACGGCGCCGCCGCGGCCGCGCCCCGCGGCAAAGGCGCGGCGCCCGCGTCGCGGGCGGGGCCCGCCCAGCCAGGCGCTCGCCAGCCAGGCCCTCTGGCGCCGCTCGGCGACGGCCGCCGCCGCCGCCTCTGCCGCCGCCGCATGCCGTGGCCCGCGCCGGCGACGACGCCGCGGCCGCGGCCGCGGTCGACCCACGCGGGCCCAGGCTTCTCGTCCTTGGTTGCCCTGTGGCTGCCCCCCTGGGGCCTGGCGAGGGCCCCGCATGGCCAGGCCGTTGTGGTCGTCGTAGCCACGGCCGCCGCCTGCCGCCGCCGCTTCGCCACCGCCAGGGTCGTCCGACGGGTGTGCGATGTGGCAGTCCGCGCCCAAGGGGGGGAGGAGGAAGAGGAGGAGGAGGAGGAGGAGGAGGAGGAGGAGGAGCAGGAGGAGGAGGAGCAGGAGGAGGAGGAGGAGGGAGGAGGAGGAGCAGGAGGAGGAGGGGGGGCGTTTTACGCTCTGGATCTGGAGGGTCCCGCCGCGCGCCGTCTCCGTGGCAGCCACCGTCTAGTTCTGCTGCCTCGGTGTGGGCCGTGATTGCTTTGCACGGCCGCTCACGGTCCAGTGGAGACCCATGCCAAGAAACACTCTGTTTGTTCCCAGGGTGCCTTTGGCTTCCTGGGTTTCCATGGTTTGCGATGGAAAGCGTGACGTTCCCATACTAAGCATCAATGGACGTCCTGGGGTCTCAGGGTTGGGTTTCTTGTGGACTGGCCTCCACTGTACATGCGCGGGCAGCCGCTTCCACGATCTCTGCGCAATGACGCTGTGTCGTCAGGCTGCGCTCTCTGGTGGTGCGTGCGGGGAACAAGTTTTGCGCTCTGGATCAGTCTGTTCCCCCATGCAGTCGGACATTTCTGGTTAGCGTGCTCGCATGTCGCACGCCTCTGGTTGTGACCCACCACGCTGCGGCGCGACACTCTATCCACGTCCCTGTCCCCAAGCGTCAATGTCCAGGGCCTGTCCAAGCTTCCCGCCCCGCGGTGCGGAGCCACACGCTATCCGCTCGGAGGGCATAGCGTGTCGCCCAGGCCGCCGTCGCGACACGCTGTGTAAACTTTCCCGACCGTATCCTGCGTGCGGGAATATTGTTGCTGGCGTGGCGCCCCGGTCCCCTCACTCCCGCCTGCTCCCTTCCTTACCTCAGGCCCCATCCAGGCTCAGACTCTGTGCCATTCGGGCCCACTCACGCTCAGAGTCACCCACACCCAGACCCTCTGACAGACTCGGTGACAAGCCTCACCCCTGGCCAGACTCCCTCAAACTCGGGCCCCTCCCTCCTCCTCCTCCTCCTCCTCCTCCTCCGCCTCCTCCTCTCCTCCTCCTCCTCCTCCTCCTCCTCCTCACTCCTCCTCCTCCTCCTCCTCCTCACATCCTCCTCCTCCTCCTCCTCTCCTCCTCCTCCCTCCTCCTCCTCCTCCTCCTCCTCCTCCCATCCTCCTCCTCCTCCTCACTCGCCCTCCTCCTCCCTCCTCCCTCCCCTCCTCCTCCTCCTCCTCCTCCTCCTCCTCCTCCTCCTCACCCGTCCTCCTCCTCCTCACTCCTCCTCCCCTCGAAGGTTAGCCCTTCGCCTCGGCTCGGTCTCGGTGGGCGGGCCCGGCGCCCGACAGCGGCCCCCCAGAGGGCCGCGGCGGAAGCAGGCACACGTCGCGGGATCGCGCGCGCCCCTGGAGGGAGCCTCGCTGTGGCCGCCTTGCCATGCCAAAAGCAGGAGTGGCTCCTCCTTCCTGGTTCTCCTCCTCCTCCTCCTCCTCCTCCTCCTCCTCCTCCTCCTCCTTCCCCCTCCTCCCTCCTCTCTCCTCTTCCTTCCTGCCCCCCCTTGCGGAGGAGAGACGCGTGGACCACGCCTCTCCTCAGACGCTGCTCTTCCTGCTTCTGTTCCCTCCTTCTGGCGCGCACGCGAAAGAGCACCTCCACTGGCCCCGGGGCGCCGCCAGCAGGCGCCCGCTCGGCCCCGCGGGCGCCCGGCCGCCGAGCCGCCGCGGAGGGCTCGCGCCGGGCCGCGCCGACTTCGACGGCGCCCGCCGCGCGCCGCCGCCCCGCGGCGCCCGCGCCGCAGTCGGCGGAGGACCCGCCGAGCGCCGCGGCACGCCGTCGCTGCAGGCGCCGGCGCCGCCGAGCGCCGCTGTTGTCGCCGCCTGGGCCGTAGCTGCCGCCCGGGCCGTAGCCGCCGCCTGGGCCGTGGCCGCCGTCGTCGACTCGGATGTCCGATGATGGTCGACAGGCGGACCGAGGTATAGGATCGAGGACGCTTCGGGGAGGGTGCCCTGAGGCTCCTCGTGCTTGTCGGATGTTCTTGTGCACCCTGGGGAGGGTACCCTTGGATGCTTTGTTTGTTTTGGTCGACAGAAGGTCTCACGTTCTTGAAAGATGTTACTCTGGCCCAGGTCCGGCTGTATGCCAAGCCGATCGAGGAGGGAAGTTCTCATGCCCCAGCGACTCACCATGCTTTGGGGCACAAGGGTCGATACGGCTGCTGATCCTGAACCCGGGGCAAAGTACTGGTGCGGGGAAGGGGTGCCGCGCATTGAGACATTTTATTGTCGGATGCTTGGGCCGTTGCCGCCGCAGTCGTTGTCGTTGTCCTCGCATGGAGTACCATGTGGGACTTGCTGTAGAACAAACACATACCGTAGACAGATCTACACTTTCTTCGACCTTGTACTGCGTCCAACGCAAAGGCCGCGTTTTCAATAGACGCATCCATCCCAAATGCGTCTACAGACATCACGGCACAATAATTATGTGCCCCTAGACTTTTGTGGCTAGAAAGTGAGGGCGGTATTTGGCATAGGCCCCACATGGGTCTTCTATAAGCAGGTAGAATTGGTCCTCCAAGTCCTCGTGGCCTCTGTCATCGCTACGGCGGTCGTCGCGGCCGCAGTCGCCTGCGTCGCAACGACGACGGCCGTCGCCCGTCGCGCTCGTCGTCTCCGCCGTCGTCGCCGGCTGTCGTGTGTCGGCGTCTTCGGGGTCGCCGTCGTTTCTGGAAGTGTCGCCACACGGGGAGCAAGGGCAAGAGGACGGGACAGCGGCGAGGTTGAGGTGGAGGAGCAGGAGGAGGAGGAGGAGGAGGAGGTTGAGGCGAGGAGGAGGAGGAGGAGCAGGAGGAGGTTGAGGTGGAGGGGAGGTGGTTGAGAAGACGGAGGAGGAGGCGCGGGTCCTCAACAGCTGGTCCTCCTTTTGGTCCGACGGCTGGATATCAGCTCTCCGTTCTCGTCCTCACCCTGCCCGTTCTCGTCCTCACCGCCTGCTATTCGTCCTCACCCTCCCGATCCTTCACCTCCCTTTTCTCGTCCTCTACGGTGGAGGATGGGTCGGCGGAGGAAGGAGAGGATAGAAAGAAGGGTGGCCGAAATCGGAACTAAGAATACTGATGATATTGGTGAGTAGGAGGGGGATGAGGAGGAGGAGGAGAAGGAGGAGCAGGAGGAGGAGGAGGAGGACCTGGAAGAGGAGTCCAGGCGGAGGGGGAGACGCGGGAGCAGGAGGTCGGGGGAAGCCGAAGAGGGGAGGAGGAGCAGGAGCAGGAGGAGGAGGCGGAGGAGGCGGAGGAGTAGAATGATGTGGTGGATGATGGTGATGACGATGATGTTGCTGCTGATGATGGTGATGATGATGATGATGGTGGTGGTGGTGGTGGAGGTGGAGGTGGTGGTGGTTGTGGTGGTGGTGATGATGATGATGATGATGATGATGATGATGATGATGATGATGATGTTGATGATGATGATGATGATGATGATGATGATGCTGCTTATGCTGCTGCTGCTGCTGCTGATGATGCTGATGATGATGATGATGATGATGATGATGATGATGATGATGATGATGATGATGAGAAGGAGCAGGAGGAGGAGGAGGAGGATGAGGTGTCGGAGGAGGAGGTGTCGGAGGAGGAGGAAAAAGAGTTATTGTAGTGGCCTTCGGCCAGTGCCGCCGATCCGGGTCGCTCGGTGTTATTCTCTAGACGCAGACATTATGGGCGCACACTCAAACGCACAAACTTCTCGGGTTACCTTCGAAAGGGCGTAGGAATGCAGTTGGGTCAATAGAGCCATCTCGCAACAGTGGTTCTATCAACGGCGGGGTGCTTGCAGTGACCGTGGGGACGGGAAATAAAAATGACATGAACATTCCATACAGGATGCCGATCACTTTGGAAACTCACGATAAGTCGTGCACGTAGTCGTGTTACGAAACATGTGGCCTGGACGATGTGGTGCGAGCGGTGGAGGCGAGCCTATCGGCGCAAGGACGCCCGCTTGGGGCGTTTTTTCAGCCATCTTAGGAGCCTGTCAGGGCGTCGTGGGGGCTTCTTGGGGGCTTTCGGAGGCCCTCTTGGCTCTTGGGGCCTCCTGGGGGCCTCGTGGGCTGGAAGGCTAGATTTTTTCCGCTTTTCGTCCCTCTTTTGGGTCCTCTTGGGGCCGTCTTGGGGGTCTGTTGGGCCGTCTTGGGCGGCTCTTGGGCCGCCTTGGGGCCCTCTTGGGCCGTCTTGGGACTGTCTGGGGGCCTCCTGGGCCGTCTTCGAGCGGTCTTGGGGGCCTTTTGGGCCGTCTTTCAGCGTCGGAAAGCCGAAAAATGCGACAACCCCAAAAACATTGAAAAAACCAATGGGAATCAACTATTTTTGCCTCTGGGGGCCATCGTGGGAGGCCTCTTGGAGGCCTCTTCAGACGTCGTGGAAGGCTCTTGGGCCGTCTTGGAGCCATCTTGGGCGTGTTCGGGCGATCCTTCGGGGTCTCGGGACTTTCGTAGACCGTCCTCAGAGACTTTTGCGGCCGCGGCCACCCTTCCAGCGCATCCTCGAGATTAGAGCCTTCTGTAAAAGCAGCGCCCCGCATCCGCCGGAAACTCGCACCCCCCCCTCCCCCCATCCCCCCTTCCCCGGCAGAGCCACCCCGGCAACCCCCCCAGAGGCTGAGGCTCAGCCTCGAGGCTGTAGCTGAGACTCCTTGAAACTCGATCGCCGGATCGGCGGATTTGCGAGGAGGTGGATGAGGATGATGGGACAGAGTTTGTCGTGAAGACTTGGGGAGAAGGATGAGAGGGATGACGATACAGACAGTGATATAAGAAGTAAGAGGGGTGTCGACGATGACCACGCCGTATGCTTGTCTACCTCTCGTGGCATCTTGCAGTCATCGAGGGTCAAGCAGCAGCCAGGGACGAGCAGCATCGGGATGCTCACACAGCGAGATATGGACGACGGGTGGTGCATCCACGTGTTACTCGTTCTTCTCTTTCTCCTCCTCCTCCTCCTCCTCCTCCTCTCCTCCTCCTCTCGCTTTTACCTCCTCCCGCGCTCTTCTTCTTCTCCTCCTCCTCCTCCTCCTCCTCCTCCTCCTCCTCCTCCTCATTCTCCTCCTGTGAACATCCCGAGGTCCTGAGGTTCGCCGTCTGGGAGGAGTGGAGCGGGTGCGCAAGGCGGGTCGCATCGCATCGCATCGCATCGCATCTTTTGAGAGCCTCCAGATGCCCTGAGAGCTGCCGATCACCCGCGAAGACCTCCGCAGGCGTGCCGAGAGCGTTCGAGGCCTCCCCCCCCCCGCTGCACGCCGCTGCGACCGCGCGCGAGGACTCGGCGGACTCCTCGGACGATTCCTCCGACGACGGGGAGGTCAGGGGCAACGTTGGGGGGACAGGCTCGGGGGGGATGCACCGACCCCACATTGCCCATGGATCGCCGATTAGGGGCCCGATTCTGCCCACCTTGCCCTCGCCCGGGAACATGGGGTTTTGCCATCGGGGGCACATCGCCGATCTCTCGGGGATGCATCGCGGACTGCAGGTCGATGCGTCCCACCCTGAGCCACCGTCCGCCCCGCACGCTGTCCCTCACGGGGAGGGCCTCGGCGGCATCCTCGGCTTCGTGTTCCGCCGGGCGGGGTCGCGCCGGTCGAGCGAGGGCGACAGCGGGCAGAGCGACTCGAGCGACGAGTGAGGGCACGCGTGTGGCCGTGCTGCTGCCCCTGTGCCGCCCGGGGCGCCGCGAGAGGGAAGCGAGCATCGGGCGTTGATTGCGAAGGGGGGCGGCACACGAGCGGCGGAAGGAGTGCGGGACGTCGGCGCAGACCGTCACGCGCGAGCTTCCCGCGCAGGGTCGCGCGCGTGCGCGCCCTCTTGTGCGCGCGGTGTGCCACGCGGGCGGCCGGCGCAGGCCGCGGCACGGGGGCGCTGCGCCTTCTTGCGGATGGCCCGCTTCTCTGCGTCGCCCACCCCGGGGGGGGCGGATCGAGGGTGAAAGGAGTTGGGTCCTCCTCCTCCTCCTCCTCCTCCTCCTCCTCCTCCTCCTCCTCCTCCTCCTCCTCCTCCCCTCCCCCCTCCTCCTCCTCCGCCTCCTCCTTTTCCTCCTCCTCCTCCTCCTCCACCTCCTCCTTCACTCGACCCGTGGCCTGGACCCCGACAGGCCCTCGAACCTCCATGGGAGCCCGAAGGTTCACGATGAGGTGCACCGTGCTTCACCACCCGTTCCTTGCCCCCCCCATCCCCCCTCCCCTTGAAGCAGTGCCCCCAGCAACCACGACGGGAGTTTGTGTGCCGTGCCCCCAGAGCAGCGTCGCTTCCCCGGACAGTGTGGTGCGGAATATGTGAGGAGTCCTGAGTTTTGGGTCTACTTGTCTGTGTGCCCCTGGGCCCCTGGACTGCTGCGAGTCCACAGCCTCGCGCCGCAGGCGCCAGGCGGTCGCTCCTCAAAGAAGACGCACAGTGGAGGGCCATGCCAAGAAACACCCCGCGTGCCTCCAGGGTGCCCTGGGCTTCTTGGGTGTCGATTGTTTTGCGATGGACAGCGTGACGTCCCCACACCAAGAATCCATGGACCCGTGGGCAGTTTCTGGTGGACTGGCCTCCGCTGCACTGGGTCTCAGCACGGGCCTTTGGAGGTCCGGGCGCGCTTCCAGGCTCGGCGCTAGACCCCCCCCCCTGGCGGCGCCTCCAGCGCCGCGGCCTGGCGCGCTCGCCAGGGCGGGGAGGCAAGGGAGGGGGGTCCTCCTCGTCCTCCTCCTCCTCCTCCTCCTCCTCCTCCTCCACCTCCTCCACCTCCTCCTCTCCCTCCTCCTCCTCCTCCTCCTCCTGCGGCGACGGAAGGAGGCTGCCTCGGCCTCCGACGTGGCATAGTTTCTTGCTCAGCTTCTGCTTCTTCCTCATCTTCCTCTTCTCCTTACTAGCCGGCCGCTCTGCGGTTGATCGGGAGTTTCTGTATATAGAAGAAGGTGCGTGCGCTTGTTGGCGAGGGTGAGGATGAGGTTCCTCCTCCTCCTCCTCCTCCTCCTCCTCCTCCTCCTCCTCCTCCTCCTCCTCCATCCTTCTCTTGCCTCCGTCTGTCCTCCTCCACCCCGCAGCTCCATCATCTTCTCCTCCTCCTCCTCCTCCTCCTCCTCCTCCTCCTCCTCCTCCTCCTCCTCCTCCTCATTCCTCCTCTGGGCACCTCCCCCGGGGCGCGGATCCACCGGATCTGTCCGGATCTGTCCGGAAACGGTGCCGGATGCCGCTCTGGGCTCCTCTGGGCACCTCCCCCGGGGCCGGTTTTGTGAGGATGTCTCAAGCGAGGGCGCCGGTTTGGGATTCGTCGGCGGATCCACCGGATCCACCGGATCTGTCCGGAAACGGTGCCGGAGGCCGCTCTGGGCTCCTCTGGGCACCTCCCCCGGGGCCGGTTTTGCGGGGATGTCTCAGGCGAGGGCGCCGGTTTGGGATTCGCCCCCGGATCCAGCGGATCCGTCCGGATCCGTCCGGAAACGGTGCCGGAAGCCGCTCTGGGCTTCTCTGGCCACCTCCCCCGGGGCCGGATTTGCGGGGATGTCTCAGGCGAGGGCGCCGGTGTGGGATTCGTCCCCGGATCCAGCGGATCCGTCCGGATCCGTCCGGAAACGGTGCCGGAGGCCGCTCTGGGCTCCTGTGGGCACCTCCCCCGGGGCCGGTTTTGCGGGGATGTCTCAGGCGAGGGCGCCGGTTTGGGATTCGTCCCCCGGATCCAGCGGATCCGTCCGGATCCGTCCGGAAACGGTGCCGGAGGCCGCTCTGGGCTCCTCTGGGCACCTCCCCCGGGGCCGGTTTTGTGAGGATGTCTCAGGCGAGGGCGCCGGTTTGGGATTCGTCCCCGGATCCAGCGGATCCGTCCGGATCCGTCCGGAAACGGTGCCGGAGGCCGCTCTGGGCTCCTCTGGGCACCTCCCCCGGGGCCGGTTTTGCGGGGATGTCTCAGGCGAGGGCGCCGGTTTGGGATTCGTCCCCGGATCCAGCGGATCCGTCCGGATCCGTCCGGAAACGGTGCCAGAGGCCGCTCTGGGCTCCTCTGGGCACCTCCCCCGGGGCCGGTTTTGCGGGGATGTCTCAGGCGAGGGCGCCGGTTTGGGATTCGTCCCCGGATCCAGCGGATCCGTCCGGATCCGTCCGGAAACGGTGCCGGAGGCCGCTCTGGACTCGTGCTCTTCGCGCCGGGGGTGAGGATGACGTGAGTTCCACAGAAACTCCCTCAAATTATTCCTCCTCGTATTCTTATGATGCTTCCGATTTCAGCTTGCCTCACAGGACAAGCGGTGGTTTTCTAGAGCCGTCCGGTTTTCTCTTCTTCATATCATTATCAGTATGATTATGTTTATTCCTATTATTATTCGTAGTAGTTTTATGTGTTAGTAATGTTGTTCGTATGATCATTCGTATTATCTTATTAGTTTTATTGTTATTGTTGTTCTTTCTAGTGTTTAGAATGTGTTTCGTTATTATTGTTATTAGTGTTGTTAGCATTGTTACTTTTATAATTTAGTCTGCGTATTCTCCCTCGTATTCCTCTGATTCTTGGCACGGAGCTTCGTTCTCGGAGCCCCCGTTCGCTGCCTGGAGCCTCTGGAGCCCCTTCTTCCTCCGATCCTCGTTTCGCGGCCACCGTGGCCGTCACCAGACGACGCAGGCTGCACGGCCCGTCCGGGGCGGGGGGGCCTCGGGGGCCTTGGGGCCCGCGTGGCCGCGAGCCGCCGACCCCTCGCCTTGCGTCTCCTGCACGCCTGGGGGGGTGGGCTCCGAGGTCCTCGCGGGCAAGACCCGGGTCCGGCACGAGGCTGTTCCTTTTTCAGGGCCCGGCGATAGCCCGGGTGATCGGGCCTGCCCCCCCCTCCCCCCCCCCCAGGACAACCTAACCCTGCCAGTTGTGCAGGTCCGGGGTGGGGGGGGCGCGGGCACGTGCAGGGCTGCCCACAGCGCGAAGGTTAGGTTATCGGCCGGACCGCTCCGGATAACCCGGGTTTTCGCCGATTCCCCAAAAACGGTCTCCATGCGGGGCGACGTTCTGGGGGGCTCGGCTCACGGGGGGATGCATCGACCCCCATCGCTTCCCCTCACTTCGCCTCCGTCCAGGGCTCGTTCCGATTCCTCGGGCTCGATTCGACGCGGTTTCGGTGGCTTCCGGTTCCGGCTCCATTCGACTTGGGATTCCTGCTTGGACTCCGTCCCGGCGGAGGCTTGCAAGCCTGCCGGCTTCCGCCGATCCGATTTGTCCCGACTCGGCTGCCGATCTCTGCCGATCCGATTCGCTTCGACCACGGATCCGGCTGCTCGATTTGGCTCTGGGCTCTCCTGCCGTCCCGAGAGCACCGCACCGGGGGGGGGGTCGGCGTCACCCCAACATACTTCTACTGTGTGTGCGTCGCCCCCCCCAGGGGCGACGCGCGCACCGACAGATCTTATGGTATAGGCATCGTGGCGGGCGCTTTCTGTCCAGACCGCTCGGGAAATGATACGCTACAATCGTGTGTTGCTAGGAGTGCCCCTGGCCCAAGCTACCCCCAGGATTCTCGGGGTGGCCTAGACGGCCTCCAGAGCACCCCTCACGAGGCCCAGAGAGCCCCAGGGGCCCAAAAATCGAGCGAAAACCTAGGGGCACCTTGGGCCACGGGCACTTCGCATCACCCGATACAATAATATGGGTCTACTATATGTTCGGGTCGGACGCGCGCCTCCAAGGAGGACGTATAGTATCAGTGTGCCTCTGTGCGTCCCAGGGGGTGTCCGGGACCGCCGCGCATCGCACGTGAGGCCGCCTGCCCCGAGAGCCTCGCGGGAGCAGCAGGGCAAGAGTCCGACAGTCGAGGAGGTCAGCTCACAGCGGGGGGGGCAGCGCTGCCCAGGCGGGAGGAGGAAGAGGAGGGGGAGACGAAAGAGGAGGAGGAGGAGGAGGAGGAGGAGGAGGAGGAGGAGGAGGAGGGGCTCCTGACCTCCGCGGTCAGCGGCTTGCCCCAAGCAAGCGAGCGCGCCGTCAAAATGGGCTGGACGTCTGCCTTCAAGCTGCCTCGCCCTAACGGCCAGGGCCCCCTCTTTGTGCTGCAAAGATTCAGACCTCCCCCTCCTCCTCCTCCTCCTCCTCCTCTTTCTCCCCGTTTTTCTCCTCGTCGTCTTCCTCCCCCTTCAGGAGGAGGAGGAGGAGGAGGAGGAGGAACTAACAAGTCACAGGGGGATCGGCTCACGAGGGGATGCACTGGCCCCTATAACCCAACTTCGCGTCGCTTCCGCCCCGAGGGCACTGCACACTGGATGGGCAACGTCAATGTGGGGACAGGACCACACGGGGGGGCTGCATCGAACCCCACGCCGCTTATTCGTCGCCGCTCCACCCGGCGATGCGTGGCCGACTCCATGTCGATGCTCCCCCCCCTGAACCAGCCCCCCTTTTTGTCCCCCCTCAGTCGGGATGGGCTCTGGAGCTCCGCTGGCGCTTCTGGAGGACCCCGCGCCTGCGACGTCGTTTTTGCTCTTGCCACACGGGTTCGCCCCTCTGCTTCCCGGGGCGGCGTGGTTCGCCCCAGGTCTTTCTGTGGCGGCCCCGGGCCCCGAAGGCTGTGTCCAGACGCAGAGCAAGACGCGAAACCGATTTGTCCCGCCCTTTTTCCCGTTCTCGGGCCCCCTGGGAGGCCCTCGTCGCCGCCGTTGAATTCGCTTCGAAATCGCGGTCAGAACATACTCCAGGAGAGGTCTGGGGAGTAGCGGTATCGATACCTTTTGGTTTGCCCAGTTGGAGCTCGAGAGTTCTCTATTTCTTTTTCGCGGCGTCGTCTCTCGGGCTGCATGCCAGGTCGCTAGGTCGGCCTGCGGTAGTTGCTTCGGGCGGGCCAGTTTCCCACCACAAGATGTGGAGCGCCGCGCCGCAATGCTCGTGAAGTCCACTGCGCACCTTCAGCAGCTGCACCACAAGGCGTGCAGCGGGCTGCGGTCACTGCAGAACCCGTGACGGGACGACCGAGATGCTGGGCCGCTTCCCATTGTTCCTCGTTCTAGTCCTTGGGAGGACACTCGCGTGTCACAGAAGTCACGTGGTCTGCCTCAGACCTGGGCGTCTTGAAGAAATGGTGGCATGTGTTCTGCCTTGATTTCGGTCCCCAGGGCGCTCTCGGATCGATCTGGCCCGAGAGATGCCGTGGGAAAGATGGAGTCTGGAGTTTTGGTCGGGGTTTCCTCCGACGTCTTGATTTGTTGTTTTCCACCACGTCGGATGTTTCGAAGTTCTCTCACGGGGCAGACAGCGACATAAACGTAAACGTTCGGAGGTCCGCGCGAGTTTCTCGGATCGGCGATGGACCCCCTTCCCTGGCGCGCAGAGCGCGCCAGAGGTGGAACTGGAGGCGCCCCCAGGGGGCCTCCAGCGCGGATCCGAGAAACTCGCGGACCTCCGAACACTTTTATGTTTAAGTCGTCGTTTGTTATCTGATTATCCTCTTCCCTCCCTCCCTCCTTCTTCCAAAGTCCTGAGCCTAGCACGGCGATCGCCCCGACGTTCGAATCTCCCCTGCCAGAGGCCAATTTAAGCTGGACGGCACTTCCATCCGCAGCGGGGTCCACCCCACTCCACTCCACTCCTCCCTCGTCCGCCTCCCTTTTCCTCCTCCTCCCTCCTCCCCTCCCTCGTCATCTCTCCCTCCCTCTTCATCCCTCCCTCCATTCTCCTCCCTGCTTCCCTCCCTCTTTCTCTCTTCCTCCCTCGCCCCCTCCCTCTTCATCCCTCCGTCCCTCCCTCCCTCCCTCTTCAGCCCTCCCTCGTCATCTCTATCACACCGCCAGGGGACCTGCCAGTCCGGCCGCGGCGTCACTCGCCTTCTCCCCTCGTCACGCCCCTGCTGACCGCACCCTCTCGTGGGCGAGAAGCACGCAGCCGTGGCCGCGGCCTCGCGGGCCAAGCTCCCTCGGCCTCGCGGCCTCGAGCCATCGAAACAGACACGACGGGGGGTTCTCCGCTTTTGTTCTCGTCACCCTCGGGGGGCACCTCCCGGGCCTCGGGAGCGTCAAAACGAACGACTCGGAGTGAAAGACGGGCTTCAGAGGATGAGTCGAGACATCGGGGCGTCGACGTCGCGAACAGAAGGCGTGACGTCGGAGGTCAGGGGGCGACCCTTCCCCCGCGCGGAACGTGGCCGTGCGGCCGCGCATTCGTGGGATATCGCTCGCAGGATTCCAGACCGCGAGGGCCGCGGCCACGGCTACGGTAGGGGGCCCATGCCAAGAAACACCCCGCTTGCCTCCAGGGTGCCCTGGGTGTCTTGGGTTTCGATGGTTTTGCTGAGGAAGGCGCGACGCTCCCACGACAAACATCAATGGACGCCCTGGGGTCTCAGGGTTGGGTTTCTTGTGGAAGGCTTCTTGTGGACGGGCCCCTCTTGTACAGTGGAGCATATGATTCAGAAACCTCTTCCCGAAAAGCTGGGCCAGCGGTTATCCACCTGCTTGCCGGAAAGTTTCATCGAGCATAAGAGAACCCCCAACCCTGATATCACGATGAAGACGTGGCCTCACTGAAGTCCCCGTCTTCGCATCAGGGATAACAGGTCTGAGGTGTTTGGTCTGATACATCTGCAGACAAGACCCCCTTTATCCCTCATGTTTTCAGCCTTCCTGACTTAGGTCCCCTCTCAAAGGTTTAGGGCCCCCTGTTTGGTGGATCAAAGTTGGCCCAGTTTCTCGAGCACGTTCGCCTCCCCCAGCGTTCACAGCAGGTACTGGCCCAGGCTCGCTTAGATAAACTTCCAGGAAGCTGGCCCATGTTTCTGAAACGGTGATTCTCTTGATCATAATGTCGGAGCCAAGGCAGGACTGCCCCGACGGACGGACCCGCGCACCTGGCCTGCCTCGCGCACCACAGGGCCGCGAGGTCCGGCTGGGCGGGCCGCGCCGCATGGCGGCGGCGGCCACCACGGCGACAGGCGACCGCAACGGTGGCGGCGACCATGGTGGGGACGGCGGCAGCGGCTCTGGCAACGTCGTCGCCGTCGCGGGCGCGTTGCTATTCCTCCTCCTCCTCTCTCTCTTCCTCCTCCTCCTCCTCCTCCTCCTCCTCCTCCTCCTCCTCTCTCTCTTCCTCCTCCTCCTCCTCCTCCTCCTCCTCCTCCTCCTCGTCCTCCTCCTCCTCCTCCTCCTCCTCCTCCTCGGTATGCTCGCCGCTCGTGATTCCCCTCCTTGCTCGAGCCAAGGCAGGCCAGCCTGGCGCCACCTGCGCCCATTTCGCGCCCCCCGCGGACCGCCTGGAGCCTCGGAGGCCCCGCGAGGCATGCCGGCGTTCCCGAGGCTCTCCTGCTGGCTGCTGCCCAGCTGCCGGCGCAGCAAGGACCGGCAGGGCGCATGGGGCCAGGAGCACACCTGAGGCCAGGAGTGGGGGGAGGGGAGGAGGAAAGAGAGGACCAGGGGCCAGGAGTGGGAGGCCCTTCTCGCCCGTCCTCCTCCTCCTCCTCCTCGTCCTTTTCCTCCTCACCCTCATGCCTCTCCTCCTCCTCCTCCTCCTCCTCCTCCTCCTCCTCCTCCTCCTCCTACTCCTCCTACTCCTCCTACTCCTCCGCCTCCTCCTCCTTCTCCGCCTCCCCCTCCTCCCCTTCGCCTCCTCCTCCCCTTACTCCTCCCCCCCATCCTCTTCCCTCTCCCCTACTCTTCCTCGCCCCCCCCCCACCCCCCCGCACTGCCCATCCGCCTACCCTGCGCGGAGGTTCCATCCATGAGGGAGGCTTGAGGATGGAGACTGTGGGAGGAGACCTCCTCCTCCTCCTCCTCCTCCTCCTCCTCCTCCTCCGCCGTAGCCATTTTGGCTCAAGGCTTTGTGTTCCACAGTGGAACAAGTGGATACCGCTAGTCCGCGGCAGTGCCAGAGCGCTTGCGCTCGACGTCTTTCTTTCAGCCAGTACCGCAGGGGCTTCTGGCGGCCCAGCTCGGTACCCCCTTCAGTGCTGTGAGCTCCTGTCGGAGCGTGCATGCCATGCCGTGGACGTGGACTACTGCGGAGCGTACCCCTCCCTGGCGTGCGAAAGGTGGTCAGCAGCGCCGTGATGCTGATCGCCGTGTCCACAAGCGTCGCCGTGATGGTGGGGCTTCACCCTACGCCGTCTGCAGCAAGTGCGGTCACTGGGAGTACCTCTTTCATGGTCACACTGCGTGCAGCCGGTGCAGTGGATCATATGTCAATAAGACTACGGGTGAGTCGAGTGCGGCGGTCGACTCACAACTTCCTCTCGATCTGTCAGGGCAAGCAAGTGCTGCAGTCGCTCAATTTCCTGGCCTACGAGATGTGCTCGCGAACCACCTGCCGCCTCCACCACCGCCCAACGTCCCGTCCGAGGCGCAGCTGGACGCAGCGGTGGCTGGAGAGCGGACCGCCTTGGCGAAGGGTGTGGAGGAGGCTGCCAAGGCTGAACGCTTGGCCTGGCAAAGTCGCTCTGAACGTCAGGAGGCCTTGCTTAAGGCCCGTGAGAAGGTCAAGCAGGCCGAGGCTGCCTTTGCTGAAGCCTCATCGCACCTCGAGGACGCCCAGTCCGCCCACACTGTCGCCAAGGAGAAGAAGGACAAGTTCGACGAGGCTGCGTTCAAGAAGCAGAAGATGGAGGCTGCGGCGGCTGCTCAAGCTGCTGCGCGGCCCCCTCCTGCTGGTGCAGACGGCCCACCTGGTGGTGAACCTGGAGGCGCTCATGGCGTTCCTGGAGCAGGCCCTGCACCCGAAGATGCCCGTGAAGTACTTGGTAAACTACATACGCTGGGAGATGACGACCTTCGGAAGCTCGCCGACAGCACCAAGGTCCCCTTCAGCGAGTGGTGTAACCTGCGCACCGCCCAGCTTGCCGCCCACAACGTCCTCAGTTCGGTCTCTCCTGGCTCCACGGCGTCTACGTCGTCTGCTCCTGGCGAGGCTGGTGCTGACGCGGGTGCAGATGCGGCTATGGGCAGTGCGAGTGGTGAGGATGGTGGTGAACATAAGGCTGTTCCTGTCGATGATGATGACGATCTTCTTGGTGAAGCTGATTGGCAGGAGCTTTCTGAGCTTCGCAAGCGTTCTGCGGAGCAATGTAAGCCTGAGGACCTCGAGAGGTTGGAGACCCTCCTGGTCAAAAAATTTCATGCGCAGGCGCATAAGAAGCTCAAGGTGGCTACTTATGCTAATGATATGTGGGTCAACGCTTTTGCCCACCTGGCAGCCCCCCAAGTTGTGCAAGGCGCGTCGTTGGTTTGACGAGTCCCTGGGGCGGCGATGGCAGAGGGTCGACGGGCGTTCGACTATCGATGTCAAGTTCTGCAACGTTTCCAGCTGGTCTGAACTGGCCAAGTCTGAACTTGCCAGAGCTGTTGAGGATGTCGACGTTTACCTCTTTGCCGAGCACCATCAGGGACCCGACAAGCTGCAGGCCGCCAAGAGAGACTGCTCATCTATGGGATGGCGCCCGCACTTCCAAGCAGCCCTTCCCTCGCCTGGCGGAGGATGGCACGGTGGTGTTGGCGCTGTCGTGCAGAAGGCGGTCTACTGCAAGAAATTCCTCTCCCAGCTGGGGTCGAGAACGTGGGCCAGGGGCAGAGTTGGTTTTTCCTGGAAATGAAGACGCAGCATTGTACGCTCGCTCTGGGAGTTATCTATCTCGTCTCTGGGACTGGAGCTTCAGGTATAAACCTCGACCGTCTCCATGAAGTGGTTGAGTTCCTGGGGGTGCTTGAGTGCCCGTGGATCCTCTTGGGAGATTTCAACATGGAGCCCCTTGAGTTGCATCAGTGTGGATTATGTGAGGTTGTCTCTGGCGTCACGGTGGACCCCCGCAATACTGACTTTACCTGTGACAAAGGCACTGGCCGCCTGATCGATTATGCTGTCCTGTCGCGGGACATCCGCCCATACCTGACGATTGATGCGGATTGGAGCTCCGCTTCTAAGACGCACGCCTGCTTGCATGTGCAGATGTCGCTCGAGGTTCTCCGTGACACCGCGATGAAACGAGATCGACCAGTTCCAATCGGGGCCCACCCTGGGCCTGATCAGCGTTGGAATGATTTTGTCCACCGAGCTGGTGACCAAGTTGTGGAGATACCTCGCGAAGTCCGTGGAGCCTTCCTCGAGTTTCACTGGCCCCTACACTCGCAAGGACTCTCGGAATCCTATCAAAAATGGTCTACTGCTGCGGAAATGCTGTTTTGCTCCCGCCCCCTCTCCACCTGGCCGTCGCCGGGGGGGCGCAGGGGCAGAGCAGTAGTTGTGCAGGAGCGGACCCTTCCCAGACGAGGGGTGATGAAGCAAGGTTTCTCCCACCCCTGCCTGGCTTTTTGGACGCTGATATCGTCCCGCCTGTATGATTTTGCTGTAGCCTTGAAGAGAGGAGGCGCCACCCAGGTCACCGCTCTCAGGACTCTCCTCCGAGCGCGCGGTGACGAGGTGGGGCTGCACCTTGAAAGCCTTGCCGATGCACGGCAAGCTGCTGTATGGGCAGGGTGGTTGCAAGACATCCCAGGCGACCCTCGGAAGCTCGAAGTCATCCAAGAAGCTCTCGTCCCCGTCCTTCGTCGCGCGTGGACTGCGGCTCGGAAAGCTAATCGCCTCGGGATCCAGGCCTGGCTCTCCAAGGGACTTGCGGGGGGGGCGAAAGTGGTGCACCGTTGGTTACGTTCTGATGCCAAGAAGGAGGTTGAGATGTTTGTTACTCCCACTTTCGTTGCCCAGACCCCCCAAGAGCTGATGAGATATCGTGAGCAGTTTTGGGCGTCCTGGTGGACGCCTACGAGTAGGCAAGTCGGTGATCTCGAGTACGCTATGCAGCGCCTCAGACCTGTCGCTGAGCTGGAGGCGCTTGAGGCTCGCGGCATTGAGGGCCAGGACGTGCTCACGGCTTGCAAGTGTTTCTCGGCCGACACGGCCCTCGGCGTGGACGGGTGGTCCCCTCGTGATTTGATGCGGCTTCCTGGTGAAGCCCTGGGTCACTTGGCCACCATTTTTAATGGCATCGAGTATGCCCTTGAGTTTCCCCAGCAGGTCTACCTTTGTCTGGTCACCCTCCTGCCCAAAACGTCCACGTCCGAAAGACCCATCACTAAGTGCCCCACCCTCTACCGACTGTACACCCGAATCCGCGGGGACAAAATCCAGGACTGGACCGATTCTCACGTCGCCTTCTGGGATGCGGCTGTGAAGAAATCGTCGGCCTTGCGGGCCGCCATGCTCCGTGAAGTTTTGCACGAGTGTGCTCGGGTGGAGGGGGTGTTTTCTGTTTCTGGCCACTGGGATATGGAGAAGTTTTTTGACACCATCGACCCAAGTAAGCTCATCGGCTTGGCTCAGGCTGTCGACTACTCCTCCTTGCTCCTCTACCTTGGCCTCCTGATCCACACCTCCCCCAGGCTCCTCGAGGTCCAGTCCCTGGTGTCGGGTGTTATGCAGGCTGGCCAGTCCATTTTAGCTGGATGTTCCCAGTCCCTGCCATGGATCAAATGTTATCTTTATGACCTCTTGGAGGCGGCACATCGTCGTGTCCCTCGAGTCCCGATTTCGGCGTATGTGGACGACCTTACCCAGTGCATCCAAGGCTCTGCGCAGGACATCATTACCAAACTGGTGCCAGCTGCGCGAGAACTTTGTGATGTATTGAAACGTCGTGGGTGTAAGATCTCGTCGAAGTCGTGCGTCGTCGCCTCGTCTCGGCAAGTTGGGCGCCCTTTTCAGGCTCTCTGTGATGAGCTGAACATTCCGCTTAAAGTTGTTGATTCTGTGAAGGACTTGGGAGTTGGGACCACGGCGGGGAGGGGGAGGACGATGTGGAAAATGACTCAGCGCAAGGAAGAAGCTAGAATTCGCAGTAAGAGGCCCACGTTCCTGTCCCATGTTAATCGTCGTGCTCGCAAGTTGTTTAAGCCAGGTGTGGTGGCTGTTGGCACATGGAGCCATCAAGTCCTCGGCACTCCGCCTTCGCGCATGCGTTCCCTTCGTGCCCAGGCTGCTAAGGCGACAGGACGATGGCGCGCAGGCTGTTGTACCACTACCCTCCTTGCACTTGATCATGCTATGTCTGATGACCCAGCGTATAAGATTCGATATGAACATCTCTTGGAATGGAGCCGAACTTACCGAGTCCTCGACCCTAGCCAGGTTTGCAGCGTGAACAAAGTATGGCCCAAGTTGTTAGCTAAGCTGCGAAGTGTTCCCCCTGTTCACCGTTGGCGTCATGTGCGGGGCCCCATCGCGTCTGTCATCATGTGTATCTTGGAGCTCAATGGGAACCCACTGGAGCCCTGCACGTGGAGATTCCCTGGTGTTACCCTTCATGTTGATCGACGTGATTTTCCGTATTTTTTGTGGAAGACGGTTGAAAAACAAGTGGGCAGTATGCTTTGGGTCCAAGCCTCTGAGGCTTACGGGGGACAAGGTCTGCATGAAGGTGTTGATTTTACTGTGTTGCGTAGGCTGCGGAATTCGCTGTCTCGGCAAGGCGATCTTGACGGCGTTGCTATTTTGAATCACCTCGCCTCTGGTGGCCAGTGGCCGGAGCAGCGCCTCAAAGACAGCGGCTATCTCAGCAATGGTGCATGCCCTCGTTGTGGAGTTCGCCAGGAGACACCTTGGCACAGATACTGGGGCTGTCAAGATAATGCGAATATTGATGACGACTACATACACCTCACTAACCATATGTATCAAGATTCCCTCGTTGGTGTTCCTGAATCGGAGTGTTTCTGGACTCGTGGCTTGGTTCCCCTGGGCTGGACGGTTGGAGTGTTGCCCCCCGTGGAATCTAAGGTTTGGGCCTGGGGATCCTTGCATGAGGCGCTCCGTGAAGGTGTTCCGATTCGTGGGGGAATATACGGGAGTGATGCTTCTGGAGGAGAACACACGAAGGATTGGAGGTTGAGGAGATGCGGGTGGTCTGTTGTTCACCTTCAACCAGGGTCCCTCCAGGTGGCTGGCGTGTTGTGTGGAACCCTTCCTGGTGCCGAGCAAAGCTCTCCCCGCGCAGAGTTGTATGCCGTGGTCCAGCTGTTGCGATTAGTTGTCGGTGATGCAGTGTTGTACACCGACTTTCTGCCAGTTGCTCGTGCCTTTGCTCGGAAGGACGTCGAAGTTGATCAATCATGCATTCTGGACCTGTGGCAGCAGGTCTGGGACCAGCGTGGCGACAGAGATGGCCAGCTGGAGGTCCACTGGTGCAAGAGTCACCCCACCTTCAAGCAGGTTTCCGCCCGCCGCCTGACCCCCCAAGGATTAGTCGCCAATGGCGTTGCCGATCACTTTGCGGGGGAAGCTGCCAAGTGGGGGGCCCTCCCTGCTGAGAAGGTCAGGGAAATTTATAATGTAGATGAAAATTGTTTACGTGTGGTTAAACGACTCCTCGCTGTCTCCAGGCACGTTTCGCTCATGTGCCCGAGGACTCGTGAGGACCGTCTAGGTAGGGGGCACCACAAAGAGCGAGGACCTTGTTCGAGCAACCTCCGCAAGGCGAGATTGCGTGAGCAGGGCCATGATGTGTGTAAAGTAGCTGGATCCTTTAAGTGCTCACGTTGTCTATGTAGATTTCCTGCCGTCCGAGGGGAGCTGGCCAAATTCTGGCCTAGTCAGTGCCCTGGTGCGCTGGTGTTGGGGTCCTCGTCGTCTGGCAGGTTGGACCCTTCGACTTCCCCTGGCCCCGCGTCCCAGGGCAACCCGAACGGACATCCATGTTTCTCGCGTGCGCACCCGACGCACGTCCTGGCTGAATTCAAAGGAATTTTGTACTGTCGTTGCTGCGGGTACTTTGCTGCCAACATTGTGCAGAAGTTGGCCAAGCCCTGCCCACCCGCGTGCCCTGTGACAGGCACGCCTCTGTCCGCCACAGGCAGGCGCAATCTTGAGCGGCTGGCTGAAGGCAAGCCTCCCAAGTACGGCATGGCCTTCCCCGCTCCTTGACTAGTTTGATCCGTGGGCCCGAGCTTGCACTCGTGAATCCCCCGAATTCTGGAATCGCTGGAATCCTCCTCCTCCTCCTCCTGCCTCCTGTCGCTCGCCAGGGTCGCCGTGGAACCGAGCCAGGAGCGCCGTGGAGAGCGAGACCCTGCGGGGCACCCAACAGCGGCGGCCGAGGGGAAGAGAGAAAGGGGCGGGCATTCTCAGAAGGCTCGGAAGCCCCCTGGCCTCCTGCGAAGTTCTCTCAGCCTTTCCCGAAGGCGCAGAACTCCTCCCAGATGGCGCGAGGGCTTCTGCCTGGGCCTTCTAAGTGGGATCCGAGTACACGGGGTCGGAGGATCGCGCCGCATCGCCGATGCATCGACGACGCTTCCCGATGTGGAGCTTATGTTTTTGTCCCACGCCGATGCGTTGACAAGGGCCTTCTCCTTCCCGCTTCCCTCCCTCGCTCGCCGCAGATCGATACAGTCAACCCACACGGTAAGGATGGGCAGCCTTCACAGGGGTACCTTGCATCCTTGCCCCTTCGGCCCATCCTCAGCTGCTTCCGCAGGCCAACCTCGCTCGCAAGCCGCTCACGTGGTCCTCCGAGGCCTTCACATGCTTACCGCGCATCCTTCTGATACGAGTCGGCTGTATCTGGTCGAGGCATCGGCTCCGGTGGATGCCCCCGCTGCTCCGCCCCGGCCCGCGGGATCCCCGCTCGGCTGCTGCCCGTCCCGAGGCGGGGAGGCGAGGCGAGGCAGCGGCCCTCGGCACATGGCGGAGGCGCTCCGGGGCCAAGGGCGTCCACGGCTCGGCGCGCTGTCTTGGAGCCCATGTTGCAGCTTCGGGCTTCGTGATGGGGCCCGCGGGGCGGCAAGGTCCACGGCGGCCCTCGACGCGCACGGCTCGCGCGCTCCTGGGCCAAGGGCGTCTGCAGCTCGTCGCGCTGTCTTGGAGCCCATGGTGGAGCTTTGGGCTTCGTGATGGTGCCTCAGGAGGAGGAGGAGGAGGAGGAGGAGGAGGAGGAGGAGGAGGAGGAGGAGGAGGAGGGGGGGGGTCCTCAGGGCTCCAGGATGGCCGGCAGAAGGCCCTCCTGGCACCCGGCGGCGCGCGGGCGTGGGAAAGGGAGGGCGTTACCAGCGTTTCGCAGCGGGTGCTTCTGTGACCCATCGCTGGGCCCAGGGACCCTCACAGATCGGTGCAGACCCGTGAGCTCGCGCACGGCGCGCGTTGAGGGCATGGACATAGACATCTTGCCACGCGAGGGCAGCATCAAATACCTCGGTCAACTCATCAGCTTCCACGACGCGGTGGAGGCAGAAATCTACCACCGCACGAGAGCCGCACGGACATCATTCACCTCGCGCAAGCAGGAACTGGCCAGCAAGCACTTACCCGTTGGCGCACACGCGTCGACGTTCCAACAACACAGTAACGCCGACGGCGCTGTACAGAGCAGAGACCTGGACGCTCACGGAATCTCTCCGGCAACACCTGCGACGAACACAGCGACGCATGCTCCGCATGGTCATCATAACGACACGGCGGCGCACTACTCACCGCACAATCTCTCACGATAACCAAAGCGGCATGGACGACAACACGACCAACGAAGCACCTGGCGACAACCCCAACGCAACAGACAGCACCGACGACGCAGACAGCCACGCAGCATAGCAAGACGCAGCAGACCGGTACAGTGAGAGCAACGACGGCGGCGACGACGACAGCCAGGACACGCTAGAGCCCTGGATTGTGTACGTTCAGTGAGCAACACGGCGTGCACAGCAGGTCACGCAGTACCACCAAGTCGCGAATAGGGATATGATTAGCAGACAGAGGTCGTGGCGCATGGCGTCGAGGGTTGCTACATAGCCATGTCTCTACCAGGTGTACGTGGCGCGCATTCCACTGGCAACCAGGAGAGAATCCGAGCCAACGCGGACAGCGACAGTAAGACGGCCACCGCAAGCGCTGGGATGAGGACGTCGTCAAGTTCCTCCAACACAGCAGCCCCGACCAGCATCCAACGCCCACGCCGGCTACAAAAGGCCAACCAAACGACTTCACTTGGATTCGTACGGCTCAAGACATCTCTACCTGGTCGACACTCGAACGGCAATACGTACACCCCACGTGACGGCAGTACGCCGACATCCATATTAGGACTTCCTCCCCTCCTCCTCTCTTCCGTCATAGTTTTTAACTGTCTCGCTAATCATGTGCATGCTTGCGTGTAGTCCATACGTACAGGTTTCAGGAGGCCACGGCCTCCCCCACCAGGTCTCGAGTAGGCCCAGACAACTGTCCGCAGTGGTGGTTCGTTCGTTCGTTCGTTCGTTCGTTCGTTCGTTCGTTCGTTCGTTCGTTCGTCCTCCTCCTCCTCCTCCTCCTCCTCCTCCTCCTCCTCCTCCTCCTCCTCCTCCTCCTATAGGGCTTCGTGGTGGGGCTCTCAGGGCCATGGGGGGCCTCTTCCCGTGTCCCTGGGACACCGCGGGCCAGGCCCGAGGTGGGGGCAGCGCCAGGACGGCGGCCCTCCAAGAGGGTATGGGTTCAGCACGAGGTGGGCCCGACGGGCTACACGCCGGTCATTGAAAGTGGGCATTCCTAGATTCCCAGATCCCAATCTGCTCCAGGCGCCTTCCCACTTCAGGATGCGGCACGGTCTTCACGTGCTCGGTTATGCTCTGGGAGGGCCTGAACCCAATCTGTTCCATCCGCTTTCCTACTTCATGGATTTACCTACTTCTCCCGACCGACGTGTACTGTGTTCGTCGACAACTGGTGCATATACATTACAATCAACCCTGGTAGTGTAAGGATGGGAAGTCTTCCCAAGGGTGCCATGTAATCCTTTCCCATCGACCCATGCCTGGCCGCTTTCGCTGTCCGCGCCGCGCCACCAGAGCGTCGACCTGGCCTTCCAAGGCCCTTGCATCCTTGCCGCGCATCCTTATGATAGGGGTTGACTGTACCAGTGGCGGGCTGTTTCTCAATCCCTGGACCTTTTGAGGGTCTGGGACGACGTCGGGGTGGGTGAGGTGTATACTTGTTTGTTTCCGCATCCTGGGGAAACGCTGAAACATGTATTCACCAGGATCCCGTATACACCAGGATCCGCTTTCCCGGGCAAATTGCAGTGCAGGGCTGGCCAAAGGTGTATAGAGTTCAACTCCTTAGTGTTCTGGAGGGGAAAAAACACACAGACACAAGCAATCGTCGATGACCAAAAGTGGGACAATATCTAAGAAGGGGGGACAGACGAACGCCCAGAACACATGGGAAGGTATGGGGGATCCTGGGATGTGTGTCTATTTATTTGTGTGTCCCTGGGCCCCTTCGAGCTTGGGCCTCCTGGGAGGGCCCCTTCACGGCGGCCCTCCTCGCTGCCTCTCCCAGAGAGGCTCCTCACGGCGGCCCAGCCAGGGGCACCTCGGAGTGTCTGGCAGGCCCCGACCAGGAGGGCGAGTAAAACGACGCGAAGATCGGGGCAAAATCGGATCGGGATAACTCGAAATCTCTGAGAATCGGCGGGATTGGAGGATGTATTGGGCGCCGCGGCCGCTCCAGAGCGTTCCGGAACGCTCTGAGAGCGCTCCGGAACGCTCTGGAGCGATTTATCCCGATCCTAGCCCTGTTTTAGCGAGGAGATGGAGGAGCGAGCGAGCGCGACCACACTGCTCACACGGCGCCACTTTCTCGCACCCAGCGTGCCCGGCACGGTGCCGTACCGTTTCAGTCTCGTCTCGTTTCCTCCCCTCCCTTTCGCGGCCGTGCTCCTCCCCTCCTCCTCCTGTCTCCGCCCCCGCAACTGAAGATCGGCTCCTGCGGATGCCTTCTATCAGCTGCGTCGCCGCGTGGGCTCAGCGCGCTGTACCAGTGCGCACCAGTGCGACGTCTCGGGAAGCACGCCTCAAGTCTTCGCTTGCGCGGCCCAATGCTGCTGGGGTGGGCGGCCCTTCCGCCTGCCCAGCCGGCGGTGGAGGCGGCATGGGCGGCAGATTCTCGGACCGACGTGGCCTGCTGGAGACAGGGGAACGGCACGAGGGAGGATCGAGGGTGGACGAGGAGGAGGAGGAGGAGGAGGAGGAGGAGGAGGAGGAGGAGGAGGAGGGGGAGGAGGAGGAGGATCGAGATGGATGGGAGGAGAAAAATGATCGAGGAGAGGGGGAGGAGGAGAAGGAGGATCGAGGTGGATGGGTAGGAGGAGGAAGATCGAGGAGGAGCACGGGAGGAGGAGGATGAGAAGGAGGAGGAGGAGGAGGAGGATCGAGGGGGATCGAGGAGGAGGAGGAGGAGGAGGAGGAAAGGGAGGATCGAGGAGGAGGAGGAGGAAGAGAAGGAGGACGAGGAGGAGGAGGAGGGGGACCGAGGCCAGAGAAGGAGGAGCGCCCCCCCCCCCTCCCCAGATCTGACGCTGCACAAAACATTGCAACGTCAGGAAAAGTCACGACTGGAGCTCCTTTTGTCGCGCCGCATCGATCTGTGAGGGTGACTGGGCACGACGCTCCAAAAGTCACGACCAGAGCCCTGGGCCCCATCTTCCTGCGCAGTGTTTCGAGCGGGACGCTGAGCAGGACCGCCGTCTGTGAAGCAACTGCAGCGACGCGAAAAATCGCGGCAGGAGCCCCAGATCCCATCTTTCAGGAGGGAAAAAACACACAGACACAATTAATCGTCGATTCCTTAGAAAATATAGGAAAATATGGGAAGTGGGGGGGAAGACGAAAACCCAGAAAATATAGGAAAATATGGGGAATCCTTTTATCTGTGTGTATTTATTTGCGTGTCCCAGGGCCCCTTCAACCGCATCCGAGCCGAATCGATCTGTGAGCGTCCCTGGGCCCGGCGCCGGGCAGGACCGCCGCCCGTGAAGCAGACTCGCAGCGGCCTTGCTTGCCCGACGGCGCCCGCGGGGCGCGGCCTCCCGCGCCAACCGCCCGCTCGAGGTTGCACTCTGTCTCGCTTCGGGCTGCGTCGGGAGGACGAAGGGCTGGGCTGCTGCGCCTGGGGCGCGCGGGCGCGAGACGTCGATTTCTCCGCCCTCAGATGCAGAGTCCGTGGATCGAGGCTGTGCAGGGGGAGCCCTTTGAGGCATCATGTGTCTTCTGGCCGTGGACGACCCTGCCGAGGCGCCTTCGTGGTCCCTCTCCCCTAAGTGGGCCCCAGAAACGCCAGGGCCGTCTTTTACCGTTCCCGACAACATGTTTTTTCTCAGTGGGACTTGCAAGAAAAGGCTCCGGGATTGGAACAGGAACCGTAACCAGACAAAACACGGCGACGGAGGCGGATAACAAAAAAGGCGGCGGAACCAGCAACACAAAAAAAGCAGAACGGAACCGGTAACAAAACGGCCTTGTCGTTGCCAGGGCCCACGAAGCCGTGCTCCTCTCTCCTCCTGCCTCCTCCTCCTCCTCCTCCTCCTCCTTGATCCTCCTCGATCCTCCTCGTTCCTCCTCCTCCTCCTCCTCCTCCTCCTCCTCCTCCTCCTCCTCCCCCTCCTCTTCCCCCTCCCCTCTTCTTCCTCCTCCTCCTCCTCATCATCATCATCATTCTCCTCCTCCTCCTCTCCTCCTCCTCCTCCTCCTCCTCCTCTCCTCCTCCTCGTCCTGTCCTCCTCCTCCTCCTCCTCCTCCTTTTCCCCCTTCCTCTGCTCCCCCTTCCCCTTTTCCTCCACTTCCGCCTCCTCCTTCTCCTCGTCCTCCTCCTCCTCTTCCTCATCCTCCCTCCTCCTCCTCCTCCTCCTCCTCCTCCTCCTCCTCCTCCTCCTCCTCGTCCTCCTTCTCCTCCCCCTCCTCCCTCCCCTCTCCTCCTCCTCCTCCCCTCCTCGTCCTGCTCCTCCTCCTCCTCCTCCTCCTCCTCCTCCTCCTCCTCCTCCTCCTCTCCCCTCCTCCTCCTCCTCCTCCTCCTCCTCCTCCTCCTCCTCTTCCTCCCCCTCCTCCTCCTCCTCCTCCTCCTCCTCTCTTCTTCCTCCTCCTCCTCCCTCTTTCTAGTCCTCTCCTCCTCCTCCTCCTCCTCCTCCTCCTCCTCTCCTTCTCCCTCCTCCTCCTCCTCCTCCTCCTCCTCCTCCTCCTCCTCCTCCTCCTCCTCCTCCTCCTCCCCTCCTCCCTCCTCCTCCTCCTCTCCCTCTTCTTCTCCCTCCCCCTCCTCCTCCACTCCTCGTCCTTCTCCTCCTCCTCCTTCTCGTCGTCGTCGTCCTCCTCCTCCTCCTCCTCGTCGTCGTCGTCCTCCTCGTCCTCCTCCTCCCCAATTGTCCCCTCCTTGCCCCCCTCGTCCTCCTCCTCCTCCTCCTTCTCCTCCTCCTCCTCCTCCTTCTCCTCCTCCCCCTCCTCTTTCCCCTTCTTCTCCCTCCTCCTCTCCCTCCTCCTCCTCCTCCTCCCTATCCTCCCTATCCTCCTCCCCGTAGCCATTTTGGCTCAAGTAAACCATTTCTCGAGGTGGCTTGCAGAGACCAGGAGCCTGCCCAGCAGGCTCGGCCCGCGCATCAGGGGCCTGCTGGGCAAGGCAGGCGCCCACACAATTTTGCCACGCTCCGAGGAGCCCCGTACTGTACTGGTCGGGCAGGAGATCTATTCTTCACGGTCGCGCATGGGGCGCAGGGAGAAGGATGATCAGCAAACTGGAGGCCAGTATGCGAAGTGCAGGGGATGTGGGTATAAGTGGAACTGGACAAACAGGTCGGAGTGCTACAAGTGCAAGAGAGGTCTGCAGCCAGCCACCTCTCAAGAGCGAGCCCCGCAGGGCGCCTTGGGCCCCAACGGCGCCTCTTCGCGGCGCCGCAGTCGGCCGTCAGTCAGGCCGAGCCGCGAGGAGCTTCTCAAGCAGCTGCGGGCCACCCTCCCAGACGGCGACGCAGCGGCCGCCCAGCACCTCGAGGCGCTCGCCCGTGTGCAGCCACCAGAGGTGCACCCAGACGTCGCCCTCAACCAGGCCCAGGCGCGGCTCCGCAGGGCTGAAGCAGCGCTCAAGAAGACCATCGGGAGCATCGCCGGGGGGGAGCAGTGGCTGCAGGACCAGAAGGAGCAGCGGGAGACCTGGGTCATCGAGGTCGCCGACGCGGAGGCGGCGGTCCAGGCGGCCTACGCTCGAGCAGCGCCCAAGGTCGCGGCGCCTGTGGAGGAGCCCACGCCAGCCCTGGACCTCTCGCAGCTGCTCGAAGGTGACCTGGACATCCTCAGCGTGCGGCCAGGCAAGGCGTTCGACCTGGAGGGACTCGACATCCCGCCCGAAGAGCATCGCCAGTTCGAGGAGCAGATGGGCCAGTTCGTCAAGCAGGTCCAGTCGGAGGTCAAGAGGCACTTCGGCCCAGCGGCGGAGGGGCTCGCCGCGATGCGCGCGGACCTCAAGGCCTTCAGCGACAGGCTCAAGAGCAAGAGGGCTAGGTCGGAGCCTCCCCCACCAGAGGCCGCTGCGGCCCCCGCCTCAGGGGGATCACCAGGCAAGGCGGCAGGCAAAGGCGGCGCAGACGGCAAGCAGCCAGTGGCGGCCGCGGCCAAGGCGGCCCCCACAGCGGGGCCACCAGCCCCTCCCCATGCTGGCGTTGACGGTGCTCGCGACGCTGCTGCAGCCAGCGGAGGCGGCGCTGCAGGCGCCACAGCTCCTGCGGGGGCCGCAGGCAGGACTAAGCGCGAGCTGGCACAGGACGTCCGAGCCAGGATCCTGGAGCGGGCAGCAGCCAACCCCCCAGCGGCCGACGGAGACTCCAGCACAGCCTGAAGGCTCAGCCCCGCGAGGCTGGCGAAGGTGGCGTCAGCGCCCGCGCCGTGGCCGAGGCAAGACCGCCGCGCGGAGGCGAAGTGCGCCAGCCTTACCACCTGACATCGACGGGGTCGTGGCGACCCCCACCACATCTACGAGCACTACCATTACATGGGGGGCGACTCCTCCGCCCGTCTCGGAGGAGCTGCCCCGATGGGCAAGCAGGCGGAGGCAGCCTGGGCCTAAGCGGGTCGCCTTCATCGTGGGGACGAGCGTCCACGTCCCAGCCATAGAAGAGGGTATCAACATCCTGGGCGGGGACGGCGACAGCTCCTCCTCAAGCACCTGGGCGCGGCAGGCGCTCAGGGGCGCGGACACGCCCCGCCGCAAGCTGCTCGCGCCGTGGCTCCGACGGCGGGACAGCAGCAGCTCAGCCTCGAGCACAGCCGCGGACGCCACGGAAGAGGCCCCAGAGACGCATGCGTGGAGAGCCGCGGATGCGCGGGTGGCCGATGCCTCTCCCCGTGCGTCCCTCTCGCTGATGCCGCCGACAGGCGGGTGGTCGAAGCCATCAGCGATGTGCTCGTGGGGCGGAGAGCCGCAGACGTGCGGGTGGTCGACGCCTCTCCACACGAGCGCCCCCAGTTCGGCTCCCCTGACGAGGGGGTGGCCGATGCAGCCAAGCTGGGGAGAGGATTACTGGAGGCCTCGGTCGAGGGGCAGAGGGCGACGCGCCAAGATTGGCATGGGGGTCAGCTCAGCCTCGACTACGGCCACGGACGCCTCGGAGGAGGACCCAGTGACGCATGAGTGGAGAGCCGCGGATGCGCGGGTGGCCGTGGCCTCTCCCCACGCGTCCCTCTCGCTGATGCCGCCGACAGGCGGGTGGTCGACGCCGTCAGCGATGAGCTCGTGGGACGGAGAGCCGCAGACGTGCGGGTGGTCGAAGCCTCTCGACACGAGCGCCCCCAGCTTGGCTCCCCCGACGGGGGGGTGGCCGACGCAGCCAAGCTGGGGAGAGGAATACTGGAACCCCCCACCGCGAGGCAAGGGCCGCCACGCCAAGCCCGACATGGATGTCAACTCAGGCTTGAGCACGGCCACAAGCGCCTCGGAAGAGGCCCCAGTGGCGCATGAGTGGGGAGCCGCGGATGCGCGGGTGGCCGACGCCTCCCCCCATGCGCCCCTCTCGCTGGTGCCGCCGACAGGCGGGTGGTCGATGCCATCAGCGATGGGCTCGTGGGACCGAGAGCCGCAGACGTGCGGGTGGTCGACGCCTCTCGGCACGAGCGCCCCCAGCTCGGCTCCCCCGACGGGGGGGTGGCCGATGCAGCCCAGCTGGGGAGAGGGATACTGGAGGCCCAGAACTAGAGGCAAGGGGCGCCACGCAAAGCCTGGCATGGTGCTCAGAGGCCTCAACTGCAGCGCCTGGGGCACCCTCGTCGACCATCTGGATGAGATGCCGCTGGGCAGGAACACCATCATGCTGGTCCAGGAGCACCGCCTCACCAGCGACTACGTCGGCGAGATCAGCGCCAGCTGTTTCCAGAGGCACCTCACCGTCGCCCTTGCTCCCGCGGCAGTGGGGCCAGGTGGCGGCAGAGTGGCAGGGGTGGGGATCGTCGCCCCCCGCTGCGTGGGCCTCACCTACCTGGAGGGCGTTGACACCTTCGACTTCTCGCCGCCAGGATAGCCAGGAAGGCTGGTGGCGGCCTGGACCCCTGGGTTTCTTCGTGGTGGCCTCATGGTCCTCAGCGCCTACTTCTGGGTTTCAGAGGGCTGGGCAGTTCGCAACCTGTCCATCTTGGACGCCATAGGAGAATTAGTGAGGGCCTACGACATACCGTGGGTCCTCCAGGCGGACTTCAACAACACCCCCCGACACGCTCAGGGCCACGGGCTGGGTGGATGACGTCGGGGGCATCATCTTCTCCTCGGCCGCCCCCACCTGCCAAGGCAAGGGAGGCGGGAGGGTCATCGACTACTTTGTGGTGGACACGCGCATCGCGTCAGCCTTCGGTGCAGCGGAGGTGCTCGACGCGCCCACCGCCCCGCACAGCCCCGTCGCCATCGCGACGGAGAGGCCACTGCGGGAGAGGCTAGGCTGGAGGCTGGTCAAGCCTCGTGCCTTCCCGACTCGCCTCCCCGTGGGCTGTCGTAGGGAGCCGCCAGCCTGGCCGATCCTCGACAGCGGAGCAAGATACAGCGACGCCGAGCTGGAGAAGTTGTGGGCGGAGTTCTCGGCGGCGGCCGAGCACGACCTGCAGGGCATCCACGACCTCGTTGGCGAGGCCGACTACACTGGCAGGGGGGGCCACCCTCGATGGGCCAGAGCCCCGATCGCAGGCCCAGAGGCGCATGCGAGGCCCAGGGGCACCACGCGCTCCAGGGCATGGCGCTGGGTGGCCAGCCGCGTCGGGGACATCGTCTGGCTGGCGCAGGCGGCCCGCCAGCGGCGCGACTGGCAACCGTTTGCCGACCAGTGGCGGCGCCTGCGCAGACGCCTCCACCATGGTGCTGCCCGCTGGTGCGACGCGCTGGGCGACGACGCCAGGACCGTGCACGTCGAGCTCCTATCGCTGGGCGACCTCACCTGGGACGGGGACGCGCTCTGGGAGGACGCTCCCAGGGCGATGGAGCTGCAGCGTCGGGCCACGCAGCAGGCCCACGTCCTCGAGCAGGGCCTCCGAGACCAGAGGGTAAAGTCGTGGCGGCAGAGGCTCAAGGACGGCTCACAAGGAGGAGCAGGTTTTGTCCATCGCATGTCGAAGTGGCGCCAGGGGGTCGACCCCACGCTCGGGGCCAGAGGGCGCACCAATCTGGACATGACCTGCCCACAGGCCGCGGTGGACCTGGAGGCGCTGAAGTGGATCGACCTCTGGACCTCCCACGGCGCCCAGAGCCGAGGCGAGCTCCCTCGGCCCTGGGAGGCGGCCACTTTCGAGCATAGCATGGTCGAGCCTACAGAGGACGACATCAGGGCCATATGCAGAGCCTTCCCAGAGCACACTGGGGCTGGAGTGGACAACTGGCACCCCGGGTGGTTTGCGAGCTTGGGGGACGAAGGGCTCGTGTTCCTGGCCGCCTTCGTCGCCTAAGTGTCGCGCACGGCCAGGTGGCCCCCCCCCAGCTGCGCTACGTGATGTATTTTCTACTGGCCAAGCAGGGTGGGGGGACTAGGCCCATCGGCCTCCTCACCACTGCATCGCGGCTAGTGGAGCGCGCGCACTCGCACCAGCTCCACGACTGGGAGCGGGAGGTTCGACGGGACTACGACTTCGCGGCGCCAGGCGGGGGATCAGAGGAAGCGATATGGCAGCATATGTTGTTCGACGAAGGAGCCCAACCTGGGGAGGTGACGGGCACGGCGGTCTTAGACCTCGAGAAGGCGTTTGAGCATGTCACGATGTACTTGCTGTGGGCCGAGGCGCCCAAACATCAGTTTCGTTTGCAGCTTTTGAAGCTCCTGATCTCAATATACACAGCCACGCGCTTTGTTTCGTTCCGCGGAGTGGTGTCGGTGCACTCGGTCACCACCTTCTCTGCAGTCGTTGCTGGCAGCAGCGGGGGCACGAGATGCCTCAAGCTAGCTATTTTGTCAGTTGTAGACGGGTTGGCGCAAGAGCACCCTGCCATGCAGCTTAAGCTATTTGTCGATGACTTAAGCATTCAGGCGCGAGGTGCGGAGGCGGATGTCTCGGCCTCGTTGCATGCGGCCACGACCCAGTATATTGATGAAATGGAGGCCCGTGGGATCCCCGTCTCCAGGGCCCGACCAGACAAGCCGAAGGGCAAGGGGTTCATCATGACAGCGCAGCGCTCCCTGCGGGCCCGCATCAAAGGCTGGGCCCACAGCCTGGGACTGGAGGTCCAGGCCAACAGCACGCAGCTTGGAGTTGATTCGGCGGGAGGAGGAGTTGTGTCGCTGCGCGCCAGGGCCGATGCCAGGATGGGGAGCGCTCGGCGACGCAGAAGTAAGTTGTCGAGTCTCGGCAAGCAGGGTGCGCGCACTTTTCAAGTTGCGCGTATGGGATTTCTCCCCTCTGTGCTGTATGGGGCGGTCTACCTCGGAATGGACCCGACTCGGCTCACCCGAGCGAGGGCTCTCATGGCTTCAGCGCTGGGCGGGAACGCAATCGGTAAGGGCCGACTGCTGCGCCTGTGGACGCTTCGCTGCGACCCCCTGGTCGACGCTTGCACGAAGCCACTGCTCAAATGGGCGGGGGCTATCTTTGCTGGCAGCCATGAGGAGATCATGGCTGCGGGGTGGCGTAGAGCTGTTGCGGCGGCTGCTGCCGCCAAGCCTGGGAGCAACCCCTGGAGACAGATAAAAGGACCTGCCTCAGCCGCCTGGGCCACACTCCATCTCCTCTCGTGGACGTGGCCTGCCCCTCACGTTTTCTCCGACCATCCCGGGCAGCACTGGGAGCTGCGTCGGACGGCACCGCAGTGTCTCAAGAAGCTGATCTGGACCCGTTTAGAATTTGCGGTTATGACCTCCTGGGCGGCCTCCAGGGACCTCGGTATCACCCGTCCTTTCCTCGAGCCTATTCGGGCTCTCCTTCGGCGAAAGGCTGACCGATCGCCGCAGAGGCGATCGGCTATCCTGGCCTACATAGGCCGAGATTTCTGGACCCAGGAAAAGGTCTGGCGCGCGGGCTTCGGGGGCGACAGGTCCTGCCAAGCCTGTGGCGCAGAAGTCGGATGTCAGCACCATCGTTTCTGTTGCTGCCCAGACCGAGGAGCGGCGAGAGCCACCGTCGCAGAGGCTGAGGGCCTCCAAGGGATCGTGCATCGTGCTGAATCCTCCTCCTCGGGTTCCCTCCTCTTCTCCCGTGGGCTTCACGAGCACCCCCTGGAGGACCCGCAGTCTGATTGTATTACTGCCCTGGAGGATGAAAACCCCGATTTTGTGAATCCCCCGCTGGTCTCAGGGCGGGCCTACTCCGACGGATCGGCCAGAGGCCCACCAGGGCTCAAGAGCTTCGGTTGGGGCTTCGTTTTCCTGGACCAGGACGGGGGGGCTGTCAAGGCCATGCGGGGTACCCTCCCAGGGCTGCGTATCCTCGCCTCCGTCCTCCGTGCTGAATTGTATGGATTGCTCAAGTTGCTGTATAGCGCCCACCCTCCGCCGAGGGTAGGGATCGACAACAGTTCCGTCATTCGAGGCCTCCGTAGAGGACCCCGTTGGCGCTGCAGCCCTCGGAGGCCCCACGCCGACCTCTGGGGCAGGATTTGGGCCCAGCTCCAGGATAGTTTCAGCCAAGAGGGCGACTTCCAGGCCGTCAAGGTAAAGGCCCATGCGCGCGGGCCGAAGGATGACTCGCACGAAAGTTTTCTCGATTTTCAAGGGAACCAATTGGCAGATAATGAGGCCCGCCTAGGGGCCGACATGCAGGAGGCCCCCCCGTGGAAGGCCCAGACCTGGACCACCCGCTCGGCGGAGGTCCAGGCAGTGTTGACTCTGGTGGCGGGGGTGACGGGGTTGACTGCGGACTTCGGGGGTTCCACGGGGAGGCCTGCCGCGGGCTCCAGCGGGGCCCGCCGAAGGCGGCAAGGACCGCCCGAGGGGGCCCGAGCTCACGTCCTCCTCTGGAGGAGGGGGGGCGTGGCGTTGCTCGACGTGTGGCCGCAAAGCTTTCTCCAGCAAGACCAAGCGCGCGTTGGCGCGCAGACCTTGCCTGGGTAAGATGAGGGTGGATCGTCGTTGGGGAGTTGGGCTGGGGCGGGGGGATGGGGAAGGAGACATTTCTCCCGCCCTCCGTGGAGCGGCCCTTGGGCACGAGCTGCACCGAGTGGGCCAGTATACATTCTGCGATCGGTGCGGTGTCTTTTCGAGCGAGAGGGGGTGCAAGCTCCTGGGCGCCTGCGTCGGGGCCCCAGCGAACTCCACCGCAGGGCACCGCCTCTCGCTCCTGCGCCGAGGCAGGAATCCTTATGCAGTAAAGGTCTCCCTCGAAGCGGCACCGCGCTCCCTGGTACAGGAGGAGTGTGACGCTTTCTGGGAGTGCCTCATGGACTGAGGCAGGACGGGGCGGGAGGCACCCCGTCGCGGAGTGCCCGCCCATCCTCTTTCTCTTGTGGCGAGCTGGGGCGGGGACCGCCAGGCATCGTTCTTGCAGCAAAAACCCTATCCTCCTCCTCCTCCTCGTCCTGCTGCTCCTCCTCCTCCCTCCTCCTCATCCTGTTCCTCCTCCTCCTCCTTCCCTTCTCACCTTCTGTCTGCCAGGAGGGCATCCTGGCAGCGCGCAGCTCCTCGACCCTGTCGGGCGCAAGCGCGGGCTCCGCCGCGTCCGGGAGCGGCCTGCCTGGCGGGCAGAAGGCGTCCGCCGAGAGTGCGCGCCCCCCTTCCCCTGGCCTTCCTTCGGGGCGGTAGGGCGAGGAGGAGGAGGAGGGACCGATGGGGGAGGAGGGACCGAGTTGCTCAGGGGTCGAGGAGGAGGGGGGCGAGGCGGACCAGGAGCCGGAGGAGGAGGGTGTCGAGTAGAGCTGTAGTCTGCATGTCCCCTTACAGGGGCGAGAAAGAACAATGTTTTTTCAGTGGTGCTCGCTGAACCACAGTTGTTTTGCTATTTTGCGTGCTCATAGCGTGGTTTGTTGCATATGGTGAAGCACTGGTGTGTTGCTTCGTTTTTGACTAAACACACTATTTTGCATGCGTTCTATAACTTTCTTCGTGTATCCATTTACTCGTACACAAAGCGACTCACCCGTAACACGTTCAAGCTCGTCGACATGTCAGTAGAACATCGCACACGTCCAGGGTGTCGGGGCTCTTGAGGGCACTTGGCGAGGCAATGCGCGTCAGGTATTTTGGGGGCACGTAGATAAAGGCAATATCGGGTCTCCTAGGAGCACCAGGAGGCACAGCGTTCTTTTTGATATTCACGAGCTTGTGGCCAGTGCAGCATCATAGCCACTTTGGCTTCCTAGTTTTACCCGCATTCGCATGAGTGACATTGGTGATCTGAGCAATGATGACATTGCTGCGTACTCTTCTTCAGTTCTGGAACAGCAGAATTATCAGCTCGAGCAACTGATCGATGACGAGCTGCTCCCACCTCCTCACAAGCCTTCTTTGGCCCAAGGGGGCACCAACGCAGATCCCTCACACATAACATCCCTTCTCATCTCTACGCAAGGCTTTGTTGCACAGGCTGTCATAACATCACTGTCATTATGGAGGCCACTTCAAATCCCCCCCACTGAAAATCTATGTGTCAGGTTGTCGCAAAAGAATACTTGTTGTACAGGCTGCTACAACAAGGATCGCACTGGTGGGATATGTGCATCATGACAACTAGCGACAGCCACAGGTGAACATAGATGAATCCCCTATTTTCAATATAGCAATCCCAGTGCGACCCTACCTAGGCATTGGAGCCCCTGGGAAAGCAGCACCAACTAAGCTAAGCTGAGCTAAGCTAGGCTAAGATAGCTAAGCTAAGCTAAGGTGAGATAAGCTAAGATGGGCTCAGCTAGGCTAAGCTAGGCTAGGCTAAGCTAAGCTAAGCTAAGATGAGGTGAAATACGCTAAGCTAAGCTAGGCTAAGGTAAGTTAAGCTAGGCTAAGTTAAGATGAGATAGGCGTCGCTAAGCTAAGTTAAGCTGAGCTGGGCTGGGTTGGGCTAAGTTAAGCTAGGCTAAGCTCAGCTGAGATGAGATGAGATGAGCTAAGTTAAGATGATAGAAGGGACGCTCAGCTAAGCTAAGATAAGCTAATCATGAGATAAGCTAAGGTGAGATAAGCAAGCTAAGATGTGATACGCATTGCTAAGATACGCTAATATGAGATAAGCCACGCTAAGATTTGCTAAGATAAGTTCAGCTAAGATGAGATAAGCAACGCTAAGCTAAGCTAAGCTGAGCGAAGGTGAATAAGCTCAGCTAGAATGAGGTAAGCTAAGCTAAGATGAGCTAAGCTAAGCTGGGGGAAACGCGGGGCGGATGCCGGGGGAACCGCCCGGGGCGTGGTCCACTGCCCGGCCCTTTAAACTTATACAGTAAGAACCTTTCTAGGCAGAGCCTAGGTAGGGAAACAAACACATGCGTTTCCATGGTTGCCATGTGTTTTGTGTAAACCTGCCACTCTCAGGGGTTATGGTGTAAAGGCTGCCACACTAGGATTTCAAGTCCAGTGTGGGGGACCTCCACCATCAGAATGTTTCATCTGGTGCGGGTGTCTCGCCAGGTTGTAATTGCACGAACGGCGGGCCCTACCGAGACAGACTCCTTCGCGTCGTTCAGAACACGGCGGGCGTTTGTTTTGGGGGGTGGCTGCCGGGCTTCCGGAGAGCTTCGTCGCCTCGAAAATCCGGGTCGCAGCAACGATCACCGAGTGAGTTTTGAGGGGCGTTTTTACAACTTCACCAAGGCGAAAAGGGGTCTTGGGAGATGCGTGTCCTGATGTCGTTCGCCGTTCTTCGCCTCCGAGACCCCCTTACTGTGACCCGTCCCATCAAAGCACAACTCGAGAGAAACGATAATAAGAGGAGCAGGAGGAGCAGGAGGAGGAGGAGGAGCAGGACGAGAAGGTGGAGGAGGAGGAGGAGGAGGAGGAGAAGAAGAAGGAAAAGGAGGAGGAGGAGGAGGAGGAGGAGGAGGAGGAGGAGGAGGAGGAGGAGGAGGAGGAGGAGCGTCCAGAATCACTTCCTCTCGGGGCCTCCGATCTCTCACGGCCAGCCTAGACACCTGACGTCGTGATTTTCCGAGTCGCTGGCCCCAGAAATCCGAACTCCTTCCCCGTGGCTAGTCGGTGGGTCCTGGCTAATATGTGCTGACGGCCCCGGCCCCGAGAGGCCGAAATGACGGAAAACCGATCGAATTGATCTAGGCTTCCTAGATGGTGTCGGAGTAGATGGAGTCGGAGGATCGCTCCGCATCGCCGATGCATCGCCGATGCGGCTCGATGTGCAGCCCTTTTGCTTCACGTCAACGTCGCCGATGCTCCGCCGACGTCGACGATGCATCGCCGGTGCATCGCCGATGCATCGCCGATGCATCGCGGATGTATCGCCGATGCATCGGCGATACGGCGCGATCCTCCGACCTCATCTACTCCAATCCCATCTAGGACGCCTCTGATAGAACAAATCAATATGCCTGTCGTCTGGGAAGGTTCGACGATCTTTAGGACGCGTGTTAGCTCAAGCGTATGTTCACCTCGCTCGGTTTCACCAGTGGCGCGCAGATTTTGTCTGTCCTCGTTGCGCCGCCTACGTCAGATTGAAGGGCCTCGGTGGACAAGGAATCGTTTGCGCTAACACATGTTCTGAGGATCACCGAAAGGTGTGCATCGACGCGGACACCGAGGTGCCCTTCGAGCTCTACCTGGACTTGGTGGAGTCTGGCAAGCGCGCCCGGGCTCGCGGGCAGCACCACAAGGTCCGAGAGTTGCAAAAGGTGCCACAGGTTTTCGCTCTATTTGGGGGCTCCCCTGGGCCTCGTGAGGGCTGCTCTGGATCAGAAGCGCAAGCGGTCATGATCATGATACGTCGATTCCCGGCAAGATATCCGAGCGTGCCCGACGGGCCGCAGAAACGAGGGCTGCCAGATACCATGGAAATCCTGAGGCGCATGCTGACACAGTCCTACCATGACACAATTGTGGTCCTACTGTCGGCCCGTATCATAAGAAGGATGCGCAATAAGGATGCGCAAGGGCCTTGGACGCCCATTTCGAAGCTTTTCGAGCGGGGCGTGGCCGACGAAAGCGGCGACGGATGGACCGAGGAGGCAAGGATGCAAGGGTATCCTGAGGGAAGATTGCGCAGTTCCGTTCTGCAGGTTGACTGCACTGGAGGCCGTGGGGACCTCCCTGGAAGGTCCGGGGACACCTTTCGGGCCGGGCGAAAGGGGGGCATTGGGAAAGGGGGGGTTACGAAATCTGCTGCATGCAGCTGGTTTCGGCCCCGCCGCCGGGCCCATCCCTCGATACCTGGGCGCCTCCCGGCGCCGGGAGGCGGCGGGAGAATCAGCTACGTGAGCTGATTCTCAAAACCCCCCCTTTGCTATCCCCCCCTTTCGCCCGACCCGAGCCTTGGGCCGTGCACGCTCCCGGCGACGCCCAGAGAGGTCCGGCCGCGCTCCGGGAGCCAGGCCGCCGCCTCGCGGCAGCCACTGCGCCGGCCGACGCGCCTCGTCAGCTCCGAGGCCGGCCAGGCGTGAGTGGCGAGGCCCCGGCAGCACGAGGCGCAGGCGTGCCAGCGGCGATGTGGGCAGGGCTCGGTTCGACGTCCGGTGGCTTCCGAGTCCGGTTCGATTCGACTTCGGATGCCGATGCGGGTTCCGATGTCTCGCTGCGGGCCTAATTGCTAAACTGCCGATGTCCGCCGATTCGACGTTTCCCGACTCGGCTGCCGCTTTCAGCCGAGTCGATGCATTTCGATCGCCGATCCGACTCATCGATTCGATCTTGGGCTCTCCTGTGTTGTTGGAAACGGCGATGTCGGTTTGGACGCTGTTGGTGGGATTGGTCCGTGGCCGATCCTATGGCAGGAGGGCGTGGCTCGTGCTTCCCTGCAATGCACCGTGTCTTTGTTGCTCGACACACGCTCGCGCACCTGACACGTAGGAAAGCGTCGTGGCTCGGGATGTCCCACCAGTTGCTCTGCGCGAGCTCGGCGTCGCAGAATCTAGATCCCCAACATCACCGTCAACTGACATCGCCATTTTCGGTAGCGACTCACTGGAGCCTGGTATACCCGTATACCCCCTTAGTTCCTTCTCCTAGCGTCGACTAGAGTCGATGAGCGTCTGGGAGCCGATGAGATAGCGCCGATTTAGCGTCGGCTAGCGTCGATGAGCGTTGATCTGGCGTCGATTCGTGTCGAGTTGGCGTCGATCAGCGTCGATTCGCAAGAGCCGACAACATGGTATGGGAGGCTCCCATGAGCTGCCACCGAAGCCGTTCGCGCGGCCTCGAGCGAGGCTCGAAACTAGTAGGGACACTGCTCCCATGAGCTTGAGTCAGGCAGTACTGCAAACATCGCGCATCCACAGCTTGAGAGATTCTTTGGTTTCATCGAGCGAAGGAGGACCCCGTCCCGAGTGGCCCGCGGGCCTTGGTCTGTTCTTCTCCCGCCGCGCTCGGGCCTCGCGGTGCCCTTCTCTCCCTGGGCCCCGGGCCTCTCTTCTGGAACGACTGGGGGCGCCGGGGCTCCTTTGTCGATTCTCGGGGCTCCGGAGATGGTGGTGAGTGCAAGCGGGGGTCAGTCAGAGCGCCGGGATCCTGCAGGATCCTGCAGGATCCTGCAGGGCCAGGGTCGCATTGGCCCGGGCCTGGGTGCAGGACCCTGCAGGATCTTGCAGGATCCTTCGCATTGACCCGGGCTTGGGTGCAGGATCTTGCAGAAGTCTGAAAGGCCTGACTGACCCGGATCTGGATTGACCCGGGTCAGAAGATTCCCGAGATTCCTCCGGCCCGATTTGCTTCGATTGGCTTTCGATCGATTCCGATTGCGATCCCGTCCGACTTCGGATTCCGATGTGACTTCGGTTTCTCATTAGGGAGGCCTTGATCACGAGCCTGCCGATCTTTGCAGAGTCGATTTCTCCCGATTGGCTTTCCATCGGGTCCGATTCTGATCCGGTTCGATCTCGGATTCCGATGTGGCTTCGGTTTCTCCATGGAGGCCTTCGTCACGAGCCTGCCGATTTTTGCGAGAAGTCGGTCTCCCGACTGGGAGCACAATAACCTCTAACCCCAATAACACGATGAAGACGTGGCCTCACTCAGGGCCCCGTCGGTGCATCAGGGATCACAGATCTGGGCGGTGTCGTTCTGCACAAAGGCCCCCTATTCCCAAGGTTCTCGCCCCTCCTAACTGAGGTCCCCTCCCAAAGAATGAGGGTGTTAAATCGGGCGTGTCCCTCTACAGGAAGAATTCCCAACCATCCTGTGGTGTTGGGTCCTCGTTTTGAAGAGACAGCGCCCCGCGTTCCTCCCCTCTCATCTCCTCTCCTCTCCTCTCCTCTCCTCTCCTCTCCTCTCCTCTACTCATCCTCCCCCTCATCCTCCCCCTCCTCCCTCCTCCCATCCGCCTCGTCACCTCCCTGCGTTTCACCCACCCAGGACAGCGTTTCGTGGCCCATAGAGAGCTCCACCGAAGGCCCCAGTGGCAGGGTTCGCATGCGTCCCCGCGACCATGTCGGCACACCCCTCACACGGTTCGTGGACCCATAGGGAGCTCCACCGAAGGCCCCAGCGGCAGGGTTTGCATGCGCCCCCCCCATTTCGGCACACCTCTCACGAGGATCGTGCTCCCATAGGGAGCTCCTCCGAAGGCCCCAGCGGCAGGGTTTGCAAGCGTCCTCCCGCCCATGTCGGCACACCCCTCCCGAGCATCGTGGCCCCAAAGGGAGCTCCACCGAAGGCCCCAGCGGCAGGGTTTGCATGCGCCCCCCCGCCCATTTTGGCACACCCCTCACAAGGATCGTGGCCCCGTAGGGAGCTCCACCGAAGGCCCCAGCGGCAGGGTTTGCATGCGCCCCCCCCATTTCGGCACACCCCTCACGAGGATCGTTGCCCCATAGGGAGTTCCACCGAAGGCCCCAGCGGCAGGGTTTGCATGCGTCCCCCCGCATATTCGGCACACCCCTCACGAGGATCGTGGCCCCATAGGGGGTTCCACCGAGAGCGGTACCCACAACGCGGTACTCACAGCTGCATATGGCTGGGCCCTTCGCCAGGATTTTTAAAATATGTTTTGACTACTTTGGGATACGTTTTTGAATGCTTCTAATTCTCCGCCCAACATCCGTCTGGGACGTGCCGGACCTAGCGCCGCTAAGCCGACTTCGGCGGATGCGGTGCCTTCTGCCCGCCGATCCGACTCCTCGATTCGAGGTGCTGGTCTTTCACAGGTGAGAGGCGGAGCGGGCCGGCCCCGGAGCCCCGGCCCCGTGATTCCCCGCCCCCCCGCGCGGGCCCCTGCCCCGCACGACGGGCTCCTGGCGACTTGGGCCACGTCGGGCATCTCCCCAACAGGAGAACAAGATGTTGTCTGGGGACGATGCTTCCACCATTCTTCGACCATTTCTGATTTTTGCTTGGCTCTTTTTTTCTCTTCTCCCAGAACGTCCGCCTGCAGGACGACGTGCCCGACCTGAGACTTGGGCCCCGATCTGAGCTCTTCCAGATCCGCGGCCCCAGGGCTCCCGACCCCTTCCCTCAGGGGGGGAGGGAGGGAGGGAGGGAGGGAGGGAGGAAGTGGGAGGGCGGGAGGGAGGGAGGGAGGGAGGGAGGGAGGGAGGGAGGATGAGAGTGAGGGCGGGAGTGGGGGGGCGCCAGCGTCCCGCATCCATGTTTGGTGGTACTGGGTCCCCGGGCCGAAGCCTAGGAAGATCGCCGGGATTGAACAACGCATTCATCGTTACGTCGGGCCCGTCCCTCGACAGGAGGACCATTCAAAAATCGTCAAACAATGGTCGGGGTACCATTGATCGACTAACGCTGACAATTTTTGAATGGTTCCGGTGAGTGTTTGATGTTTCGTCCAGAGATCCGCCTGCAGGGGGGCATGCCCGACCTGAATTTGTATCGGAGATCTGGGTGGGAGGTGTGTGAGGACTCTGCCCGGCGGCACCTCCGCATCGAATTCGCTTTCTCTTCCGCCGCCGGTGTGCGCGCCAGAGCGGGCTTACAGAGGCGTGGCGCCGCCCACACGTGGCGGCCTCTGGCCTGGGGACCCCCCTCCCGCCAACCTCGCGCGAGGAGGGGGCGGAGGTGTGCACGGCAGACTCGGGGAGGACTCTCAGTACAGAGGGGCCCAGACACGGCAGGGCCGTTTTTCCCCTCGAAGACCGATTTCTGACACCAGCCACCTGTGGATCCGCGATTCTATGATAGGCCCTCGGGGGTGGAAGTGGGTAGTTTTTCCTTCCCCTGGGGCGGGGAAACTGCCCACGTCCACCTCTGGAAACCGCTTTTCGCAAGGCACCCCGGGAAGTGGGTGTGGTCAGAAATCGGTCTCCTATTCTCACCGCTTCCGAAACAAAGTGTCGTAACCATGGAACCAGCAAGAATACGGCCACCGGATCCGACAGCAAAACACAACGGCCCCGGGATGGGAGCAGGAGCCAGAGCTGGGGAAGAAACGGCGGCGGAACCGGCAAACAAAAGGGAAACCGAACCGGCAAGGAAAACGGCAAAACGGAACCGGTAAAAAACGGTTTTGCCGCTTCCAGGGCCCAGTAAGGGGAGGACAAGCGCACCCCAGAGCAGACGCACCATTGACGCTTTGGATGTGTCTTGTCTTCTGGATCACTTGTTGTAATTATTCATGCAGCATTGTATTCGTAGCACGGCTGCGTTCTCTTTCAGGCTACTGTTCACTAGATGAGTTTGCCTATGGCAGGTCGACTCTTGTGGCGTTCCCAGTCTGTTTGGCGGAACTTTTGATCGCTCGGTGCTGCCACGCAGTTGAGACATGTTGTGGCCGCGTCCTCCTCCCCCTCCTCCCCCCGAAAAACAAATGAAGCACGTATTGTCAAACCATGTCTGGAGTTCAGTATGAAGTGCTCTCGATACCTTGAACGGATTCGCCTGAATGTCTGCCTTCGTGAGAAGTTCGTCTTCCTTGACGACTGCAGCTCGTGTGGCTGTAGCGGTCACATATAATCGCATCGTAGTGACACAGTCGACGTCCAATATCCTATGTTGTTGTTCGGATCAGTCTATCTTCGGCATGTTTGCCGCAAAGCAGAGCCCTACATATTGTCCGTGCTCGTCGGAATGCAATCCATAACTGTCATATTCGTCCGTGGAACACAATGGGACATGATATGTCCCAGTTGTGTGAATTAGGCAAGTGTCCTTGCTCTTCTTCAGCTATTGTGACCAGCGCGCTGTTATCAGAAGTCATATGTGTGGGTGCAGTGTACAGTTTTTTCTATTGGAGTGGCCCCCAGCAGTTCCCTTTCGTCGTGTAGTTCTGTGTACCACACGTCGGTAATGTGTGCCTCGAGGTCCGCCTCTGATTCTTCATAGATTGTGGGAAGCCGGCCATTTCCCTGTGGTGGTTCGGCTTCTGGGGCCTCCCTGGCATTACTGTTTTGTGTTGGCATGTCTGCCAGTTCATCGAACTTCGTCACGTCTTGGCGTTGATGGGTGGACTTCAGGAGTGCAGTAGCGCAGATATGCAGGGTTCACGTAGGAGACGTCGTGAGCAGAGGCTTCAGTGAAAGTGTTTTGCGATGGCCATGGTGTCCTCCGCGTAGGGCCACTGCGCCCTGATGGTCCACCATATCAGTAGTCCACCAGATTGCGCCGTGGATAGCAAGGAGTCGAGTTAGTTCTGACCACCAACGGCCAGCGCCGCTACCAACTCGAACGCTAGCTGGGAGACCCAACCAGATACTCCGCCTAAGGCGAAGCATGCGCCCATCCCTGCTGTATCGTATTAGCGATAGTGCCATGGGTAGGAAAGAGCCGCGTGAGCGGCGAGGGAACATCTCCAGAGTAAAGGGTGGAACCTTTTCTGTGTCGATATAAGGTAGCGGGCCACGGTGCGGCCCGGTCAGATTGGCGGCCGGTCGGTTGGGCCAACATGGCCGCGGACAAGCGTTCGATACCTCTCGCTTTTGCCCTCCCTCTTTCAGGGTCGGGGCCCCAATACGGCCCCAAGAGAGCCCCAAGAGGGCGCCAAGAACGATTCGACTTGCGATCGAGGGGCAGCGCTGATTGGGAGCCCCCCCTTCTTTGCTCGATGTCTTCCCAGATGGGCCCAAGACGGTTCAAGGAGGCTGAAGATGGCCTCCAAGTCCGGCGCGCCTCCAAGAGGCCCCAGGACGGCGCCAAGACGTCCCCTGGTGGCCTCCGGGCCTCCCAAGACCGCTCCCGAGGGCTCCGGGTCGATCCCAGGGGCTCAAGGAGCGGAGCCCCCGCTGTGGTTGACTCGTCTTTGTTGCCGTCGTCTTCGGCTCGCCTGGGCATCGTATCTGAGTGGTCCGGTGGAGATACAGCCCGACCGAGGTATACGATCGAGGTCGGCTCAGGGGAGGGTGCACTAATGTGCCCCGTCTGTGTCGGATGCATTTTGTGCACCCTGGGGGAAGGTACCCTTGGATGGTCTGTTTGTTTTGGCCCACGGACGGTTTCATGTTCTTGAAGGATGTTATTTTTGCCCAGGTCCGACTATACGCGAAGCGTCTACAAGATGTTCCCATCACACCACCCGTGTCAAAAACCACAGCAGATTGACAGTGGGTGTTCGAGCAGTATGTGTGTTGTGTGTGTGTGTGTGTGGGCGCGCACGCGCAATCTCACTGTGCGCCTGCTTCTGGAAAAGGCATGGTGGACCTGCACACAGCAGGCAGCCTGCCGCCCTTCCCCCCTGCCGTCCCTGGCAGAGGGAACGTTTCAAAGGGCTGGTGGGCCTGCGTACGGCAGGCAATCTGCCGGTTCCCCCGCCGTTTTTTCGGGGGTGAACAGGCCTCCTACCTTGACGCGTCGATCAAGGAATTGGCTGTTTTCGGTTCGCGAAGGGGCGCCGCGGCCGTCATTATTGCGGAACCAGGTCCGTCCGTTTCGGTCCCAGGCCGTTTTCACGAAGGGGAGGTTTATTAAAGGGATGTTTGTCCACCGCCGATCTGTGCAAAAACACATGCGAAGCGATAAATGCCTGCGGCCCCTGCCAAAAGGCCATGCCAGAGTGATCGCAGAGCGCCCGCGCATGATTCAGATGTTGGTGCAGAGTGCACTCCGGAATCGGTCTTGGCAGAGGATGGCGGGGAGGCATTGGCGTTTTCTCGGATTTGTCGCCTGTCGGGTGGGGGAGGGGGCGTATACTAATGTTGAACTCTTCGCGCATCCCCACCAGCCAACCCTGAAGCAGTCAACAGACGAGTTGCCCTGATCAGGAATGTGCGCCAGCCTGCGGCCCCCGTGGCAGACGACGACGACGACGATGACAGGCATCAGCCATGGAAGCCTTTGCGGGTCGTTGGCTCTGAGTATTTGTGTATGCCTTCTGGGGGTCATTCGGGACCCATCTTGGGGCAATTGTGGAAGCCTTGGTCGCGTTCTCTTGGGTTGCTCTTGGAAGTCTCCTGGGCTCCTCTGAAGACCCTCTTGGGGGTCTGTTGGGCCTATCTTGGGAGACTTGGGGGCCCTCGTGTGACCATCTTCGAAGATGTCTATCGGTCAAAAGAGTGGGGGGTCTTAAGTAAGCCCCTCCCCGTCGTAGCCTTCAAAGGAGCCTGTTGGGGCCATCTTGAGGCGGTCGTGGGCGCTGTTTGGACCGTCTTGGGCCCTTCTTGGGGCCCTCGTGGGCCATCTTTAGGCCATCTAGAGGCCGCAAGAGCCCATCGGAGGCGACCTAGCCAGAAAGGAAGCATCATTCTTTGTTTTCCGGTGTTGTAAGGATTTGGGCCTCTGCGGGGGACTCTTTCGGAGATCCGGAGGACTTTTGGAGCCGCCCTGGGGCTTGGGCAGTCTTGAAGGCTCTTGGAGGCATGTTGGAAAGTATATTGGGCGATCTTAGGGGCCATCTTGGGCTTTCTGGGGCCCTAGTGCAGCAATGCTTGGCCGTCTTGGAGGCTCCCCCCCTCGCTCACACCCCCTCCAGACCCAGGGGGAGGGGGGACTCGGGATATCGATGAGAATCGTATCCAATAAGAATTGATGAGAATCAATTATCTTGATAATTAAGAGTGAATCGGTTAAAGATATCGGATGAGATCTTTCTCCACTTGAGCCAAACGGCTACAGTACGTAGCAAAGCAGCAGGCAGCCAAGCAAGAGCTTAGCCTGGAAGCCTAGCTTTGGGACGTTAGTCCAGGGGCTCCCAAGAGGCTCTTTACAGGGACCCGCTCGAAACCTATCATACATCAGAATTCTAACTCTCGTCATACTCTCTTGGTTTCGAGAGCATAAACATTAATCAAAAGAACTGATCCTAAGAGTCGATATCCTGAATTTGACAGGCGTGCTTATAATAACATGCGCGTGCATTCGCATGCGTGAAGCCTGAGTAGTCTTCACATCGCATAAATATTGAATTATAGTACCAAAAATCTATCTGCACATTCTCCGTCGTAGTATAAAATACTGTGCAGATATCTTCCAGAAATAACTGACCGTGGTACTTCCTGAAGGGAATACACAACACCCTTCTGTGAAATAAAAGAAAAAGAATATCAGTAGTAGTGCTCGTCAATCCGTATTAGCTCCAAACCCTTGTCGTACTCGAACTTTGTCTGTGATCATGTAGTATCCACTCGATATCAGTCGATATAGTTCCTTGCTATCTTGGCCAGCGACCTTGGTAAGCTGGTCTGCACACATCCATTTCGTCCTTATGTGGTATAGTTGTCGCAATCGTAGACATCTACGTTCTTCTCGTATGGACAGTACTCCAAGTCTCTGACTTTTGTCTTGAGGAATGCCTTTCAGGCCACACGAAAGTTCCCAAAGATCCATACAATCAATAAATGAGTCCACTGGCAAAGGTACAGTCGCAGACTCTTGAACGTCCAGTAGAGCCAGTGGAGTAGAACACTGTCTTGAAAAATTCTTTCTCGTCGTAACTTCTGGTTCACACAATCGTAATGAAACCAGTTGTGCCAATGGAATAGCCTTAGCTGCTGACAAGGTTTCTGCATGTGATGTGCTATGAGAAATCCTTTTGGCCTTCTGTGAGCTTCCCGTCAGAATGTGCATTTTGCCTCCAAGTAATTTGACCAACTCTTGGTCCAGGAAATCCTCCTTGTCCGTCTTCACCTTAGTGATTCTGTCTTCAGCCAGACCGACTATGATACCTTCGGTCGCGAAGTTGCTCTGCTTGTTCGGAGCCGAGGCATCACTGATACTAGCAATGCGTAGTGGTGGCTGCAATCTCCACAAATAGATGCCATGTCGAATTGGTCGCTTCAGTCTCTTGATAACGCAATTGATAGAAATGATATGCTCGATCTTCGGCGTCTGTAGATATACCTGCAAACTGGTAACTGCACATAATTCTTCCAAACGTGTCTGACAGGCCCATAATGCTGAACAACACAATGATCTGAAGATAGTGATCTCTGCTCTGTCACAGAGGCTGTCCGGTTCTTTAAGTCGATGCTCAGGTATCTTGTAAGTCGTCAATTTGCTGCAGAAATCATCTTGATGGAGTCGAAGACAATCTCGATTGAGTCGTTCAATCTGAATACCTGCATGTGTATATGGTATCTGTTGTAGCTTCATTTCACCGAAACGCTTGGTCAAGGCATCCTTGATCCACTTCCTCATTGATTTACAACCCGTAATTTGTAGATCATCCACATGAGCTGTCATAATAAGTGCTAAGTGCTTGGTTCCATCGATAGTAACAAACCAGTAAAGGAAGTTGTCATCGAAAACCGAGCTGATCGCATTCGTCTCCGTCTTGAGATAGAAAATAAGTGCTAGCTGAAACATGAGAGGCGCGTCTGTGAAACCATACATTGCTCGTAGACACAACAAAACATAATGACCTCGTTCTGCGTCAGGTATCTTCAACTCCTTCATGGCCGTCTTCATCTTTCGAAAGTGTCGCCATACATTTTCCGGTGGTATAATGAAACATTCTCTTTTGTGACGATATTCATATCCAAGTGTCCGTGCATTGGCACTCAACTCACTGTAGTCCAATCCTTGAAGAAAGGCAGTAGAGATGTCCAAACTCTCCGTCTCGATGTCGTAGGGGTCGTCCGTGTCGCTCCACAGGATTCCGTTGCAGAGTCCCATGGAAATCACTAATCTCTGTGAAAGTCGTGTCGCCGTGCTTGAGTGTTTCTCAAGCAGCTGCTTTCGTTTGTCAAAACATCCTCTGGCACACACACGTGACTTTACCTTCTTGTACTTGATAGACCACTTGCGAACCCAAACGCAATCAACAACATTGGCTCCTTCTGGAAGATTCTTTCGTAAGCGTGGTACGAATACCTTGTGGTTGCAGAATGCTTCCAATTCTCGATGATCTGCTTCGTCTATAAGATGAGGATATCGTCGAAGATCTTCTTCTGTGAGCATCATGCTGTCGTCTCCGGCCTTGTATACATCTCCAGTGTAAATGTCCAAAAGAAATTCCTGTTCTGATGGTGCACCAATGTCCAGGTTCTTGAGCTCGCCAATCAACTCTGAGATCATGGTAATTGATAGTTCCTCCTCGTTTGTCTTCCATTCGTTGTAAAAATCATAGATCGGCTGTGCTCCACACTTTGTGAGTAGAGCCTTCATTATATCTCTGTCTGGTTCTGTCATAGAAATCTTTCCTGAAAAATGCTGCGATGATTCTCCTTCTGCCGATTCTTGTGGTTCCGGCTGAGCCGGTGGTGGTTGAGCTTCATCACTTGCGATGGGAAGAACAGGTGGGCCTCCTGCTGCTGGTCCAGGTGGTCCCGAAGATGGAGATGCTGAAAGATCCGGCAAGTCATCATTATCCTTGTTCTTGATGTCTTCCTTGTTGATGATCTCCTCGGTGTCGTTGATCTTGACTTGCTTCTGAGGAGGCGGTTTAGCTGTGGTCGAGCTCTCGCTGCTGCTGTTGTGGTCTCTCTTGGAAACACGGCTGTCGTCCAATCCACCAGTGTTGCTGTAGTCTAGGTCACCTGTATTGTCTATGTCTTCAGGATATTGTACTGTCGTCTGAGAACCATGTGAAGAACGTGACCTTGATCGATCAGAGGGAGCATTGTCTTCCTCTGGTGGAGTTGATGGTACTGCTGGAGGTTCGTAATCTGCCTGTGGCTGTGGAGTAGCCGGTATCGGTGAAGCTGCCGTTGTAGTCTGTCCTGTAGATGAACTAGATGCTGTCGCGGACGGTTGCGTCATTGTCGGTCTAGATGATCCTGTTGATGACGAACTTGTGGACTGTCCGGTACTGCTGCCATATGGTTATATCCGGTGTCTTGCTGGCTTTGGAGATGGTGCCCACGTAGGCATATGTGTCTTCCAAGGCGTAGGATGTGGAATAGTAGCTCTCGCCGTAGCTGGACTAATAGGTTTAGCTGTCGTAGTAGTGGGTGGTCGTGCGGTAGTAATCGGTGTCATCAACGATTCTGCGTTTTGAGAAGGTCCAGGTTGTCGTGGCCCAATTGACATAGGTATTGCAGGAAAGTGTACTGGTTGTAGTGGTTGTGATGATGATCCTGCTGATGGCACCTGTGGTCTCCATGAGATAGGTGGTGCCACGTCGAAAATGACTGTTCCTGATCCTGGTGGACCTGGCGGTCCTGGTCCTCCGTTGGAGGAAGTTGCAACGTCATCCATTGGTTCATCTGGCGGTGTTGGTCGTAGCTGAGGTAACGTAGGATCCTGGTCCGCAGGGACCTCAATTGATTTCTCGGGAAAAGATGAGTCCTGTGGTTCGTCCAATGATTCGTCCGTACATATCGGTACTGATGAAGCCGGTGGTGCAGGCGGCGCAGGTGGCTGCCCTGATGAAGTCGCGGCTGGTAGGTAAGCATCGGAGTCGTGATCTTTCTCTTCTTCTTCCATAGGTTCTGAAGAAGGTGTACGTTGTACTGGTTGTGACTGTTGAGGTGCTGCAGGTGGTGATCTCCTGCGAGAAGGCGAGCTGTCGTCATCATCTTGTTGATCCATGGCTGGCGAGGATGCGTCGTTCATAGGCGTGATGCTTGAGATATCACTCCAATCCATGTCAGGTACCAAATCATACTGTAGTTCTTCCTGATGATCGAAACTGTATAGAATAACTGTTGACCAATTTTCAAATTTGTCTGCCCTGAAGGTCATGGTAATCTTAGGAATGTATTGCTTGATATAGTAGTCCTTTCTGTCTCGACGATTCCATCTGAGAATAACTGCCCACAAGGCCTGTGATATGAATGGTATGCGCCGAAGACTGGTGCCAAATAGAACACCATGAGCTCTTGGAAAGACTGCTTGAAATAATTCTTCACACATTTTGAGAACTTGGCAACGGTCAACTGATTCTTGATCGGGAACAAAGACATATTCTCCATCTCGACAAACCTTGCCAATCCATCGTAGTTTTCCTGGCGGTTCTCCGTCAATGATATCCATGAGCGCATTGGTCAACCGTACCTGTTTGTCGTCCTTGGATTCTTTTGCTGGTTCTTGTTCTGCTTCAAAGATACTCGCCTCTTTGACCACGTGATAGTTGCAAAAGAAATCCTCTGAATACTGATCAAGAGACTTGTGGAAGAACTGTGAGAGAACATGTCGTCGTATGTGTTGTAGAGGTATCAACAGTGGTTGTCCTTGATGTCTTATAATAGCTGATCCGGCCAGTCGTTCCACTGATATCAGTTCTGCTGGTCCACGCCAACCGTCGTCTTCTTTCCTCTTGGGCTGTCTCCAGTAGTCGATGATCGTACCGGGCATAAGCAATTCATGGCTATGCTTGTTTTGTTTGATACGTGACGCCATGGCTAGTCGGTCTTCAATGAGTCCTTGGAGAATACATTGCTTTGCCAACATCCTGGTCCTCATCATCTGCTCTATGTAGTCTGGCCTCGAACTCAATGCTCCAACGCTGGATTCCAGTGTCTCCGTATCTGGAACATACCATCCTCGCTGTTCAACTCCTGTCAGAGCCATCTGAGGTGTTCCACCATTATATTCCAAGAGTAGGTTCTGCGACATGCAAACTTCTTGACAAATTTCTCCTGCTGTGATATCGATTCCTGCGGATTGTAGTTCCTTCTTCAACTTCAGCATGCCAATCTTGGTCAGGGCAATGCGTCGTTCAACCAATCCTTTTGTTGAGGAACCGTCGCGTCCGACAAGTAGACGCGTGATAGAGAGTCTGTCAAACATCCGTGTTGCTTCGTCGCTGAGCAAACCACCTTCTTGATCTGAGAGCAGATGTCGCATAGGTCCCCAGAATCTGATCCACAGACGATAAAGTGCTCTGACAAGTGTAGGTCCAAGTTTATTCTCAACATGATCTCCTGCTTTCCAACGAATAGCCTCGTCTATGAGTAACATAAAGACCAAATCCCACATGAAGAACAGGTCGTGCTGAACAACTTCGTTGAAGATGGTGGAAAGTTGAGACTTTATCGATGGCGCATGAAGATGTCGCTGCTGTGACTGACATATGGAGCAATCTCGAGCAATTTGAACTCCTTTCAGAATGATGTCCTTTGGTAACAGAGCTGCCTGAAGAAGTCGCAACATGTCCTTGGGGGAATTGTGCCAAAATCTCTCATGAACTCCTCGTAAGAGTCGATCCTGCTCTGCTGGAGAGGCCTTCATTAGCTTGCCAGGTAGATCCTTCAGATCAACGCTGGGTTTGATCGCGTCAAGACGTCGACCAGACATTTTCACAATTTCTTGACCTACTCCTTGAGAGTCTTGAGTTCCCGAAGGTTGTGCTGGTGAAGGTACATGAGAAGCTGCGGTTTTTCCAGTGACTCTTCTTTTGGCATATTGTCGATGTCCTTCAGGCTGTAATTCTCCAAGAAGTTGGGCCAGGTAACACACATCATCATGAGGTAGCTTCTTCAGAGTATCTGAACTGCAACTCTGCCAGTCAGGTAGAAATTCAGCTCGTACATTGCCATCTGAAAAACCATAGAAGATCAGTCTGTCTTTCGAGGCATCGGCTGCGATAGGTCTGTCATAAACGTATATCTCCTTTGGCCAAATTTCCACGTCTAGTGCTGTGAATACGAAAACTTCGTGAAGCAGTTGGTGTAGAACATCTCCTGTTGGATTCTCCATTCGTGCTCCAGGAGTCTTGAAAACTCTGGTAGTTGAATGTCCTGGAATAATTGTCCTGGAAGAGTAGTCCACAAGATCTTGTATACATGCCTTGAGCATTTGTTGGTCGAGTCCTTCCAGAAATTTGCAATAACCGTAATTCATTGAGATATGAGAAACCTCCATTGATTTTAAGAGATCGCGTAGATTCCTGCGGTCCAGGGTCTTCTCGTTAGTAGTGATTCCAGGTACTGTTCCATCATCATCATCTTGAGATGGTTGTATTTCTTCTGCTGGATAGTTCTGGCGTGAAGTCTTCTTGGAAGACCTGAGCAGAGTCATGATATCTTGGCAAAGGCTTGAACAGAATCTTCGTGAATATGCTGCAGAGGCTGCCGTTCGTTTTCTATGTTGATCTCGATCGTAGCCTTCAAGTTGTTCATGTCCGTAGTAGCATCTGCACCTTTCAATGCAACGTGTTAACTTGAACGAGCTCTTAAGTTTCGTCTCTTTCCGATGTCGCTGTCCGTCAGGTAGAGAAGAAAACCTGCACATGTCCGTAGAGTATGTGTGTCCATTGAACTTGTCATGATACTGTAGTGCTGCCAATGGTGACTTAGTCCATATGGCTGACGACTTCGGATTCTCGAATATCCCATGTCGATCTTGTTGAGCATTGTCACAGGCGTTCTGCAAGATGAACTTTAGCATGCCTGTTTCTTGTTGCCTTTTGTCTGCGGTAACTTCTGGATCTCTGCTGCTGCCCATTCGACTCCAATATTTGCATCTTGGTTCATAAGTAGTTACCATTGGAAGAAAATGTTGATTGGCTGTATGTAGTAGCTGCTGATGTTCAGGAAGACGTAGGTCCCAGCCGTAGCGTAGGTCCACAGGGAATAGAACGAGAAGGTTGAAAGGGGCAGAGAGCATGATTAGGGCGAGTCGAGAGGATCCTGAACACCATGTCCATAGTGAAATTCTCGGTAGTCTGCCGCCAAAGCATCCGGAGAGAACATCCATACATTGAGATAAACAAGATGGAGTAATAACAGGTAGGTCCTTGAGCGTGGTGTAGAACATCTCTGGGATGGCTTTGAACTCACTGTTGGCCTCGTTGAGCTCGTCAGGAGAAAGAGAGGAAGGAAACGTGGGTGTCCCTGTCCAGCGCGGTGCTGAAATAGTACTCCATGCTTGTAGGTATCGTTGAACTGTGGAATTCCGAAATGAGTACAACTCGTGGCCAAACAGTTTCTCGTCGTGTTCAGGACCTATTGAAAAAGCGTCGGCCTCGGGGTCGAGTCCTCGCCATCATGTTCTGTGTAGAGTCCTGCAACAAATGCTGTTGATACTGGCGCATTCTGAGAATACTGCTGATAAGAGTAGAAGTCCATGGTGTTGGACGGTGGCAGTTGCCGCTGAGCGGCACGTCCAAGCTGCTGCTTCTCGTTCTTCACGAGTCGGTCCTGCTTCCAGTCGCGCGGCTTGTTGAACTGGTCAATAGGTAGTAGATAATGTCCTGAATCTGTCAACAACAATCTCTGAGCACAAATCGAACCATCCGTTGTCCTGATGCCGAGCAGGCCATCGTTGTTGGCGAAATATCTACAACATATGATGCATCCAGCATTGAGTAAACTCACCAGTGGAACCAGACCAGGGCACCTTGATGATATTCCTCCGAGAACGTCGGCTGTGAATGTTGCGTTCTTGATGCCCTGCAAGCCGATGGGAAAACTTACCAATGACAATGACTTCTGTGGGTCTGCCGTAATGCCAGTGAACTTGTTGATGCTGGGCTTCCACTTCACGAACTTCTCAAGACGTCTGGGGCGTAGAATCTGCGATACAATATCTGCCAAAGTGTCTGTGCCAATCAATCCTCGTGAGGCTCCAGGGTCTATCAACAAGCCATACGCCTTGATGCCTTTGATCACCGTGAAGTTGTGAAATCGGTCACTCTGGTAGACCATGCCTTTTGCAATGAAGCTGCCGTGCTCCTGGGGAGCATTGGTCAAGTGAACCTCCTTGACTTCTTCCTCGTCGTCGTCCTCAAGAATAGCTTCAGGGATGAGCCAATCTTCATCCATGATGATGGTGTCCTGCTCAGTGTAGGGCTCGATGCTGATGAGGGTCCTTCTTTGAGTTCTTCTCCGAGATCTGTGGCTTCCTTGATGTGACTTGCCGTGCAGTCGAAGCACAGGATCTTGCTGTTCGATGAGTTCAGGAAGGAATGATCTGAACAGCATTGCTTCAAGCACGTGGCGCAGATCGCTGTCGATACCTTCCAGCATGTGTGACATATCCAAGGTACTTCCAGGCTCGTCGATGTCAATGGGGCATAGAGGGGTTCGCGCAGTCCTGGAGGATGGCTTATCTCCATAGGTCCATTCGAAGAGGATGAGGTTGAGCTTGTCATAGCTGCTGCAGGCGCTGAAGATACTGCTGATACTGGCGTCGCTCCTGGAGGGTCCGGTCCGAAGATCAGCTGGTACGCTTTTCCGGCCTTGTGTCTCTCAAGCTTCCTGTGATGGTCGCCATCCGACTCTGATGTAGGAACAAAGCCAGAAGGACTGTCATGATCATGTCGTGCTCCGTCTCGTGCACTTGTCGTGGGAAAGGTTGCGTACATCTGACCGTAGTTGCGCTGCTTGTAACCATTCTTGGAAGATCTTTTGCCCTTGCCTTTCCTATTCTTGCCTCTGAAAGAGAATCGTCCAAAATCACTGCGGCCCATTGAGCGTTGTCCTTTTCCGCGTCCTGGTTGATAGCGTGGCCCATGTGGTCGTCGATCATATCCTTTTCCTCGAGAACCTCTGAGAGTAGGTTTCCAGGATCCTTTGCGAGTCCAATATTCTTCATCGTCTTGGGGTCGATCGGAATCCGCATGATGTTCTGATTCGTGCTGTCCATTGGAAGATGCAGGTCCTGAGTTCGTCTTCATAGGGCATTGTTCCGTAGCGTGCCACTTGCTGCCACACTCTGTACATTGATCGCCGCTAGATCGTTTTCCTCGTCCTTTGTTGTGTTGTCCGCGTTGTTGATGATCGCCGTATCCTTTTCCTTTCCGTGACTTTCCTCCGAACTTCTTGCCTTTTCCACCGTAGTAGTCTCCGTGGTCGTCTCCATATTCGTCTGGATATTCTTCCTGCCATTCGGACCAATCATCGCCTTCTTGATCATCATAGTACTCCTCTTCAGTCCAGTCTCGACCAGAATCATAGTCATACCAGTCGTCATCCTCGTGCCAGTACTCCTCGTCATTCCAGTCGTCGTCGTCGTACTCCTCAGTGTTGTACTGCTTGTATCCTTGAGACTGGTCGTAGCTGGCGGACTCATTCTTGGAGATCTTCATCTGGAGGGCGATCATCTCTCTGTAGCGTGTGAGGTCTCCGCCAACCTTGAGTCTGAGATCTGAGAGCTGTCGTTCTGCGATGCCTGAGCGACTGAAGAAGAGCCATGCTTTACCACTGTCACCGATGGCGAGACCTCCATGTTTTTCTGCTTCAGAATAGAGACGTTCCCATTCAACAACGTACGTAGAGAAATCCATGTCGTATGGTTTGACGAAACAGAAGAATCTGTCCAGGCTCGTCCAGGCGAGATCCTGATCGTCTAAGTAGTAGAGTTCCGTGAGCTTCGCAATCAATACTTTGACTCCTGAAGGGTATGCTGGAGCGAGACTATTTCCTGCTTGGTCATTGATGGCTGGCTGAGCGTCGAGAGAAACTGCCTCGATCCCTTCGTAGGTCGTCTGCACAAGAGTCTGGGGATCTGGCCTCTGAATAGTCAAGCCAATTGCAATCCTCAGAGCTCCTCCTTCCAGTCGTGACATGATCGCGGGTCCTATCTGTTCTTGATCAAGCTTGGTCAGGCGGCCCCAGATGGCTAGATATTCTTTGTACTCCTTGATAGGGTACGCTCTGGGTCTCCATCCTGGTGGCACATCCTTCGTATACTGTCGAAGACCAAGCTGTGAACTTGCCGTCGTCTGCTGCATTGTATTAGATTGATGCTGTGTTGAAATAACTGGTCTCGAAACCAATCCGTCGTACTCGGTATTTGATGTGAATCTGAAACCGTTCTAGTGGTGGTCCCGATGTGAATCTGAAACCAATCTGTCGTACTGCACAAGCCTGACAGGTGCGCGCGCGCAAGCGTGCGGTCCGTGGACAGAGCCTCCGTAGAGGCTCCGCTACCAAACTCGGGATATCGATGAGAATCGTATCCAATAAGAATTGATGAGAATCAATTATCTTGATAATTAAGAGTGAATCGGTTAAAGATATCGGATGAGATCTTTCTTCGCTTGAGCCAAACGGCTACAGTACGTAGCAAAGCAGCAGGCAGCCAAGCAAGAGCTTAGCCTGGAAGCCTAGCTTTGGGACGTTAGTCCAGGGGCTCCCAAGAGGCTCTTTACAGGGACTCGCTCGAAACCTATCATACATCAGAATTCTAACTGGGGGAGGGGGGGGGACACCCCCTCCCCGAAGGGGCAGAAAAGGGGGTTAACAGAACGAGCTCGTCAGACCACTCACGCCAAGAGAGCTTGTGTGATAAAGAACATTGATCAGCCCCTTCCTGAAGGGGAAGAAGGGCGATGGAAGAGGAAACGTCCGAAACTACCCACGCCCTAGAGTGCTGATGGGATTCCTGCGTGGTTGCTCTGACTCCTGATTCGCCGTAGTTCGCTTGATTCCCCGAGATGCCTTTGCAACGGACACCCCACATGATGTTACCACATATGGTAGAAATTCTCGCGTCAGAAAGCGAAAGCAGGGCGGATAAATGCCTCCTTACTTTTCGATGGCGCCGCTCGTCGGGGAACGCGCGCGACACAACGCATGTGTTTCTCGGCATCAAGCCACTGCAGACTAATGCGGGTCAGGCTCACGGGGCGCCTTTTGTGTCGAAAACACGTCAGAGCCACGGGGCCGAACGGGGTTATGCTGTCCTTGGGCGCCTAGCTAAGCAGGGGGCCCCTGAGATCTGACGTAGCGAACAACAATTATTTCGGATGCAACTCCTGGGAGGTCAAATTCTGATCTAGCCCTGGTCCGAAATCCGGCTTAATCCGGCTTAATCCCGCTTGATCCGGCTTCATCCCGCTTGATCCCGCTTAATCCCGCTTAATCCTGCTTAGTCCGAGGCCCATTCCGGCGCAACAGCTCCCAAATGGGGCTCAATCCTCCGTACTTTTTCCGACGAAAACCTCCCAGTAGTTGCCTCCTAAAATTGCAACATCGTCGAAAATCACGCCCCGAGCCCTAGACCCAATCTGTTTGCGTTATGTTTCGACCCAGGTCGGTCTGCGAGGGTCCCAGGTCCCGAAACCCGTCGAAAACGCCCGCTGTAAAACAGTTGCAACGCCAGGGTCTCAGGGGTTCACGGTGCGGATTATTGTTAGTGCTTTGTCGCCGTCGCATCTAGACCGCCCCACGACCTGTCCGCGACCCGCCACGCAACCTGCCCGCAAAAGCAGCCTTGCGCGACCTGCCCGCGCGCCGCGCCGCGACCGGCGACCCGCCCCGCGACCCACTCCTGCGATCCGCTTGGCGACCCATCGCTGCCTGGGTTCTTGGTGGTTGCCTTTCCTCGCAGGCGATGTTTCTTCCCCAACCCATTATTTTTGACGAAAAATGAAGCCGCTCAGAAATGGAGGGAAACCCTGGGATACGCCCCAAGGGGGCTGTTCGGACGCACCCCTATCGAGGATGGACGCCCCCCCAGTGTATATCCCAGGGTGGGGCCCAGGGTTTCTACTCCGTTTGAAGACCCCACGAGGCCTGGGACAGGGGTCGACATCGCCCTCGTTCCTTCCGCGGTGGGGCGAAGGCTGGCGCAAGCTTAGGCTGAGACTGAGCCTGGAGGGGTCTCAGGCCCCCTCGAGACATGACAAACATCACTGCAGACAACGTCGACGACGACGGCGACGACGAACAACGACGACGACGAACGACGACGAGGACAACGACAACGACGACGACGACGACGAGGCTGAGGCCCTTACGGGCCCTCGGGATCATCACAAATTGGGCGGGACGAAACAGCGGTCCCAGGGAATGAGTCGAGACCTCTGGGGGTCGACGTCGTGACAAATGCATGGCGCCGGGTGTCTGGGGCAGTAGTGCCATCTGACAGCATGCCATGTTGTCAGATGGCACCGTTGCGCCTCGAGGCTTACAGGCTCAACCTGCGCTTCGGCCTCGGCCTCGGCCACACTGCCAGCTGTAGCCCTTGCCACATGGGGGGGGGGGGCCCAAGCGGCAGCAGCAACACGACACGACTCCACACAACGGAGCCACTGTTCATCTCCGCGCGCAGGGGCAGTGCAAGCCCGTTCGACCCCATCCTTCTGACCCCGTGCTGGCCTGGACAATCATGCTGCCATGGTAGAGAGCTTATCCTCCTCCTCCCTCCGCCTTCTTGCTCCTGCGTTTCCCCCCCCCTCTCTTGCGTAGACGGCGTGGCTCAAGCCGTTGGCTCGGGACGCCGGTTCCGGCCCAGGGCTCTCGAACTGCAGCTGCCTAGATCGGGGGTTGCTGAATGTACCCCTGGCCCAAGCTGCCCCCAGCTTCTTGCCCTGTCTTGAAGCCCCTGGGCGCTCCGGGCCTCGTGATGGGCTGCTGCAATGAGGCCGTGGCGGCGTCTCCGAAAATCCTGGGGGGGCGCCTCTGGCCAGGAGCCCTTCTGGCGACACCCGACCAGAGGCCGCCGCAGGCGCCGGCGCCGCCTCCTTGGTGCCCGCCGCCGCTGCTGCCGCGGGCCCGTGGCACGCCCTGGCCCCGCGCGGGGCCTCGCCGCCGCGGGCGCGGCCGGCGGGGCCCCGCCCAGGGCCGGGGCGCGCGCCCCCCCGCCGGGTGGCTGCGTTCGCGGGGGCCGGCGGCCTGGGGCGCGGCGGGCGTGCGCGGGGTGCCCTTCCCCGAAGAAGAAAAAGCACGCCATGAGCCTAAAATCTTTTGGCGCTCCGCGCGGCTTTCTCGGAGCCGGGACGCCTCGGGCACCGCCCCTGGCGCGCTCCGCGTGCCGGGGGCGGGGGTCCGCCGCAGATCCAAGAAATTCGCGCGTAGCGCCAAAAATTATGGCGCTGTTTCTTTTTCTATCAAGGGCATAAGAAACGCCCCAACCCTGGTTTACGAGGCGCTGTGCGCTGAAACTCCTGTGGGCTGTCCAGGGAAACCCTGCGTGATGTTCGGCGTCCTGGCGGCTCTCTAGGCTCGAGGTTTACAGACCACGCATTTGTAACCCAGGGTAGGGTCGTTTTTCATCTCTGAATTCTACTTCTCGCCGCGGCCGTACCATACAGAGGCCGCCGACCGCTTCTACGACCTTGTGTCGAAGCCCGGGTGTGACGGCGAGCCGCTGAAGTTCCATTTAGCGTGCGGCACGGGCGAGACGTTCATCTTCTGTCTCATCATCCTGAGGGCCCTCGAGCTGAAGCTTGGGAGCAAGCGCGCCATCATCGTCCCCTCCCGCGATATTGCGATACAGGCGGTGGCGGAAATGGAGCGTTTCGGTCCCAGTTGCAATCTAGTTGGTGATATGAAATTGGGTTACGACTTTGACGCCGATGTGACCGTCTGCGTCATCAACAGTGCATGGCGGCTTCGGGATTTACAGTTCCAAGTGAGGATCGTGGATGAGGCTCACCACACATCTCAATTGTTCACCAAGGGCCAGGTGTTTGGCGAAGTTGTGCGGTCCCTGAGCGCCAAGTGGTGTTGTGATTTCTCGGCAACATTCCAAGATAATGTCAAGTTTGAATGCGTTTACGATTACGCGACCGCTCGGCAGAGCGGTTTCGTTTCGGACATGATTGTTCACATGCCTATCTTCAACACAGAAGATAGGACCGCAACACTTTTGCAGACTTGCGTCACGAATGTAGACAAGTGGGCCCCCATGCTCTTGGTATTCAACTCCCTGCTCAAGGCCAGGCACTTCGCGAAACTCTTGAGGGAGACTGGCGTCAAGGCTCTGAGTGTAGATGGATCCACCGGCAAAGAGGCACGCTCCGAAATGAAGCGAGACTTAGAGAGCGGCAGGCTGCAAGCGATCATTGCGGTCAAAGTTTCCAGCTAGGGTACTTCTATCAGCGCTCTCCGCACAGTTGTCTTCGGGGACTACAAGAACAAAAGTAGCATTTGGTCGCGGCAGCTTTCGATGCGAGTTTCGTGCCTTTATCACAACAAGCGCTGTGGACTCGTAATCACCCCCGTACACATGGATATGTTTCCGATTATGGGCAAAGATCGTGTGTCGGACCTCTTCCCGACATGATACAGAGTAGAGGGGTACAAGCAAGCTCCTCTTCCAGCTCCGGTGGCAATCAATGGTTTTCTCCAGTGTCAGAAGAAGAAGCCTTTGAGGCTCCTGTGCGTGAAGAGAGCGCGGACGCTTTCGAGAAGGCATTCTTGGGCGTTGTGTCTTGGAATGTGACGGAGGCTCCCGAGATCAACGTCAGCAAACCATCCTTGGAGGATCCTGTCGGACATATGTATAGAATGGTCCGCAATTGGCAGCAGCAGCATAATGGGACGATCCCACGCCCAATGTCAGCATTCACGTTGAGGGAGAGAATCTTCGCCGAGCTTGCCCAAGGGGTAGACGCAGAGGAGTTACTGCTGTCTTGCTGTCTCGATGGTTGCAAGCTTTGCAAAACAAGTTCTTACAAATGGGCTTTGCTAAGTTTTGCTGTCTCCTTCGTGATTGGTTGGTGGAAAGCGGTGAGGCTCCTTTTGGAGGTGCGCTCGCGAATGGCCAATTCGCGAGAGAGAGTTGAGCAGGCGGCTGAGTCTGGCGAAGCGGGGGTACTTGACAGGTGATACGGCGGAGGGGGACAGGGAGCTGTTCCAGGAGGCCATCAGTGGCTTCGAGGTCTCGGTCTTCGGCCGACTGCTGCCGTGGGGGGAGTTTTGCCGCGAGTTGCGTGCCTGGTTGCTGGATAATGGTCAGGTCCCCGTTCAGGGAAAACTCGAGAACAGCCCCCGCCAGAGAGAGTTGAGCAGGCGGCTGAGACTGGCGAACCGGGAATACTTGTCAGGTGATATGGCGCAGGAAGACAGGGAGCTGCTTCAGATGGCTATCAGTGGCTTCGAGGTGTTGGTCTTTGGCCAGCTGCTGCCGTGGGAAGAGTTTTGCCGCGAAATGCGTGCTTGGTTGCTGGAAACTGGTCAGGTGCCCAAGCAACTTGAGAACAGCCCCCGCGAGAGAGAGTTGAGCAGGCGGCTGAGTCTGGCGAAGAGGGAGTGCTTGGCAGGTGATATGGCGGAGGAGGACAATGAGCTGTTCCAGGACCCAGGAGGCCGTCAGTGGTTTCGAGCTCTTGGTGGACGGCCGGCTGCTGCCGTGGGGGGAGTTTTGCCGCGAGTTGCGTGCCTGGTTGCTGGATACTGGTCAGGTCCCCGTTGAGGGAAAACTCGCGAACAGCCCCCGCGAGAGAGAGTTGAGCAGGCGGCAAGCGGGAGTGCTTTGCAGGTGATTTGGCGGAGGAGGACAGGGAGCTGTTCCAGGAGGCCATCAGTGGTTTCGAGCTCTTGGTGGACGGCCGGCTGCTGCCGTGGGGGGAGTTTTGCCGCGATTTGCGTGCCTGGTTGTTGCATAATGGTCAGGTCCCCGTTGAGGGGAAACTCGAGAACAGCCCTCGCGAGATACATTCCAGCAGGCGACTGAATCTTGCGAAGCAGGAGTACTTGGCAGGTGATATGGCGGAGGAGGGCAGGGAGCTGTTCCAGGAGGCCATGTGTGGCTTCGAGGTCTTGGTCTTCGGCCGGCTGCTGCCGTGGGGTAAGGTTAGCCGCGACTTGCGTGCCTGGTTGCAAGATACTGGTCAGGTCCCCGTTCAGGGAGAACTCGCGAACAGCCCTCGCGAGAGAGAGTTGAGCAGGCGGCCGAGTCTGGCGAAGAGGGAGTGCTTTGCAGGTGATTTGGCGGAGGAGGACAGGGAGCTGTTCCAGGAGGCCATCAGTGGCTTCGAGGTTTTGGTCTTCCGCCGGCTGCTGCCGTGGGGGGGAGCTTTGCCTCGACTTGCGTGCTTGGTTGGTGGAAAGCGGTGAGGCTCCTGTTGGAGGTGCGTTCGCGAATGGCCAATTCGCGAGAGAGAGTTGAGCAGGCGGCTGAGTCTGGCGAAGCGGGGGTACTTGACAGGTGATACGGCGGAGGGGGACAGGGAGCTGTTCCAGGAGGCCATCAGTGGCTTCGAGGTTTTGGTCTTCGGCCGACTGCTGCTGTGGGGGGAGTTTTGCCGCGAGTTGCGTGTCTGGTTGCTGGATAATGGTCAGGTCCCCGTTCAGGGAAAACTCACGAACAGCCCCCGCGAGAGAGAGTTGAGCAGGCGGCTGAGACTGGCGAAGCGGGAATACTTGTCAGGAGATATGGCGCAGGAAGACAGGGAGCTGCTACAGGAGGCCATCAGTGGCTTCGAGATGTAAGTCTTCGGCTGGCTGCTGCCATGGGGGGAGTTTTGCCGCGACTTGCGTGCCTGGTTGCTGGATACTGGTTAAGTCCCCAAACAACTCGAGAACAGCCCCCACGAGAGAAAGTTAAGCAGGCGGCTGAGTCTGGCGAAGTGGGAGTACTTGGCAGGTGATATGGCGGAGGAGGACAGGGAGCTGTTCCAGGAGGCCATCAGTGGTTTCGAGCTCTTGGTGGACGGCCGGCTGCTGCCATGGGGGGAGTTTTGCCGCGAGTTGCGTGCCTGATTGCAAGATACTGGTCAGGTTCCCGTTGAGGGAAAACTCGCGAACAGCCCCTGTGAGAGAGAGTTGAGCAGGCGGCCGAGTCTTGTGAAGCGGGAGCATTTGGAAGGTGATATGGCGGAGGAGGACAGGGAGCTGTTCCAGGAGGCCATCAGTGGCTTCGAGGTCTTAGTCTTCGGCCGGCTGCTGCCATTGGGGGAGTTTTGCCGCGACTTGCGTGCCTGGTTTATGAATAGCGGTGAGGCTCCTGTTGGAGGTGCGCTCGCGAATGACCAATTCGAGAGACAGTTGAGCAGGCGGCTGAGTCTGGCGAAGAGGGAGTGCTTGGCAGGTAATATGGCGGAGAAGGACAGGGAGCTGTTCCATGAGGCCATCGGTGGTCTCGAGGTCTTGGTCTTCGGCCGGCTGCTGCCGTGGGGGGAGTTGCCGCGAGTTGCGTGCCTGGTTGCTGGATACTGGTCAGGTCCCCAAACAACTCGAGAACAGCCGCCGCGAGAGAGAGTTGAGCAGGCGGCTGAGTCTGGCGAAGCGGGAGTACTTGGCAGGTGATATGGCGGAGAAGGACAGGGAGCTGTTCAGGAGTCCATCAGTGGATTCGAGGTCTCGGTCTTCGGCCGGCTGCTGCCGTGGGGGGGGAGTTTTGCCGCGTTTTGCGTGCCTGGTCGCTGGATACTGGTCAGGTCCCCTTTGAGGGAAGACTCGCGAGCAGCCCCGCGAGAGAGAGTTAAGCCGGCGGCTGAGTCTGGCGAAGCGGGGGTACTTGGCAGGTGATATGGCGGAGGAGGACAGGGATTCGTTCCAGGAGGCCATCAGTGGTTTCGAGCTCTTGGTGGACGGCCGGCTGCTGCCATGGGGGGAGTTTTGCCGCGACTTGCGTGCCTGGTTGCTGGATACTGGTCAGGTCCCCGTTGAGGGAAAACTCGCGAACAGCCCCTGTGAGAGAGAGTTGAGCAGGCGGCCGAGTCTTGTGAAGCGGGAGCATTTGGAAGGTGATATGGCGGAGGAGGACAGGGAGCTGTTCCAGGAGGCCATCTGTGGCTTCGAGGTCTCGGTCTTCGGCCAGCTGCTGCAGTGGGGGGAGTTTTGCCGCGAGCTGCGTGCCTTCTTGCTGGAAACTGGTCAGTTCCTATCGAAAGAAGTCGTGGACAGCACTCCCAAGAGACGGTTGAGGAGGCGGTTTAGTCTGGCGAGGCGAGAGCACTTGGCAGGTGACATAGCGGAGGAGGACAGGGATTTGTTCCAGGAGGCCATCAGTGGCTTCGAGGTCTCGGTCTTCGGCCCGCTGCTGCCATGGGGGGGGAGTTTTGCCGCGAGTTGCGTGCCTGGTTGCTGGATGCTGGTCAGGCCCCCTTTGAGGGAAGACTCGCGAGCAGCCCCCGCGAGAGAGAGTTGAGCAGGCGGCTGAGTCTGGCGAACCGGGAGTACTTGGCAGGTGGTATGGGGGAGACGGACAGGGAGCTTTTCCAGGAGGTCATCAGCGGCTTCGAGGTCTTGGTCTTCTGCCGTCGAGCTGGTTAGGCTGGAGTACTTCGCAGTTTGGTTGTTCCGTGTCTTCGTTTTCGGCCTGGCGCTGCCATGGGCAGACTTTGACCACGAGTTGCGTGCCTGGCTGCTGGTTCTCGATCAGGCCCCCGAGAGCTCCCGCCAGAGTGATCTGGGCAGGCGGGTACACCTCGCGAAGCAGGAGTGGATACTCGGGGGATGGCGCAGCGGCGTATGAGAGGGATACATTACAGGAGGCCTTCAGCGGACCCGGAGATTCATCCCCCTCCTCCTCCTCCTCCTCCTCCTCCTCCTCCTCCTCCTCCTCCTCCTCCTCCTCCTCCTCCCCCTCCTCCTCCACCTCCTCATCTTCCTCCTCATCCTCCTTCTCCTCCTCCTCCCACTCCCCCTGGGGCCCTAGGTCCGGTGCTGATACATCAGAAGCAACGTGGGGCACAGTGAAGCAGGGGTGGGCCGCATGAGAAAAGTTTGCCAGTGCGCGTTCACTCGAACCAAGGCTGCACAACGCGTGCGCAACCAAACTTAGACTGCTTTCGTTTACCCCCTGGAGCGTAACGGCCACTACGCGGGCCAGACCCCTCCCCCCCTCCCGGGTAACGGTAACGATCGTATGTTTGCCGCACAAGCGAAACGACGATTGCAGTCGTCGTTTCGTTTGCGTGGTTACAGCCACTAAGGCTCCCCCCCCCCCCCCGTGAGGACGAGGAGTCGGACAGCGGTTGGCGGCCCGCCGCGGTGGCGGCTTGCAGCTTGCGGCGGCCCGCCACGGTGGCGGCTGCGGGCGGCCCGCGGAGGCGGCATGCGGCGCGCGGCCTGTGGCGGCCGGCGGCCTGGGCGCGGCCTGCCCAGCGCCGCACGTGCCCGGTGGAGGCGCGCCCGCCGTCAGCTCGATCGGCTTCGACGGCCTTGCGGGCGGGCGCGGGCGTGGGCCGCGTCACCGCCGCCGCGCCTTTGCATCTGAGGCCCGCGGGCGCGGGCGCGGTCCGCGCCAGCCGTTGGCAATGGCATCTCCTCCCCCCCCCGCCATCTCCACGCCCGCCCCCTTCTTTATTTCGGCCGTGTCCCGAATTTTGTTTCTCGCGGGGTAACTGGCCGACTGACTGATTGACTGACTGACTGACTGGTCGCACTGGCTACGCGCCAGTTTTAGTTTCAGCGGGCGAGGGGGGAGCCTATGGCGTAACCAATATCCGCCAGCCCTCAATGCAGCAAACAGGTGTTGCGCACCATCATCATGGCGATGATGGCAAGTGGGCAGCGGCCGATCTATGTGATGCCGACGGCGATGCCGATGTGATGATAGATGGCGGCGATGCTCGTGCAGACGACAATGGTGGTTGTGATGACGAGGCGACGTGGGAGGGGCAGTGGTTTGCGGACGCACTACCCACCTACTAAGTGCTTAGCGGTGTTTAGCTAACTGGTTCGTGCAAGTGGTTATCCTGTGATCCCACTACTCTTCCTCATCAGGTCCCGTGTTTTCCCTCCTCACCCTCCTCCCTTTCATCAGATCCCGCCTCCTCCTCCTCCTCCTCGCGTTCCGACGCCCCGCGCGCTGCGCGCGCCGAATGATGTTGATGAGGCGGGAGATGATGATGATGGCGATGATAATACTGATGATGACGACGTTGATCATGATGCTGGTGATGGTGGTGATGATGATGGATGGTATCGATGACGCCCAGGGGCCTTGCATGAGTATACCTCGCTCTCTTTACCTGGCCCGGCTGTTGTAGTCCATGTCCAGGCGGAGATCACATGCAGTTCGAGCGATGTGCACAGCGGAAGACAACGACGTAGCCGGGTCTAGACGGGAGAGCTTTGCCCAGCTTCCGGCGCGAGCACAGTCGAAGGTCAATAGACTTTTATTGATCTGCCCATGTGAATTGGCTGGTTTTGGTGGCCTCGCCGTCCTACTAATCATCTCTTCCAGCTTCGGGCTTGCGGTACTGGTTGTCCGAACAGTTACACGTTGCTGTTTCTCCTATTACGTCTAAATCCTCCTCGTATGCGCGCTACCCTTCTTCCCCTATGTATATATACATATGTGTATATATATATATATATATATATAGGTGTGTCTCTCTCTCTCTCTCTCTCTCTAGCTATCTCACTCTCTCTCTCTCTCGTTAGTTTATTCCCAATCGCCTGACCTATTTTATACATTAATGGACTACTCCTCTGTACATTCATCTGATATATGGGGTCCTCCCTCCTTTGATGTTACCCTCTCTCTCTCTCTCAACTCTCTCTCTCTCTCTCTCTGTCTTTCCTTACTGTTCCTCTCTCTTTCTCTTTTCCCCCCCTCTCCCTCTCCCCCTCCCTCCCTCTCTTCTCCTCCCCCTGGTCTTCGCTGTCGTCGTCGCGGCCGTTCTCGTCCTGCTTCGGATCAACACATCCTCCCCTTCCGCCTCCCTATCTCGCTCCTCCGACCACTTCTGGCCCATTGCCAGTTCTCCCCTCTCTGAGCCGCGCACCTCCCTCTCGTCCTGTTCTTCCTCTCCTTCTCCTCCCTCCTTCTCCTCCTCCTCCTCATTCCACCTCGTCCTCCATCATTCTTCCTTCCAAATCTCGTGTCTCTGTCGCACTCCCAGGCGTGTCGAAAGATCGGGCTGGAAGTTTGCCTGACCCGTGGCATCATGTGTGATCCTGAAGCGCGAAATTCGCAACCTCTTCACAGGTGGAGGACGGGACGTTTTCAAATTGTAGCTATCGCGATTGCGCCACGTGAGTTAGTTGTTATCAGGTTGCAGCAGCTTCAAGGATGCATATGGGGCCGCTCTCAGAATGAGGCTCTCGCCTCAGCGACGCGCGCTTACGTCTTTAGCAGCAACTGCCAGGATAGAGTGAAACCGTTTCAGAAGTCCGATCTTTCGGGTTGGCGGCGTACCTACGTCTTACAATCTTGAACAGCTTGAAGGACGGATGGGTGTCGTTTTTGTTTACGTTGGGCTCTGTCTGTAGCGCCGATGGCGTTTGTCTACGCAACGGGGTTCTGGTCGCACAGCGTGTGTCCCCTGCGCGCCGCGCACATTCGTTGCGACACTGTGCGACAGGTTCAGGTCTGGTAGGCGGTTCTTTTTCAAAGCGGGACTCGCCATGGCGCCGCGCACATTCGATTCAGCATGTTGCAAGAGTTTCCAAGACGAGCCGCAGGTCGTTTTCACAGTGTGGCTTTTGTTTGAGGCGCTGTGAGCATTCGTATCAGAGCTTGTAGTCCTCAAACAGATGGAGGGTTGTTCTTTTTCATCAGGCAGCCCTCGCGTGCAACGCCCTCCGCCTCGATGCGTTGCACCTCTGCATCTCTACGCGTGCGTCTCTGCACAGATCGAGGGCAACCTTTTTTCGCTTGTTGTCGCAGGTGCAAGCTCGCGTGAGAGTGACTCGAGTGGGCGCTGCGTGCGGTCCTCCTTCGACAGAGGGATGCCTGCACACCTCGATGGGTTGGAAGATGCTACTTCTCCGCGCGTATGACTGACCGCCAGGAGGATGCAAGGCAGATCCTGGTCGCTGCGGGGCCCTTGCCAAACTGGCAGCCCCACATCGCATTGGTCCTTGGTCTTCCAAAGGGAGGGGGGCGCTCTTTCCTGCGAGAAGGAAGGCTCGCTGGGGCGTCCGAGGAGGGCAGGATGTATTGCAGCATCGCTGATGCATCTTGGGTTCACTCTGGTCTTCTCCTCCTCCTCCTCCTCTTCCTCCTCCTCCTCCTCATACCCCTTCCATCCCCCCCTCTCCTCCTCCTCCTCCTCCTTCCCCTTCTCATGCTCCTCCTCCTCCTCCTCCTCCTCCTCAATCCTCCTCATTCTCCCCCTCTCCGCTGCTGTTTTCGCTCAAGCAATCGCAGGCGGTGTCAGCTCTCCCCACCCCTTGAGGCCTTTCATTTTCCAGAGCTCTTTTTGTTAGACCGTCCGTTCTCAGCCGACGCCATGAGGGCCTGTGCCATGGCGCTGTTCCTCGCCGCCGCCACGGTCGACGGCCTGAATCTGGAGGACCCCCCCGAGATCCGGCGTCGCGGCAACAGTATGTAGCACCCCGAAGATGCGGCGGGTCGTGGGGTCGGTCGCGGGGTGGGTCGTGGGTCGTGGGGTGGGTCGTGGGGTGGGTCGCGCGGGGAGTCGCGGGTGGGTCGCGGGGGAGGACGACGACCGCAACAACGCATCAATACTCCGCACCGTGGAACTCCATTTCAGCCACTTGCCCAGGGTCAGTGAATGCTCGTTCGGCTCCCTCACTCTGACAACGTCGAAGCAACGACCAGAGCCCTCGACCCCATCTCTGTGCGGCCTCTCTCGAGGCAGACCCGTCCGTGAGGATCCCGGGGCCCGACATAGCACGGTACTGGCCATCTTCTTTTTTGTCCGGTTCCGAGGACCCCGTCATCGAGTCCGCCCGGAAGTTCGTGCATGGGCATAAGCACGGCAATATTTGCCTGGAGGCCTTCGAGGAAGCCGAAAGCATAATCGGCGGCTTCGACACCTCGGGCAAGCATGCCGAGACAGCGGAGACCGTTGCGCAGAAACTCGCGGAGGCCACGGGCAAGGACGTCAAGGATCGGGGGCAAGCATTATGGCCAATCCGATGATCCCCCTCTCCTCCCATCCCCCTTCGCACCCCTCCCCCCCCGACGAAGGAGGACGCGCGAGCGGGGAATGGAGGGAGGCAGTGAAGGCAGAGAGGGAAGGCGGGAGGAGGCTGACGAGGAGGAGGATTGTGGGAAGGAGACAGAGTGCGGGAGCAAGCGGGTCATGTGGCAGAGGTGGAGGAGGCAGCCGGCAATAGAGGAGATGGAGAAGGCGGGATGATGAGGAGGTGAAGCAGGAGGCGAGGGGAAGGTGGTCGGTGGAGAAGGAGGAGGAGGAGGAGGAGGAGGAGGAGGAGGAGAGGGCGCCCTCGGAGGGGTGCCTCGGCGTGTGGGCGGCACCAAATTCCACGAAGACGTCGACTTCGTGGGGGCGGCGCGGCGGGCCAGGAGTGTTGGTGCCCTCACTGGCGGGCGTGGGGCGGTCCCCCATGCTCTAGCGGTGGTCCCGCTGTGGGAGGGTCTGCCATCTCAGATCCATCGGGGACCTGGCGCCTGGGGCTGCGAGGGCACCCGTCCCTGGGTCGGGGCGCAGATCGGGTCGCCAATCTGCGTCGGCCTGCACGGTGCTCGCACGGACTTGCCAGTACCAACCACAACTCTGGCCTTCCCGTCACGCTACGGGGCAAGGGTGTGGTCGGCGGGGTCGGCCTGCTGTGCAGGCACGGCTCAGAGGCGTGTGCCGTTGGGCCCGCCCATTTGGCAAAGTGGCTTGCGGGGGCGGGCCAGGTACGCGGAAGCACGCGCCGTGTGCCCCGCACGGCGACGTGGGGAAACTTGTGCCCCCTGGTTCAGGAAGAGCCAGGCAAGCATGGGGGCACACACCTTCGGTGGGTTGATGTTGCTCGTGGTGTCGGATTGAGGAGGCCAGCGCATCTTTCTGTTGCACCCATGTTTCCTTTTCTCTTTCTCTCTCCCTCTCTCTCTATCTCTGTTCTCTTCCCCCTCTCGGGCCCCGTCGGCGCGGCGGCCCCCAGCGCCAGGGGGTCGTGGGGGTGGGCTTTGGGCTCCCCTTGCATTTCGGCGTGGACGGCCCGTTCCCGCCTCACGCTGTGCCTAAGACGAGCAGAGGGTGCACTGTTGAGGGGAGGTATGGAGGAGTGGGGGGAGCAGAAGCAGAGGGTGCTTGGGAGCTGGCCGCAGCGAAGGGCAGCGAACAGCAGCGGCAGGGCGGGGGCCGCCTCCCCCGCCCAGGAGCTCGAGAAGCGCATCCTCCAGAGGCTCCACGAGGCGACGGAGTCCCACCGGCCCACGGAAGAGCCGGAGACAGAGGACCAGAAGAACGCGATCCTGACCAAGATGAGGAGCCCCATCGGCGGCGGCGAGGATGGCGACGAGCACGGCGACGTCAGCAGGAGGCGGCGGCGGGGACGGCGAGGAACGTGCGCCTCGCTGCGGGGTGGAGACAGATGAGAGGAGGGGGCGCGAGGCAGAGGATGAGCGGCGATGAGGAGCGGGGAGGTGGAGGGAGGAGGCGGGAGGAGGAGGAGGAGAAGAAGAATGAT
>CAUYUJ010018156.1:93316-108316 GCA_963575745.1 Prorocentrum cordatum | reverse complement strand
CGCCTCGGCTGCTCCAAGCCGCGCGGGTCGGGGCAGGAGGCGCGTCGGGAGAGGGAGCTCCAGCTGGGCGGTGAAGTACTTTCTTAGTGAATGGCTTTAGGGTTTTGGCAAACGGTCGCAGCCACGCAGAGGGCGTGCGTAGCGACGCCCCAAGTGCTCGGTCTCCAGTACTTCTACGTGGCGGCGCCCCCGCAGGCACGCAGAGGGCACGCGTGGCGACGGGGGCGTCGCCACGCAGAGCTTCTAAAGACCAAACATTTTGAAAACCAAGTGTTTCCACTACTAGAGTAATCTGTGCATCCGCCTCGGCTGCCCCCTCGACGCCTGTGGCAGAGGACCCTCGGATCCCTGCAGGTGGGAAGCACCGATGCGTGGACCCCGCGGGGGTCTGGACCACGTCCCTGCGTAGATTGGGCTGGCTCTCCGCCCGTCGACCGTTCCGGGGCCTGGCGAGGGCCCCCAGAGGCCGAGACAGCCAAACATCGACCGCACATTTGTTTGTTGTCAGATCCCCGGGTCTCTGGGAAGTCTGGGGTCTGGGCAGCGTCGGGACGCAAGCTGATCCTGATTATCCTTTCTCTTCTAATCCTGAGCCTGCTCCTCCTGATCGTCCTGAGCCTCCTGATCCTCCTCCTCCTGATCCTCGTCCTCCTCCTCCTGATCCTCCTCCTTCTCCTCCCCCTCCTCCTCCTCCTCCTCCCCTCCTCCTCCTCCTCCTCCTCCTCCTCCTGATCCTCCTCCTCCTCCTCCTCCTCCTGCTCGACCTCCTGGGGAGTCAGGGCTGGGGGGGGGGGGGAGCGTCGGCCCCAGAGCGCCCAATGCATCGCCAGGGGGAGGGACCACCCGCTTGCCCCAGGCTTGAGCCGTGCTTGACCCTCTACAGGTGGAACATTCGAAAATCGTAGAACCAGTTTTAACGGACGAAGAACGGTATAACATAAACTTTTTCGCTGTCGGGGGCACCTGTCCCTGGGCGGCTGGAAAGTTTATACCCTTACGGAAGCACCGTAAGGGTATAAACTTTCCAGCCGCGCTGGGGCAGGTGTCCCCGACGGCGAAACAGTTTATTTTATACCGTTCTTCGCCCGTTAAGGAATATTCGAAACTCGTAGAACAAATTGTATGGGGACGAATTTTCTGGTATTCTTATGATTCTTTTGGTGCATATTTTGGAATGCTTTAATTTTCCATCGAACATCGGCCTGTAGGGGGACACGCCCGACTTAACCCTGGGCTCTGCCGAGGACCGTGGGGTTTCTAGCACATCGCCGATCTGTCGGCGATGCATCGCCCATTCCAAGTCAGTCTTTTTTTTTTTTTTTTTCTCTCTCTCTCTCTCTCTCTCTATCTCTCCCCTGGGCCAGTCCCCTACCCACAGATCCGAGGCTCCGAGACGAAATGGAGCAGCCTGTTCGGGGCTGTGTTCGGCCGCCGAGGCAGTAGCCCTGGAACCGTCAGACGACGAGTAGTATGAGCCAGCATGTTTCGTGGAAGTTTTCCAGGCCTCCGTGGCCCACGCATCGAAAACACGGGAGCACACGACGTCTGGGAAGTCCACGTTTCCCCTCCCCCGTCCCGATCGATCCCCCGCAGGAAGACCAGAGAGGACCTCTCTGGTCTGCAGACAAGATGCTGAGATCTGGACATTTTTTACCAGTTTGAAACATATTCCTATCCCTATGTGTGATATCATCTTACCTCGATGCCGATCTTGAGGATTCCCTCAGTTTTAGTTTCCGAGCCGCTTCTCCAATCCAGATTTGGGAACCTGCTCGTGGCCCAGGCTCGACGTGGCCCAGAAGGGTTCTTTCGCTCCATCCATGTTGTGCACGCTTCGCGTAGCCCCACCGGCCCATGCAGACACGATGCCCATGGGGGGTTGCCCTGATCAGGGATGTTGAGGAGCATGCAGTGGAATAGCGGGCTGGGGGAGCCGTCATGAGCCATGCCCTAAGAGGGGGAGGACGGAGGAGGAATCGGAGGAGGAGGATGAGGAGGCGGAGGCGGAGGAGGACGGGGAGGGGGAAGAGGAAATTTAGAATGAGAAGGAGGAGGAGGAGGAGGAGGAGGAGGAACAGGCCGAGGAGCAGGAGGAGGAGGAGGAGGAGGAGGAGGAGGAGGGCGATCGGATTGGCCAGTGAGTCTTGGAGAGCTTTTTGGAGTCCTCTTGGGGCGACGTCGGGGCCTCTTGGCGGTCCTGGGGGCCTCTGGGAGCGTCTTGTAGGCCTCGGGGGGGATCTCTTGGAGCCTTTGGGGGGTCTCTTGGAAGCCTCTTGAGAACCTCTCCCCGCCAGAATTCGCTGACCGGCGGCCTCCTGGGTCGCACACTGCTTTTCTTTCGCCGGCGCCACCGCTCTAGGCGGCGGCGCGCCTGACTTGTTTATCATTTTCCAAGCAGCCAGGAGTGAGGCATCCTGCTGCTTTTCAACTAGTGGGAGCCTCGGTGTCTATCTTGAGGCCATCTTGGAGGAGATCGATCAAAGAGGGGGGGGGCTCAAGCAGGGTCACGCCCCCAGGAGGCCAAGATGCGGCCCACACTTGCAGCAACGTCAACGTTTTGGGTGTCCTCGCCGAGGCTCATGGCTGCTCCAGCCCCTCGCGAAACGCCCTGTCCAGACCCAGTGGGAGCGGGCAGGGGGAGGGGTGAAGACACTCTCCCCGCCCGCAAGCTGTCTCGCTCACCCCCACCCGCCCTCCCAACACGTAAGTAGCACGAAACAAACAACAAACGCACACACACACAAAAAAACACACACAGTCTGTGGGAACAAGCATTCAAACACACACACACACACACAGACACACAGACACACAGACACACAGACACACAGACACACACGCACACAAACACACACACACACACACCACACACACAACAAAACAAACTCACGAAAAAACGCACAGACTGCGTGTGTTTTCCCACAGACTGTGTGTGTTTCCCACGTAAGTAGCACCCGGGCCTCAGCATGTCCAGCAGCAGTCTATCGAGGGGCGGCTATTGGCCATTGTGAGCCACTGCGACCCCCATGGGCGCGACGCTAGGGTAAGGTCGGGCATGTCCCTCTACAGGGGGAATGTTCAAAGATAGTCAAACAATGGTCTGGGAGCCACCTCTCGACCATATTTTTGAACATTTTTTGAGTACGCTTCGGGTGCCGTTTATTTTTCCTCCAAAATCTCCTTGCAGGGGGACGCGCCCGACGGACCGCCAGGGCGAGGCGCGCCGCGCGTGCCAGGCGCTCCAGGTGCGCCGGGCACCCCCCTTGGGGCCCCCGGGCCCCCGGGCGCCCCCAGTGAGGCCACCGGTGGGACCCGAACCTGCGCAGACGCAGCGCTGACCGCTTTCTCGCCGCGGCCACCTCTGGACGCTCCGACGGGCCGTGGAGCTGCCCGTCCAGGTCGCGCGGGGCGGGGATCGGGCGAGGGGTATATAAATTCCTCCACGAGGGGGGAACAGGGGAGTTGGACGAGGACGCGCTCCAAAACAGCCACTCCTGCCCCAGAGAGCTGGTGGGATTCAGCGCTGCGTCTGGGGTCGCGACGACCGTACGCTCGGGGGCACCCCCCTCCCCCTCGAGGATCCCCGTACTCTGTGGGCCCGGCCCCAGTGGACGCCGCGAGACGGAGGCGGAGGGGGCGGCAGGTCACCGAGGTGGAGGGCGAGATCGACACGCTCAAGGACCTCCTTCGCTGGCGAGGGCAGGGGTCCCCCCCCTCCTCACCCTCCTCCTCCTCCTCCTCCTCCTCTTTTCTCCGCTTTCTCTGCCCTTGTCCTCTCGTTCCCTATTCTCTCCAAGAATCCTCAGTGCGCTGTGCAATGCAGTCGTTTCCGTAAGCTCTGGCACCAATGCGGTGCGACGACAGTCAACAAGAAGTTACTGCGATATCATGGCATCTTTTGGTTTGCGGTGCCATCTCGCAACAGGTTTCTTGCAACACCCCGAGAAATCCGACCAACGTCCTCATCCACCAATCACCCCCACGACATCTCTAAAACATTGCAGCGTCGCGCGCGCAAGCAGGCTGAAAACGCCGCGCCGCGCACCGAATTTGCCACCATATCCCGTCGAACTCAGTGAAGTCACCGTTGGATCGCAATGGAATGGGGCGCACATAAACCGAATCCCCATGAACTCCGTGTGACATCTCCCGCAACATCCCAACCAAATCCTCCATCGAATGACGACCGTGCTCGGTAAAGCTCGTGGTTATGCAGATGGACTGTGCTTGGAGAAGTTGATCGGATGTTTTTTGATGTAGTTGCATGGCTCTGCAATGAATGTCGATTCACTGGTTAGCGCGCCGCCATGCAACTTAGAATGTAGCGTCTTTTCGTTGCAGGCAACTTGGGCGCAGAGCGATCTCGCAGGATCGAACAGCCAACAGTTGCATTTCACACCCGTTTTCTTTTTGCACATTTGTTTCATGTTGCTGTTTCGTTTTATTTTTTGTCATATATACATATATAAATCGTCTTCAAAGTTGTCATCAGAAACGATCAGCGAATGATTGTGAGGAAGAGAACGAGGAGGAGCAGGATAATGACTAGTAGTAGTAGTAGTAGTAGTATTAGTAGTAGTGGTAGTGGTAGTAGTAGTAGTAGTAGTAGTAGTAGTAGTAGTAGTAGTAGTAGTAGTAGTAGTAGTAGTAGTAGTAGTAGTAGTAGTAGTAGTAGTAGTAGTAGTAGTAGTAGTAGTAGTAGTAGTAGTAGTAGTAGTAGTAGTAGTAGTAGTAGTAGTAGTAGTAGTAGTAGTAGTAGTAGTAGTAGTAGTAGTAGTAGTAGTAGTAGTAGTAGTAGTAGTAGTAGTAGTAGTAGTAGTAGTAGTAGTAGTAGTAGTAGTAGTAGTAGTAGTAGTAGTAGTAGTAGTAGTAGTAGTAGTAGTAGTAGTAGTAGTAGTAGTAGTAGTAGTAGTAGTAGTAGTAGTAGTAGTAGTAGTAGTAGTAGTAGTAGTAGTAGTAGTAGTAGTAGTAGTAGTAGTAGTAGTAGTAGTAGTAGTAGTAGTAGTAGTAGTAGTAGTACTACTAGTACTAGTACTAGTACTAGTACTAGTACTAGTACTAGTACTAGTACTAGTACTAGTACGAGTACGAGGAGGAGGAGGAGGAGGAGGAGCAGGAGGAGGAGGAGGAGGAGGAGTTGGAGGAGGATGGAAGAAGTAAATGATGAGAGGGAATTTGATTATGATGATGGCCCCGCATTTTGTCAACGACGCCGTCGGGGCGGCCTTTGTTTTCCTCTGATGGCTGGTCAGCCTTCACCAGTCACGTCTCTTGGTTTATTTTGTTTGCCTGAGACGGAGCGCGGTGCAGTAAGCAATTGGTGGCGTACATTTCATCGTGTTCGCGAGCGGCTTTCGGCGGCTTTTATCTCTCGAAGGAATTTTCGGCGCCCGCCTTTGTCGTTAGTGCGTTGGGCTTCCTTTTGGTGTGCGTTGGAGCCTTTTCCTAGCTAGGCCTTTACAAGGCCCCCCGGGTAGTTTCTCTGAGACCCCTTAGGTCCGAACCGTTTTCGAATCGGTTCCGAACGTCCTTTGGATCCCCGGATTGTCCAGGCCGTTTCGGTGAGCGTGTGTCTCACTGTTTCGCCAAACAGTTTTTTTTTGCCGGTGCATGCAGACGGCCCTGTTGTCTCCAGGGCCCGCGCGGGGCGCAAAGATGGCCGTGGGCCGCGCATCGCGGGGGCGCGATGCTCCCCCTCATCCTCCGCCGCCTGCTGTCCCTCCCCCTCCTCCTCCTCCTCCTCCCCCTCCTCCTCCTTCCTTCTCCTCCTCCCTCCTCCTCCTCCCTCCTCCTCCTCCCTCCTCCTCCTCCCTCGTCCTACCTCCTCCTCCTCCTCCTACTGCTCCTCCTACTGCCCCTTCTCCTCGTCCTGCCCCTGCCCGTCTGCAGCTCTCGCTCCTGCTGCCCCTGTCCCTGTTCTGAGATCCGACGATGTCGGACGGGGCTCGATAGTCTTACGCCTTCGCGGCCGATCGGGGAGCTTGATCCATTTTCGTATTATATTCGTACTCCCCATCACTCGCCCTCACGTCCGCCTCCTGTCGTCGCCCTGTCAGGCAGTTGAAGCGTGTTAGAACGCGTGCTACGTGTCTGGTGGAGTAGGGTTCTTTCCGGCCGAGTCCTATTGCATTTTTGAGTCGTGCAGCAGTCGATGGATCTCGCTTCGCGAATTCCTCTAATGCCCTGTGCTTACCCTTGCATGGGCGGGTCGAAGACGAGATTGAATCAGTTCCAGATCGTTCCCGAACGCTTTTAAAGCGTTCCCGAACGCTCTGGGAAGGCAGCGGCGCCCGAGAGATCCTCCAGAGCTGTCAGATCTCCAAGATTCCCGACGACCAGAGGCCTAGGCCTCATTAGATCCTTCAGCATTTGTCGAGCGGGATCGACCTACGGTGGTCCTGGGGCCCGAAGCCGAGGCGAGAGCGCCAGGGAACATGATGCAAACCCAGATTGTGGGATCCTCCTCCTGCTCCCCCGGATATCTGGCGCACAAGTTTTTCCGATGCGCGGACCCCAGGGAGTTCCCAGACATGCTTGCGTCGTGCAGAAATCTGAACGGCAGGGTTTCCGTCGTGTTCGGCCTCTCGGGGCCTTCACCGGGCCCCGGGACCGACATCAACACGACTGAGGACGAAATCCCGTTCCGAGGGACCGGTTCCGGACTTCCAGGAATTGCGTCTTGAAAAGTTCTGGACGTCGCATGTTTGGGAAGGCTTCGGGGTGCTCACAGACAGGCCCCCCAGGTGGTCTCAGCTGTCAGCATTGTTTATCCGACCCCATCCCCATCCTCATCCCCTTACCAGACCCCCGCCAAATCACTGATCCAGTTGGGGAGACGCCCCTCGAAACCCGAAGGGGGCGGCCTATATCCCCACCTAGGGGGGTAAGTCGGCCAGTGGTGCCCCGGCCACGCCGCTAGGGATGGGGATCGGTAAAACGATACTCAAGCTGGCCTCAACGGGCCCCCGGAGCAGTCCAAGCTGGCCTCCACGGCCCCCCCCGAGTAGCCCAGGGCGGTCTCAACACCCCGGCGCCGCGGCACCCCTGGGGTTAAGTCGGGCCTGTCCCTCTACAGGAGGAATACTCAAAAATAGTCCAAAGATGGTTTTGGGGCGATTTTTTTCGTTACCATTTTAAGGCATTTCGGCAGCATTTCTTAAGTATTTTGCAGTCTTCGCCCAAAATCCCCCTGTAGGGGGACCGGCCCGACCTAAGTATACTCGGAGGGCCTGTTGTCGGATGCGGCCAAGAGGGGGGTGATGACTAGGGGTGGGATATCATGGCGGGGGCCACGATATCTCCCCAGACTTCATGGCGGCTCCTCTTGTTTCATTGCGTCCCTGGCCCCGCACCTGGGCCGCGCACGTACCGAAGGCCATGATTTGCGCCCCCCCCCCTTGGAAGCCCCCCTCTTGGCCGCCCCCGATGTTGAGGCCAGCTGGGACTACCTGGAAGGGCTGTCTGTGCGCAACCCGAAGCCTGACCACTCTTGCTCCCCCCCCCCAGGCATGCCCAGACTGTTGTCCACTTCGATCGGATCCGACGAATAGTTTGATTCGATCCGTTTTCCCCATTCGATGATCGATGATGACTGATCCCCTTCGTTTGCTTCCCTTCCCACGCATCCCCAGACGCCCTCGCGTCTTTCGTAGAAAGGGCAAAGCTATAACCATAAGCTTTCGGATTGTTCACGCGGATCTCTTGGATCGGCGCTGGACCCCCTCCATGACGCGTCGAAGTCCGAAAGTCTATGCTCATGCATGTGTTCCCGTCTCCAGTCGTGATGAAGCTCCCCTCTCGACAGGCTGCGCTTGCTTTACTCACCACTCACCAAACACCCCCAACCCATCCCGAATGCCTCAATTTGCTTTCCATTTTCAGTGTGGGGGGGGGGGGCGGGGAACCTTGAGAAAACACATCTGGAATCCGTACCCCCCCCCCAACCCGAAATTCGGGTCTTCGGGTTGGGTCGGGGTGGTCTTGCAGGCAGTCATCTGCTCGGAGCAGAAGTGACCACGACCCCCGCCGCGCATACCCTGCCGCCTGCTGCGGCCGCCAGAACGGCTCCCTGAGGAGGAGGAGGAGTAGGAGAAGAATGAGGAGGAGGAGGCGGAGGGGGAGGGGAAGGGGGAGGAGGAGGAGGAGGAGGAGGAGGAGGAGGAGGAGGAGGAGGAGGAGGAGGAGGAGGAGGAGGAGGTCGCGGTGCTCCTTGGGCATCCCGCCCCGCGTCTCCGACGAGCGCCGACGGCGCGCCGCGCCTGCCCGGGCCCCGAGGAGGGGCCCGGTGCGCTCCTCTGGGGGCCCCGTCTCGCGTCACGGTCGGGGCGCTGGAGAAGGAACCCTTTGCGTTGGGGAGGGGCTCGGTGTTCCTTACATTCGGACCGAGGTATAAGATCGACGTCGGTTCGGGAAGGGTATCCTCGTGTTCTTAGTGTTTGTTGGATGTTTTTGTGCATCCTGGAGAGGGTACCCTAGGATGTACTGTATACATTTGCTGTTGGAGAGTCTCATGTTCTTGGAGGATGTTCTTCTGGCCTAGATCCGACAATAATTGCTCCACACCTTGCCTAGGGTTGTCCCCTTATTTAGGGTTCCTTAGAGGTCAACGCCTCGACTGTATGGGGGGGGGGGAGGAGGGGGCCGGAAGCAGAGCAGCCCCCAGGCAGGATCGCGCCGCCCCCCAGGAAGTAGATCACGACGGGGAGTTGTTCGCTCTTCTCGGCCTCTCGTGGCCCTCGCCGGGCCCCAGGAGCGTCAATCAACGACGATCAGGATGAAAAGCCGGCCCCGGGGGGAGAGGGTCGGGATTTCCGGGGACGCCGTCCTGAAAAAAGCGGGACGTTGCACGTCTGGGACTGCGATGGGGAGGCCTCTGCCTGCCGCTCTCAGGCTCTCTTGTGGTCCTATTGCGGGGCCTCGGGGACACCGAGGGCACAGCTCGGGACGAAAGGCCGGTCCCTGGGAAGAAGGCCGCGCCGTGGGAGGGCCCTCCCGAGCAATGCCACGGTGAAGCGGCCTTCGCCCCGCGAGCGCCCCGGGAGGGCTGGGGGCTGGTGCCCCCGCCCAGAAGGCCCTCGGGGATTTGCTTCGGGGGTGGACAGAGCCCCCAACAGGGACACGTCGATTCGTGACTTGTCCGTTTTCGGTTCTCGAGAGGGCGCCGTGGCTGTTCTTTTCCAAGCCTGCGCCCGCCAGGTTTGGGCCTCAGGCCGTTTTCACTAAACCACGTTTTACTAAAGGGGGGTCTGTCCACCCCCGATTGCTGTCTGGGGCTCTCCCGGGCGCAGGCGCTACAGAGGGCAGAGCAGGCTCGCTGCGGGCAGGAGAGGGGGCCTCTGCAGTGCCCACACGCCGGGTCCTCGAGCTTCCGATGTCAGCACAAAGTCGGGCCTGGTCCCTCGAGATGAATCATCCAAAAAGAGGCACAAACAAACAAGAGTCTGGGGACCTGTGTTTCGTATATTCTTGCAGTCTTTGAATATCTCTATAGGTCGTGCAAATCCTGTAGTTTTGTAGTTTTTGAGCACCTTTCTTTTCTCGTCCCCAGTCCGCCTGTGGGGGGAAACGCCCAACCAGATGTCGGCAGCAGTTCCGCCCGCCTGGCCCAGTTTCCGCCGAGGGGCCTTCCCCGTCACCCTCCCGGGGACCTTCCTTCTGGGCGCCCGAAGTGGGTACGGAAAGAATGGGTACAGTGCCAACAGCAGTTCCTGTTCATTTTGAACGGGAGTCGCTGTCCGCGCCGCCGCGGCCTGTGTCCATTCGAGACAGAAGGCCGCCTGCCCAACAGCGGCCGCTGCTGGTTTGGGACATCATTCGTTGTTGGGCATTGTACCCATTCTTTCCGTACCCATTTCGGGCGTCCAAACTGGGTGGCTCTGGCCGTGGCCTGGCGAGGAGGAGGAGGAGAAGGAGTAGGAGGAGGAGGAGGAGGAGGAGGAGGAGGAGGAGGAGGAGGAGGTGGAGGTGGAGGTGGAGGACCCTCCTGGCCCGTCTTCCCGGGCGGCTCCGGCCGTGGCCCGGCGAGGAGGCTCCAGGAGCCCCCCCGGGAGGCCGAGCGACGCCGGCCCCGCGCCCCTCGGCCGCGGGGGCCCGTCCTGGCCCGCCCTCCGCGATGGTGGTCATATTCTGTCTTCCAAGGTGACCGAAGTATTACCACCAACGCCGAAATCTAGGATCATCTCCCTCCTGTGGGGGCAGCCCCCTGTCTTGGTGTTGGTGCCCATTTCTGGGCCCCCAATCCCGACCCTTTGCCAGGGGCCGGCTTTTCATCCTGAGTCGTTTCTTGACGGCTCCAGGGCCCGGCGAGGGCCCCCAGAGGCCGAAGACGGGGAAGAACCTCCGCCCTGAGCCTTTCACGACGTGACCATGCCTGGCGTTGTCGCCGCAGACCATCCTGCCCCGTCTTCCCAGGCGGTTCTCTGGCCGTATGCAGCCACGTGCAGAGGGGGGTGGGGCAAGCTAGGTGCGCTCGCGTCATATCTGACGTCCTACCCCTCCCTCCCATCCCTTACCATGGCGCTGATTTTCTCTATCCGCGGACGCGTGTCGTAGCGGACCTGTGGCTCCGCGCGCGCGTGCGTAGTGGGTGGTGGTGCACGTGCGTGCGTGCGTGCGTGTGTGCGTGGTTGTCGTGGTGGTGGTGGTGGTGGTGGTGGTGGTGGTGGTGGTGGTGGTGGTGGTGGTGGTGGTGGTGGTGGTGATGGTGGTGGTGGTGGTGCTGGTGGTGGTGGTGGTGCTGGTGGTGGTGGTGTTGGTACTGGTGCTGGTGCTGGTTGGTGGTGGTGGTGGTGGTGGTGGTGGTGGTGGTGGTGGTGGTGGTGGCGGTGCGGCGCGGTGGTGGCGGGCGGATGGGCGCGCGAGAAAAAGGCCCGCGCTGGGGCGAGAACGCCATCCTGAACGACGGAGGCCAAACACCGATCCGAAAATGAGGCCCACGCTGCAGCGGGAACACGATTCGGAACGATTCGGGAGCAGAAATGAGGCCGGCGCGTCAACGAGAGCAGCAGTTTTGGAAAAAATGCCGCCCGCGCCTCAGCGAGAGTCGTTTCCCGGGATTTCCCGGGAATCCTGTGTGTAAAAAAAGAATGCGCGGAGGGTGCGCGGCCATCACCCGGACGCCATCAGGGGAAGAGGGAGAGTATTTTCATATTGAGTAATTGTGGAGGGGGGAGGGCTTCTTAGAAACGCCCCTGCTTCTTAGGAGGCGCGGGCCTTCTCTATACAGGTAAGGCCGGCGCCTTCTAAGAAGCAGCCTCCTTCTAAGAAGCCCTCCCCCCTCCCCCCACCCCCTTGTGCGCGCCGCCAACGTATGGCGGCGAGAGGGCCCCGCTGGGGAGCCCCCCGGGGGAAGGGCCGAGAGGCGTTCCAGCGGCACGGCGGCACGCGCCGGCTGCTCGCCCTGGGGGGAGCTGGTCTTGAGGGAAGCAAAAACTGTGATGGGCGCATCTTCCACCGCCGCTGCCACGTGAAGGACGGGGGAGAAGGGAGGATGGGGAGGTCCTCCTCCTCCTCCTGGTCCTCCTCCTCCTCCCCCTCCTCGTCCTCCTCCTCCTCCTCCTCCTCCTCCTCCTCCTCCTCCTCCTCCTCCTCCTCCTCCTCCTCCTCCTCCTCCTCCTCCATCTCCTCGTCCTCCCCCTCCTCCTCCTTCTCCACCTCCTCCCCCGCCGGCGGGCTGGCGCCGCCGTGCTGCCGCCGCCTGCGCTCGGGCGGCCTCCCGCCGCCTGCCGGGGGTAGCAAGGGGGTGCCTGCCCTCGCTGCCCTCCTCGAGGGCGAGGCCCTCGAGGAGACGACGACGACGACGACGACGACGACGACGACGACGACGACGACGACGACGACGACGACGGGGCCCGCGGGCGGGCGCCGGCACAAGCGCGGCGACAACCTCGGCGGGCCTGCCCCGCCGCGCCGGCGCCCGCGGGCGCCCGCCCGGGGCGCCCACGGGGCGCCGGCGCGGCGGGACCCCTCCTCCTCCTCCTCCTCCTCCTCCTCCCTCCTCCTCCTCTTCCTCCTCCTCCTCCTGCTCCTCTTCCTCCCTCCTTCTCCTCCTCCTCCTCCTCCTCCTCCTCCTCCTCCTTCCTCCTCCTCCTCCTCCTCCTCCTCCTCCTCCTCCTCCTCCTCCTCCTCCCCCTCCCCTCCTCCCCCTCCCCCTCCCCCTCCTCCCCCTCCCCCTCCTCCTCCTCCTGCTCAGGAGGGGAACAACACGCACAGACACAATTCATCGTCGACTCCCAGGGAAGTATGGGGAAATAGGGGAGGTGGGGGGGGAAGGCGAGAACCCTAAGAATATGGAAAGGTATGTGGAACCTGTTTATTCGTGTGTGTGTGTGTGTGTTTCGTTGTGTGTCCTGGGGCCTGGGGCCCCTTGACTTGCTCCCGTCGTACTCAAGCGCCGCATCCCACAGGTAAGCTCGAGCACCCAGCAAAAGTATCGAAACCGTGTCTGCCCGACGCGCCGGCGAGGTGTCGAGCGAGTGTCGCCCGCCTGCCAGGGCCCGACACGTGAAAACCCCGCAGTTTTGATAAGCAATTCCTAGGTGATCGAAGCGAAAGTAGGTTGGAACATCACGAGTCTTGAGGATTTCTGTTGCTCTCGGGCCCTTGTGGACCCTCCGCGGGCCCGGGGACCGGTCAGAAAACGACTCTGGATGGAGATATCCTCTTGGGGGAAGGCCACCCTGGGTCCTGGGCTTATGGTGTTCCAACCTACTTAAGCTTTGATCACGAAACAGAATTTTGAGCACCCCAAAAATTCCGAATTCAATGGTTTTCACGCGTCGGGCCCTGGGAGACACTCGTCCGACACTGTTTCGACACTGTTTCGATACTTTTCTGGTTCTCAAGTACGACGGGAGAAACATAATCCTGGGCCCACCCCCTTTCAAGCAGTGACGATGCGTCCTGGCTCGCCTATAGCCTATAGCCCTGCCAAACAATGTTCTAAGAACCTTTGTGGTTTCCAGGAAATCTTCTTAGAACATTTCTGGCGGAGTCTGTCTTGTTTTATCATATTGGGCTTATGTTACAAGAACAGTGTCAAACATGTTCGAAGAACATTTCTGGGTTCTTGGAAAACTTCGTGGTAGGAATATAGAGATGCCGGGACGGTCGGTTCCTGCTCAACCCTTTCCCCCATGCTATCGCCTCCAGTTCCGCCGAGCCTCCCGCCGCAGGAGCAGCGCAGGCTCATCGCCGGGGAGGTGGCGTCCATCACGCAGAAGGCGCCGCCGCCGCCCTCCACCGCCTCGCATGGCCGTGCCGGCCTGCCCTTGGCATCGCTCAAACGTGCGCATGTTTCCTTCGGCGAGGACCGTGGAGAAGCATCCCTGATCAATTGGCGAAAAAGCCACGCACGAAAGCGAACAAAAACACGGGGAATGGACGTCCGAGCGATGGCCAGTGCCACGGAGAGTGCCGAGCGGCAGCGGCAAGGGTGTGCCGAGGAGCGACGAAGGGCGGTGCAAGGGGGGAAAGCCAGGAGCAGCGTTCGAGCTTCGGGGTTCGAGAAGGCAAGTTTTCCATGGCGCTCTGCCTTCGGAGGCCGTTTTCGGGCCCTGGGGTCTTGCGACACTCGATCCTGGCCGAAAAACCGCGTCGGGTGGACCCCGGGAGGGGTCGGGGGGACCGAGTTTGATTGATATTTGGCGATGCGCCCAGGGGGGACGCGAGAAGGAGTATGCCTTCCCAGCGGGCGGTGGGGCTGCTCAGAAGCCCTGTGCCTTAGGGGAAGACGTAGGACACTTTTCGGAAGGCCCGAGGCCTTCCGAGCCTTCTGAGAGGGCCTGCCCCCTTCTCACTTCCCCCCCAGGCTGGCCGCTGAACGGAGGAAAGCGGTGTCGACTGCGCCGATGCTCGCGCGTAGTCAGGCTGCCTGCGTAAGCGCCCTCGTTTCCAATGCAGCGTGCCGCGCTGGCGGCTTGCGCAAGCCGCGGCGTCAGGTCGCCATGCCATCTCGCGTGAGACCTATTGGTGTTCACGGCCTGCATAGAGAGCCGACGCCCTGCGCCCAGACCTCCGACGATATGATTCTTTGAATCCAGGGGTCCTTCCTCGGTTTCGGCCCTCGGGGGCCAGTTGTCGGGTCCCAGTGCAATTGTGCAAGGATCCAGGGCGAAGCGTTGCACTGAGGCGTTTTTGAGGCTCTTCTGAGGAGCTCCTGGGGAGCGTACAAGCAGTTTCTCACGATTTTCTCTGGCGGTTCTGAGAAGCTGCACTACTACTACTACTACTACTACTACTACTACTACTACTACTACTACTACTACTACTACTACTACTACTACTACTACTACTACTACTACTACTACTACTACTACTACTACTACTACTACTACTACTACTACTACTACTACTACTACTACTACTACTACTACTACTACTACTACTACTACTACTACTACTACTACTACTACTAACTACTACTACTACTACTACTACTACTACTACTACTACTACTACTACTACTACTACTACTACTACTGCACTATTACTACTGCTACTACTACTACTACTACTACTACTACTACTACTACTAGCACTACTACTAACACTACTACTAACACTGCTACCACTACTACCACTACTACTACTACTACTACTACTACTACTACTACTACTACTACTACAACAACTACAACTACTAATACTACTACTACTACTACCACTACTACCACCACTACGAATATTACTACTACTACTACGACTACTACTACTACTACTACTACGACGACTACTACGACTACTCTACTATTGCTACCACTGTTACTCATACTACTACTACTACCACTACTACTACTACTACTACTACTACTACTACTACTACTGCTACTACTACTACTACTACTACTACCACCACTAGTACGACTACTACGACGACTACTACAACTACTACTACTACTACTACTACTTCTACTACTACTACTGCTACTACTGCTGCTGCTGCTACTACTACTACGACTACTACTACTACTGCTTCTGCTACTACGACTACTACTTCGACTA
>CAUYUJ010018156.1:70816-88316 GCA_963575745.1 Prorocentrum cordatum | reverse complement strand
GTTGCTCGGATGCCTGGCGCTGCCCACCATTGCTGCGCACTGCTCCTCCTTGTTTGCGGCTCTGCTTCTCATCTGGCTGCCCCTGGTCCCCGTGCGGTGCTGCGCTCTGCCGCTGCTTGGGGCTCACGCTGGGGTCGCTTCGATGCGGTGTCGCCACGGGGCGTTGCTGCATGGGCCGGGCCCCGACGTCTGGGTGGGGGGCGTGCGTCAATCACGTGCGTTCTCTCTCTCCGTGCTCGCTCGTCGCTTCTCCCCAGGGCACATCCGCTCCGGCCTCTCCGACTCGCCATCGGCTTCGCCTGGCCCGGTCCGGGTCCGAGCCTCCCTCCGGTGCCTCGACGATCTGGTGCGGGGTCTTTTTAGGAAATCCCTCGGATTCTCTCGGGAATCCATCGGAATCCTCAGGACATCCATCGGATTCCTCAGGAAATCCGTCGGATTCCTCAGTACATCAGGAGTCCTATGGGATTCCTTAGGGAGCTCATCGGATCCCTTACAAAATCTATGGGAATTCTTATGTTGCTTGGCGAGTTCTGGCGCAGCCGATCCGATCTGATGTCGACTCGGTGCCGATGCAGCCCATCCCGCGCACATTTCCGTTCGATCCGGCTTCCCGACCCGTACACATCTCCATTCGATTTGGCTTTCCGATTCGATGTTGATGCAATTTCCCTCTGTCGTTACCAGCCTGGAACATATCCCTATCCCTATGCTGGGCACCTCCTTATCACGATGCCAATCTTAGGGATTCCCTATTTTTTGATGGCGAATCGCTAAGATTGTCATCGCCTTTTGGCGTGTCAATCTTAGGGATAGGGATACGTTCGAGGCTGGTAATGTCGCTCAGTGTGGCCGCGGTCTCCTCCCCGCCCCGGAGCTCCGATGCCGTGATTTTCCACAGGGCGGACCCCTGCTGGCAGTGTGGACGTCTTCCCGCTGGCTTCCAGATTGCCAGCAGGGGCCTCAGAAGACCACTCGGGAAGACCGCTCGGGGTGATTTTCCACAGGGCGGACCAGCGGTGTTCACCCCGAGTGGTCTTCGGAGGGCCCTGCTGGGGCCCGGCGGCGCCCCCGGAGGCCGAACACGGTGAAGATCCCCCCGTCTCGTCTTGTCTTCCTCGCGCCGAGCAGCCAACAGCGACACATCGTGTTCGGGGCTGCGAGTTGTCTCTACAGACCGATATCGATACATATATATATATATATATATATATATATATATATATGCATATATATATATATATATATATATATATATCGCTACGGACAACGATACATCGTTGCCGACAACGGTATATCGCGATTGATATTAACTGCCGACAGCGATATCGGAGATTGGGGGGTGAGGTCGCAGTGGAACGGAGACCCCCAACCGGACAATCGTTTCGTTTCGTTCGTGTCGTGCGCCCGGGCGAGGCGAAGCTGCGTGGGCGCGCGAGAGGAATGAACCCGCCGTTGCGAGGGCGAAGTCAAGACAAATGATTCTCCCCCGCCCGCCCGCCCGTCCGGCGGTGGCTCGCGGTGTCCCGCGGTGTCCCGTGTTGTCCCGTGGTGTCCCGTGGTGTTCGCCGTCGTTAGGGCGAAGGCAAGACAAATAATTCTTCCCCGCCCGCCCGCCCGGCAGTGGCTCGCGGTGTCCCGCGGTGTCCCGTGGTGTCCCGTGGTGTCGCGTTGTGTCCGCCGTTGCTAGGGCGAAGTCAAGACAAATGATTCTCCCCCCCCGCCCGCCCGTCCGTCCGTCCGGCGGTGTCCCGCGGTGTCCCGCGGCGTCCCGTGGTGTCCCGTGGTGTCCCGTTGAATGAGATCGATACTGAGATCGATATTGAGATCGATACTGAGATCGATACTGAGATCGATGTGGTGCTCCATGGTGTCCCGTGGTGTCCCGTGGTGTCCCACACAGTGAGATCGATAGTGAGATCGATAGTGAGATCGACAGGTGTCCCGTGGTGTCCCGTGAGGTCCCGGTCGAGTGAGATCGATAGTGACATTGATCGCTCGGGTGTGGACAGAACCCCCAACAGTGACACGTCGATTAGTGAATTGTCCGTTTTCGGTTCTCGAGAGGGCGCCGTGGCCGTTATTTTCCAGGCTTGCGCCCGCCAGGTTTTGGCCTCAGGTAGTTTTCACTAAACCACGTTTTACTAAAGGGGGGTCTGTCCAGCCCGAATTGCGTCAGATGTTGGTTCCCCCCCCTCCCCCCCACAGCCTCCTTATCACCCGAAAGGTGGTCGTATAGGTAACTCTATAGAGATCCCCCCGTCGCGAGTTTTCCACCTCGCAAAGAGGGCGGAGGCCCCCCTGGCCAGCCCTGGTCCCCCCCACCCACCCCCGCCCTCGACCTGGCCGTGCCACCAGGCCGCCCTACGTGTGGGGTGTTGCTAGAACCTGGCCGAAAAGTCGGACAGCAAGTCTCCTCGTGGCGGCCAGGGGTAACTTGATGCTGGCAGTATCTGTCGACAGCCGTCTTTCTTCAGATGCGGCGGAGGGCATCAAGGCCGAGGATGTAGAGGGGGCCTCCAGCAGACGCAAGTGTGCCGTGACGGCGGTCCGTGGCAGCTGACCCAGGGAGTGTAGGCCTAGTGCCCTGACTTTGTAGTCCTCGCTGCATCGGGGGGTGCGGTCACGACTCCTACTGGGAAGGTTGTCATTGGGTGCATCCTGATCGGCACACCTCGCAGACTTGAGTTCCGCGAGCAAGGGAAGGCTTGTGAGGGGTGTCTGGCCTCCCTGGCAGTGCTTCCGAGTACTGCCACGCACAAAATCGCCCTGCGGCGGATGGCCAAGCCAACCGCCAGGAGTGGTCGTTGCAGCTCTTGCTCTGGGTGTTGCTAGAAGTACCCCTGGCCCAAGGTGCCCCCAGCTCTTCGCTTCAGTTTGGAGCCCCTGGGGACCTCTGGGCCGCGTGAGGGGTGCTCTGGAGGTCGTTTGGGCCATCCCGAGAATCCTGGGGGCACCTTGGCCCAGGGGCACTTTCTAGCAGCCACCGCACGCGGGGTCCGCGCAGGCGGGGCCGGAGGGTCGCGCCGCACCGCCGCGGCGGCCCGATGCTGAGCCCGGCCTGCTCTCCATCCCGCAGTCGTCGGGGGCGGCCAGGAGGGGGGTGGTGACTAGGGTTAGGTCGGGCCTGCCCCTCTACAGGAGGAAAATTCAAAAATAATGAAAACTAGTCTGGGGAACATGTTTTGAGCATGCGTTGGTTATGTTTGAGTGTCTGTTGACTCTGCTTTATTTCTCGTCCAAAATCCGTCTGTAGGGGGGCACGCCCGACTTACGACTAGGGGGGCGTGGACATGTCGTGGGCCATGATGTTTCCCCGGATTTCATGTTGCCTCTTCTTGTTTCATGACGTCCCCGGGCCCCCTCCCCCTTGGGCCGCGCACATGCCGCCGGCCATGATTTGCGCCCCCCTTTTTGGACGCCCTCGTGGCCGCCCCCGAAGTCGCCGATGCATCGGCGATGTATCGGCGATGCATCGGCGGCGCATCGGCGATGCATTGGCGATGCGTCGCGAACCTCCGACCTCATCTACTCGCGCCCCACCTACTTGGAACCCATGTGGAGCCCGACCTTCTCCATCCTGCCGTCGCCGATGCCACTACTCACCGAGCCACCCCCCCAACCCGAAGGCAATAAGACCACCACGAATTTTGGATTGGGGGGTGTGCGGGTTCTAGCGTGTTTCTTTCATGTTCTGGAGTGCTCGGGGTGGTTTGGCAGGTAGTCAGCATAGCCGACGTCACCGATCCATCGTCAGTCGAAGAAGAGCATCAACATGCACATAAGATTTCGGAGCTCCGCTCGAACTTCTTGGATCGTCGCTGGGCTCCCATCGCAGCGCGCCAGGGGCGGCGCCAGCGGCGCCGCAAAGGAGGCCCAGCTCCGATCCAAGAAGTCCGTTTGGAGCTGCGCAAATGCATCCTCACGCTGTGTTTTCTTCCCTGTGGTCGATGCGACGCCGATGCATCGGCGATGCGTTGCGGCTTTTCCGACCCCACGTGCTCGGATCCCATTTTTGGGGGGGGGGCCTCCGAGGCCAGGGGGCACCGCCGCGCCCCGGCGCAGGTGGTCACCAACCAGAACGAGAAGAGCGCGCTCCAGGAGCCACAGCGGGCGCAGTATGGTTCTGGTGGTGGTTTTGGTTTTGGTTTTGGTTCCGGTTCTGGTTCCGGTTCCGGTTTTGGTTCCGGTTTTGGTTTTGGTTCCGGTTCCGGTTCCGGTTCCGGTTCTGGTTCCGGTTCCGGTTCTGGTTTTGGTTCCGGTTTCCTTCTTTTTGCGGGGCTGGAAAAGGCCCCTTTGGTGACGGTTCCGGTTCTGGTTCTGGTTCTGGTTTCCTTTTTCTTCCAGGCCTGAAAAAGACTTTCAGGTTTTGGTTTTGGTTCCGGTTCCGGTTCCGGTTCCGGTTTCCTTCTTCTTCGGGGCTTTGAAGAGCACCCTCCAGGTAACGGTTCTGGTTCTGGTTTTGGTTCCGGTTCCGGTTCCGGTTTCCTTTTTCTTTTCGCCTCAAAGAAGACCACCCTGGTCACGGTTCCGGTTTCGGTTCCGGTTCCGGTTTCCTTGTTCTCTTGGCCTCGAAGAAGACCTCCTGGTCACGGTTCTGGTTCTAGTTCCGGTTTTGGTTCCGGTTTCCTTCTTCTCTTGGCCTCGAAGAAAGACTCCCTGGTCACGGTTTCGGTTTTGGTTCCGGTTCCGGTTCTGGTTTCTTTCTTCTTCTCGCCCCGAAGAAGGCCCCCCAGGTCACGGTTTCGGTTTTGGTTCCGGTTCCGGTTTTGGTTTCTTTCTTCTCTTGGTTCGAAGAAGACCCTTTTGGTCACGGTTTTGGTTCTGGTTTCGGTTCCGGTTCCTGTTTCCTTCTTCTTCTGTCTTCGAAGAAGACCCCCCAGGTCACGGTTCCGGTTTTGGTTTCGGTTCCGGTTCCGGTTTCCTTCTTGGGTTCGAAGAAGACCCTTTTGGTCACGGTTCTGGTTTTGGTTTCGGTTCCGGTTCCGGTTTCCTTCTTCTTCTGTCTTCGAAGAAGACCCCCCTGCTTGAATAATCATGGGGGTTATTAAGTACATCTATGGGTTATAAGTGGGATTCGGACAGCTAAGGCCACTTACAGAAAGAGCTTGTAAGGTAGGTTGCGTAACCTACTTACGAGGCAGGTTATTTAAATAGGCTAACCTACTTACGGGGCGGGAAAGGCCTCTCCCTCATTCTCAAGTTCGCCCCTACCCCCTCCTCCCTATGATAATTTTCTTCCTCACCCTCATCATCACCATCATCATCGTCATCACCACCCGCGTCGTCGTCATCATCATCATCACCATCATCATCAGAATCATCACCATCATCACCATCATCATCATCGTCATCGTCATGATCATCATCATCATCATCATCATCATCAGCATCATCATCAGCGTCACCATCGTCATCACCAGCGACACAATGCGCGTTTTTGTATATTTTGCTAATAAGACAAAACAGATGAGAATAACCAACTATATACATATCTACATGTATATAGAGACATGTATGTATACACACGTATATATACATATACACATATATACAAATACATATACATATACATATACATATACATTATACACTAGTGTAATTCGTTACACGTATCTGCAGGGCCCTCGCAGAGGGAGCGATGCTCTCACTCGGGACTTCCTCACGACACGCGGCCGCCGCGGTGGCAGGCGGAGACGGCGTCGGTCGACTAGGAATAAGAGTCAAGAAGGGGGGAGGCGACGACGGCGGCGGCGGCGAGCAGCTCCTCCCTCCTCCCTCCTCCTCCTCCCTCCATCCTCCATCCTCCCTCCTCCCTCCTCCCTCCTCCTCCTCCTCCTCCTCCTCCTCCTCCTCCTCCTCCTCCTCCTCCTCCTCCTCCTCCTCCTCCTCCTCCCTCCCTCCCTCCCTCCCTCCCTCCCTCCCTCCTCCCTCCTCCCTGCTCCTCCTCCCTCCTCCTCCTCCTCCTCCTCCTCCTCCTCTTCATCCTCCTCCTCCTCCTCCTCCTCCTCCTCCTCGTCCTCCTCCTATTCCTCCCTCCTCCTCCTCCTCCTTCCTCCTCCTCCCTTCTCCCCTCCTCCCTCCTCCTCCTGCTCCTCCTCTTCATCCTCCTCAACCTCCTCCTCCTCCTCCTCCTCCTCCTCCTCCTCTCCTCATCAGCATCGTCATCATCATCATCAGCATTCATCATCATCATCATCATCATCATCATCATCATCATCATCATCATCATCATCATCATCATCATCATCATCATCATCATCATCATCATCATCATCATCATCATCATCATCATCAGCATCATCATCATCATCATCATCATCATCAGCATCATCATCATCATCATCATCATCATCCTCCTCCTCCTCCTCCTCATCCTACCCCCTACTCCTACTCCTATACTCCTCCTCCTCCTCCTCCTCCTCCTCCTCCTCCTCCTCCTCCTCCTCTACCTCCTCCTCCTCCTCCTCATCATCATCATCCTCCTCCTCTTCATCCTCATCCTCATCCTGATGCATCATCATCCTCCCCCTGCTCTTCCCCCTCATCCTCCCCCTCCTCCTCATCCTCCTCCTCCTCCTCCTCCTCCTCCTCGTCTTCCTCCATCTTCATCACGACGACGACGACATCGACGACGACGAAGTCGTCTCCGAGGTTTTTGGGTGTGGCTGGGGGCCCCCGTCACCGCGGCTAGACGCATCTCGAACAAACCAGCCAGGGTGGAGCGCCCCAGAGAGGTCGGCCGACGACGACGACGACGACGACGACGACGACGACGCCGACGACGACGACGACGACGACGAAGACGACCACGACCACGACCACGGCGGCGGCGGCGACGGCGGCGACGACGGGGCTACGTTGCCTGCCCATGGGTGCACACGCGTCGTTGGGAGTAGCACTGCCCCTCGGGCACGACCAAAACGTCCCAAAACGATCCACTCCTCATCCTCTTCCTCCTCCTCCTCCTCCTCCTCCTCCTCCTCCTCTCCTCCTCCTCCTCCTCCCTCCTCTTCCTCCTCCTCCTCCTCTCCTCCTCCTCCTCCTCCTCCTCCTCCTCGTCATCCCCCTCGTTCGCGACCCCGCTCGCGCGCGGCGCGAGCACGGCGCGAGCACGGCGCGAGCGGCCGCCTCGATGAAGGCGAGGTTGCCGTTGCAAGGGGGGCGGCAGGGCGGGCGGCGGGGGGTGCCTCCTTCCCCTCCTCCTCCTCCTCCTCCTCCTCCTCCTCCTCCTCCTCCTCCTCCTCCTCCTCCCCCTCCTCCTCATCTTCCTCCTCATCCTGACCCTCATCCTCCTCATCTGCTGCATCCCGCCCCATTCACCCTCCACCCCGCATCCTCCCCGTCCTCATCCCCCTCCGCATCCCCGCCATGCCCAGTCCTTCCTCATCCCCCTGCCCACCTTCCTCATACGCCTCCTCCTCCTGCCCCAGGTACGTGCCCTGAGTCCCCCCCCCCCTCATCCTCCTCATCATCCACCTCCTCCTCCTCACCCTCCCCCCCCACCCCCACCCTCCTCCTCACCCCCACCACCGCTCCTCCTCCTCACCCCCTCATCATCACCCCCATCATCCTCATCATCATCGTCATCATCGTCATCATCATAAACCGCCTTATCCTCCTAGCCATCCTCCCATCCTCCTCCTCCTCCTCCCCCCCCCTCACGCCCATCCTCGTCATCCTTAGCACTGTCGTCCCCCATCCTCCTCATCCTCCTCCACATCCTCCCCCTTCCTCCCCCCCATGCATACTCCCACTCATCCACCCATCTCCGCATCCCTTCATCATCCCTCATTCTCATCATAACCATCCCCACCCTCCTCATCCTCATCCTCACCTCCCATCCTGGCCATCTTCATCATCGCCCCTCCTCATCCTCCTTCTCGCCTTCATGCCCAACGCCCTTCATCATCATCCCCCCTCCTCCCCTCTCCTCCTCCTCCTCCTCCTCCTCCTCCCCCTCCTCCTCCTCCTCCTCCTCCTCCTCCTCCTCCTCCTCCTCCTTCGTATTCTCATCATCCCCTCGTTCTCCTACCCCTGATCAGTATTCTCCTCCTCATCATCAGAGTTGCCATTCCGAGCGCCTCGTGACGCCACCGAGCCCCGAGCTCTTTGTGCAAGGGCAATCAGTTCAAGTCAAGTCAGTCAGTTCGACTTGCGCCAGACGGCGCGCAAACAAAACGAATTCGCAAGAGCTGCGCGGTACTGCAACGCGCAGCGGTGTCCACTCCATCCCAATAGGTATCTGTGCATATGTATATATATATATGTATATGTGTGTATGTGTATATGTATGTACGACGTCCCCTGATCATCGGGCGCCATCGCGATGCTGGCTGCGCTGGCACAGCTTCGGCGGGTACAGCACCTGCGACACGCACCCCGCGCCCGCAGGGAAGTGCACACAAGACTCGATGATGTGCTGTGTAGGCATCAGGATCGGCTCGTCCCGAACAACACAGCGCGCGACCTCGTCAGCCATCTCTACCAAACCCCACGGAGAGATACAGCTGATGAGGTCATCACCGATCTTGCAGTGAAAATACACTTTACCGAAGCATATGCCGTCGCCGCAGTCGTATGCGACAACGTCAGACATGTAGACGGCCCTCGAGTGGACCTGAACAGCCCTAGACGAAAAGATCGGGCAGTCCGCTGGCAACACTAGCTCTGCGCGTAGAGCTGCATCGATCTTCTTGCTGGCCTTCTTCGGGCCGAGCAAGTCCACGCCGAAAATCTCGTGAGTTCCGAGTTCCCACAAGTGCTGGGCGGTCAATTCAAGCATGGTGCCTTTGTCGAAGTTGGTGGTGTTGGAGCGAGCCTGCATGTATCGCTTGATGGAGCGGTGCTTGCGCTCCATCAAAAAAGTGCTCAGCAACATGCCATCCCTGAGGAGCTGACCTGGCAAATGAAGGATCCAGTGGTCCTTTGGCTTCCATAGCTCGACCCCGTACGCCGCGCGGTGTAGCCGCGCGTGCTCCGCGATCGCCTCGCCCAGATCAGTCGCGGACACATGGCCGCTGTTCACAATTTGCAACAGCCCGAGCACCCTGCACGCCACCATGCAACTTTGCGTCTCTGCTGGCAGAGACCCACGAGGCACAACATCCCTAACGTACTTGGCCAGGACAGGCGCCAGGGACAGCATGTGCGAGGCGTTGCCCGTGAGCGATGCCTTTGAACAAGTCAGTTTGGCATCGCCGTAGCCCTTGGGCCACTCCCAATGCTGCAAGTACTCGTGAAGGCGCCTGATCCCATAACCGAGAGGTTGGAGCCGAGCGAGCAGTTCAGCGCATTCACGGATGAACAAGCCGCCCACCAAGTAGCAATGCATCCAATCCCACGACATGATCGACATCAGGGGGATGTCGAGGTGCATATCTTGCAACATCGACTCTGGGCTGTATGCGAACCCAAGCAAGGTCTCGGTCTCAGCCAAGTCAGCAGCTGTAGAAGTCTCCGCCTTCCTTTTCAACAAAGCTTGAATATCCCTGATGGACTGGTCGGTGTGCTGCTGGAACTGGCTCACGTCAATGCAATGCCCAGACACTAGAAAACCCGCGGGGTCAGGCAAAAAATCCGACGTCGGCAACATCACGTTAGAACATCTGCAACATATCTTCAACCCCGTGGCGCCCTTACACTCGATCACGAACTTGTGGGCCCGCTCGTCCTGGATCATGTTGGCCAGTGACCCATGGACGAGCAATCGCTCGGGCCCGATCCTCAGGGTCACGCCGTCCCGAAGGTCGGCGGCATGCGGGCGCCCCATGAACATGCGAAGCACGTGTTTCATGACTGAGCTGATGCCACCGTCAATCTTGTCGACTTCTGGAGACCTCATGGTGCACGCTGTCATCCAGCATAGCTCGTTGCAAAGTGCTGGGAACTTGAACTGCTGAAGCGACCAGTAGATGGCCTGGCTCTTGCGAAGGTTGCGGTCTGACAATACATTGCCAGGGACGATCTCGTCCGAGTAGATAAGGATACCAATCTCCCCGCCAGATGCTTGCATTGCCGCCAAGAAGGCTGACCGAAATGACGGGGAACGCTCGCAAGCCTTCTCGAGAAAGCCGAGCGGATGCTGCATCCACACGTCCATGTATGTGCCCGCCTTCGAGCGGATCCTACTGCACTGGACCAGCTGACCGAAGCTAGTGGCTAACTGGGCGGCGGCAGTCTTCTCCCTCGCGATGGTGGAGCACGAGAAAGACTCTGGCAACCCTTCCAAGTCGATCTGCCGCATGAGGGCAGCCATGGCTGACGCCGACACAAAACTGGACCTCCCATAGTGAGATATCTTGCGCCCTTTAGTCGGCGGCTCCATAATGCGTGCGGACACGTGAGCCAAAATGTGCTACGGATACACTGAGCGGGCTTGGTGCCATACAGTGCCTGCACTTACACATCACGTTAGCATGATGGAACTGCGCTCGTCACCAAACAGTGCTTGCATTTACACAGCGCGTCGGCAAACTGCGTGTGACTGATTGGACAACGCTCGCTACCAAACAGCACCTACACCCTAAATGAGATCGCCAACGGTCGTTCCCCAAGCAGTGCTTGCGCAAGGCGTTATTGCAACGCCCCTCCCGAGACGTCGCAGAGCCTCTTGGGCATCACCTCACCTGAGCCCGACTGGCTGTCTCTGCGAGGGGGCAGGGGCTCACGAGATTGGCGTCATGGCTTTGATTACCGCACGCTGTTGGCATAGGGCAGCATACATGGTCGCCAAGTTCCTCCTCCTCCTCCTCCTCCTCCTCCTCCTTCTCCTCCTCATCCTCATCATCACCATCATCATCATCATCATCACCATCATCAACATCATCATCATCATCATCATCATCATCATCATCACATCATCCTCATCATCATCCTCATCGTCGCCCTCCCTACCACCCACCGCACCATCCTCCACCGCACTGTTCCTCTTCATGTTCCTCATGATCCTCCTTATCCTCAACATCCCCTATCCTCCTCCCCCTCCCCCTCGTCATTGTGATCTCGCCCTCTCCGCTCCCCTAACCAATGGAGGAGGAGAGCATATACCTGGGGGGGGGGGATGGGGTGGGATGAGTCGGAGTGGAACAGATTCCAGTTGGACCAGCGTTGCTATCACCTTATATTGCGATCATCACGCAACCATGAAATGCGATTCCTGCAGAGCACGCTCTCTGATGCCATAGAGCCGCGAGCGCACCGTAGCGCACGCGCGGCCTCGAATGCCCATCGCACTCTCGCAGGCAGAACTCACCAGATGCATGCAGGCGCTGCGGTGGCGCTCGAGTGAGCGTCGTGGCCGACCTACATGGCTCCCCAACTACTTGCAATGCTTAGCGTAAAAGGCAGAGGCTGCTTTGTACGCCTCCTGTCCGAACAAGTTGCACTTGCTACTCGAGTAGCCCTTCCTAGCCGCCGCGGTCTTGACGCCTGAGTAGGCGCGGCTGGCAAACGCGTTCTTGGTGCGCCCCTGGATGCTCTCGCGGTTGACCCACTCCTTGAAAGCAATCTTCTTGTCGCTCGTAGCCGTGGGGATGCCTGGGCTGCCGACGGATCGGCCTGCAGATCTGTGCGATCGAACGACCGCCAGATCGCAGCCGCGACCGAGCGGCCCCCCCCCTGCAGGGGGGGCCCGCTCGGCCGCTCGATCGGCCCATGGACCGATCGCAGTCGCGACCGCAACTTGAGGCGAGTACACTCGCATCAGGTTGCGGTCGCGATCACGATCACGACCTCGTGCCCTATAGGGCACGATCTCGATCACGATCACGATCACGACCTCGTCGTCGTCGTCGTCGTCGTCGTCGTCGTCGTCGTCGCAGTCGCAGTCGCAGTCGCAGTCGCAGTCGCCGTAGCCGTCGTCGCCGTCGTCGTCGCCGCCGCCGCCGTCGCCGCCGCCGTCGTCGTCGTCGTCGTCGTCGTCGTCGTCGTAGTCGTCGTCGTCATCGCCGCCGTCGTCGTCGTCGTCGTTGTCGTCGTCGTCCTCGTCGTCGTCGCCGCCGTGCGTAACCCGAACGCCAGCAACTCCGTCGCTGGCTGCCGAGGGGGAGACTGGTCTCCACCTTGGTCTTGTCAGCCTGCGCCGCGGGCGGCTTCTTGGCGACGGCCTTCGCCTTCGCCTTCGCCTTCCCCTTGGGCCTCCCCCTCTTGCCCGCCCCCGCCGTCGCCGAGTCGGCGTGGACCCTCTTGCCGTGTGCGCTCCCTGAGGCCACTGCAGCTGCCGCCATCTTCCGCTCGAGCTCCGCCGCCAAGTCCACGTGGCTCGCAGCGGGTGGCGCTGCCAACGTCTGCGCAGTGGGCGCATCGACCAGCGCGAGCTGCGGCTGCTGCTTCTGGTTGTGAGCCTCGACGGCATCGCGGGTCAGGCCCCCATCTCCAGCGCCAACTCCTGACGGCGGGCTGTCTGCCGTTGAGCTCCGAGGTGAATGAGGCAACATCGCCACCGTATCAGCGCTGAGACTGCCTGCGCTACGGACGGAGCCGCCGCCGCCCCTCGGCCTCAGGTCAGTCAAGGTGATCCTGCCCGCGTGGGGCTGCTGCTGCTGGCAGTACTGCTGGAACATCATCGCCTGCATCTGCATCATCTGCTGCTGCATCTGGAACTGAGCTGCGCCGCCGCATGACCCCGTCGGCGGCATCATCATCATCCCATGCTGCCCAGGCATGACCATTTGCCCGAGCTGTGGGTCCTGCATGCCCGCACCGCTCTTGAAGCAGCGATGGTTGGCCCTGGAGCCCGTGCCCGAGACGAGCGTCTCGAACTCTGCGTGGTCCCACGTCACGGACCCACCTGGGCTGGTCGGCAACTCGTCGCCGTACGCGAACGCCACCACGTTGGCGGGCAGCTCGGAAGGGAACGTCGGGATCACCTTCTCGTGCTTGTACGGCCACGACTGCAGCCCGTCATGGTACTTGATCTGCGTCTGCAGGTGCTTGCTCCACTCCTTCTTCTGCCAAGCATTCGGGGCGGGCTCGGTGCTGGACATCAGGTACACAACGATGGCCACGCAGCGGGTCAGCAGCTTCTCGCACGGGCAAGTGATGCCGAGCCTCCAGAGGCGCAGCGCCATGGTGTTCAGCTTGGCGAGGGAGGACGCATTGGTGTCGCTGAAGGTCGCCCAGTCGGACGCCAGGAAGTAGTTCTCGATGGACGGGCAGACCTGCTGGGCGCGAATCTCCTTCTTCATGGACGGGAGCTTGTTGACCGCCTCGTTGAGCGATGCAGCCAGCGCCTCCTTCTGGCGAACGCTCCACGGGCCAGCGACGATCTCGGCGCTCACTGGCGTCGCCGCCTCGAAGGTGAGGTGATCGACGCCCTTGAACTCCAGCGCGAGCGCGTGCACCTGGGAGTCAAGCAGCCGCTCTCGGTCGAGCCCAGCCGAGGCTTGACTCAAGGCGAATGCGACGCGCTGGCGAATGGCCGTCACGAGCTCGGCGCCACGCGCGGCACATTGCTCGGACATCGATGCGAAGCCCTCGAGGGGCGCTGGATCCACACGGCAGGTCGGCCCGCAGTTGGCTGGAGCGCATGGGCCAAAACGGCTGCGAGAAATGGTGATGGGATGACGGAGGAGGGGGGGAATATGAGCAGGGGGAGGGAGGAGGGAGGAGGGCGGGGCAGGAGGGACGAGGAGGAGTGTGCGGAGGAGGAGGGGGGTGAGGATGAGGAAGAGGATGGGACGGAGGAGAAGGAGGAGGAGGAGGAGGAGGAGGAGGAGGAGGAGGAGGGATCAGGGAGGAGGGAGGAGGCATGAGGAGGAGGATGAGGAGGAGGATGAGGATAATGAGGAGGAGGGAGGGATGAGGGAGAAGGGAGGGAGGCAGGAGGAGGAGGAGGAGGAGGAGGAGGAAGAGGACGATGAGGAGGAAGATAGGATAAAGGGTAAGGCCGTTGGGGGTCCGTAGTCTCGAGCGCCTCGTCCTTGTCATCGTCGTCGTCGTCGTCCGTCGTCGTCGCCGTCGTCGTCGTCGTTGTCGTCGTCGCTGTCGCTGTCGCCGTCGTCGTCGTCGTCGTCGTCGTCGTCGTCGTCGTCGTCGTCGTCACGTTAGTGGTCGCGCGCAAGAGCCGAGGACTATCCCACTCCCCCCTTCCGCCCTCGAACCCGATAGCCTGCGCGACGAGGGCCCCCCCTCCCCCTCCCCCGCTAGCTCACGCAGCGCCAGTGACTCAGCGGCGTCACCCAGTGTGCAAGCCTGCACGGATGGGGGGAGGGGGAGCCCATCGTCACGCAAGTGTTCGGGTCCGTGCATGGGGCCGTCGTCGCAGTAGGGCGCATCACGAAACCCCAGGAGGATGAGGATTGCGTTGAGGACGAGGAGGGTGGGTGATATGGGAGAGAGCGAGGGGTCCATGAGCCCCCCGACTGGATGGGGGAGGGGTAAGTCAGATGCCCAGTACGGCCGTTATCATACCTGGCCCCGCCTGTGCGTGGAGGGGAACAAGGGGGAGGATGAGGAGTTGAAGCCCGCCGCGAGGCTAAATTAACAGGCTGAGCGCCTGACAAAACGCTGTCAACCGCCATTGGAACCAGCCGTGCACGCTAAGATCCGACGACCTGCAACGTGCTATCCACAGAGGTAGGGAGGCGCGCCGCCAGCGCGGTCTAGACAGGCCCTGGTGAACTCGACCCTGAGCAGGGTCGAGTTCACAGGAACTCGACCCTGTACAGGGTCGAGTTCACCCCCAGGGTGAACTCAACCCTGTACAGGGTCGAGTTCCCAGGAACTCAACCCTGAGGAGCGGCGAGTTCATCCGGAACTCCCCGCCCGCCATCCGTACGTCCATCGATCGCCACCTTGTGCGGTCAGTGTTTTCAGGACATGGCATGTCACACCACAACTGGTTTGTGTGTCTGTGCTAGGGTCTGTAGCCGCCGCCGCACGCGCGGTGCACCCCCGCACCGCGACACCCATGTGCACCACGAGGCCTCCCATGAGCTGACGAACAGACAACGTGCCCCCCGTGCAGAGCCATCGCGCATCCTGCGAGCCCCCCTCACCCTCAGCTGATGGACGTGAGTGGTGGTGTGTAAAGAACTTCTGCAGCTCTTCAGCTGCCTTGTCCACTGCGGCCTGGAACCTCTTCGGCGAGCCAACCATGGGCACCCTCGTCGTCTTGTTCACCCACTTAGCGATGTCCTTGTTGAAGTAGCGGATCCTGCACGACTGGCGGCACGCCATCCACTTGACATCGGGCTGCGTGACCTCTGGCCGAATCCCAGGTGCCGCAGGCGCGGCTACAGCAGGCTCCGCGTGTAGGACGTCGATGCTGCTGGCGGTCAGCTCCATGGCGAGCTTGGTCCTGGCGTACGGTGCAGTCTGGACTGTGACCTTGCGGGTGATGCCGTCTTTGCACGGGACGTCCAACGTGACCCAGCCTGGTGAGCTGACGATATTGGCGCAGTCGCGCTGGCCACTGCGCCCCATCCGAGGCACACCCAAGGAGACACCAGTGCCCAGGAAAACCAGAAAGGCAGAAGGGCCCATGGGACATCAGGTGAGGTAGAGGCTTGCACGTGCCCAGCGCGACTGCCTACAATGTCGTCAGCCAATTCCTTCTTCGCCCGCTTGGGCGTCGGCTCCGACTCGAACGAGTCCGCCTGTGGATCCGACGAGGCGATCTCGCGGGCCTTCGCCTTCATCAGCTCCTCGCTCCTGCGATTCCGCAGGGTCTGGATGAATTCGAGCATCTCGAAGCGTCCACGGAGAAACCGTCTGAATGCAACGTCGCCTCGGTCGCACACCACCCAACGCTTGGAATCTTTGTGGTGCACGGCGACCGTCCAATCGTTGACGACGTCGAGAAGCGGGGAATTGGAAATAATAACAACGTCCTCATGCACACAGACGGGCATGGTGCCACAGCCAACCTGTCGCCAGCGCGGGAACTTCGGGCGAGCACGCACAGCTGCTAGAGCCAGAGCCAAAACGGCTATTGCGAGAGGAGGCGACGAGAGCAAGGGAGGGGAGGGGATCTGTAGGGAGGAGATGGGACGGGCCACATGCCACATCATTTGAACACTGTTCGGGTCCGCTGCCCTGCGTACGTATAGTTACCACTGTTCGGGTCCCTTGGTGCTGCGCCCTGCGTTCATGTATTTGTAAACAGGTCGGATTTTGTTTATTGAAATCTGTTCGGGTCCATGTCCTGCGCTAATTTACTGAACACTGTTCGGGCCTCTCTGTCCAGTGCCCCGCGTTAATTGTTCTGAATGTTGTTCGGGCCCTATGTCCCGCGTTACTGCATCGACCACTGTTCAGGCACAATGCCCTGCACCACGTGATTGAACACTGTTCGGGGTCCTCTGACCATGCCCCCCTGCGTTAGTTTATTTGACCACTGTTTGGGGTCCCATGTCCTGAGCTAGTGTGTAGATCGTTATTCGGTCACAGTGCCCTCCGCTACTTCACTGAACAATGCTCGGCCCCTTGGTCTGGTGAAAGCACTGTTCGGGCCCCTGATCCCGCTTGCCAGAGTGCAAGCACTGTATGGTTCTGGCGCAACCACTCCGAGAAACGCCCCCTCGACCCAACCCCTGGTGGCCGTGGAGCCGCTTCTGATCAAGTGTGCCCACCGTCGGGCCAAGACGGTCAAGCGCCGCCTCGTCGGGGCGAGTCGGCCCGCAATGCACGACGCCTTCATGGCACTGGGAGAGATGGCGAAGGCGAGTAGGGCAAGGAATCGGGGGAGGCGGGATGGGGGAGTGGGGAGAGGGTGGGTAATCCTAAGTACAGTGGCTGAGGGATGCGAAACGGAGGCGAGAGGGAGGACGGCTAATGGAAGTGATAAGGGCATGACGGAGATGGGGCGGATTTGAGAAAGAGGCGAGGGGTGAGCGGGAACGGGTGCTGAGGGGGATGAGTGGTGCATGGTAGGGGGGGGTGCGGGGAAAGGAGCATCTCGCAGGCACTCGAGGAGTGGAAGAGCACCACTGCAACGCTGCAAACAAAGAACGACGAACTCCAGCAGCAAGTTCATGCCCTGACCTCCGAGCTAGCAGCAGTCAAACTGGCAAACGAGCAGCGAGCGAAGAAGCACAAGAAGCATAAGAAAGATAAGAAAGACATTAAAGACACGACGCACCAGCACGATGGGGATCGGCGCCGACGCCGAGGACGTCGATATCTTGAGTTCGGACTGAGCGCGATCGGCGCGAGTCCGCGTGGCACAACGCCACTCCAAACCCACGCGGCCTCGAGAAATGCAAGTTGGGCCCTGGGGGGGCCCACCAGGGGGCCCAGCGGGGCCCGTCGGGGCCTTGCTTTTCTGAAAACATGTCGCCATCATTTGGGCAACGCCGACGACGACGACACACGCGTGGCTTGCGCGGGCAACACTTGGGATTGGAGTGGAACTCTCGGTTGAGTGAGAGCCTGTGAATGGAGGTATGAGGGTGAGGAGGAGGAGCGTTCACGACGCAATGAAGCGTTCAACGATATTCCGAGCTCCGCAGAGTCCGCCGCGCCGACCCCCATCGATGGGGGGCCCAAACAGTCATCT
>CAUYUJ010018156.1:12500-68216 GCA_963575745.1 Prorocentrum cordatum | reverse complement strand
AGGCTGAAGCAGGCTGAGGCTGAGGCTGAGGCAGGCTGAGGCTGAGGCTGAGGCAGGCTGAGGCTGAGGCAGGCTGAGGCTGAGGCTGAGGCTGATGAAGGCTGAGGCTGAGGCAGGCTGAGGCTGAGGCCGAGGCTGAAGGCAGACTGAGGCTGAGGCTGAAGCAGGCTGAGGCTGAGGCAGGCTGAGGCTGAGGCTGAGGCAGGCTGATGCTGAGGCAGGCTGATGCCGAGGCGGATGAGGAAGAGGATGGTAATGATGACGAATACGGCTTTGTTGAAGATCATGAAGGTGTGACGGCGAGCTTGATGAGGATGATCGTGGGATCCTCGTGCTGTTGTTGTTTCGGTATTCTTCCGTAGCCTTCGTTGGTTCCGATGGCGCCGCCGTTGTGCCAGCGATGTGGCGTCGTCCAGTGCGCCGAGCTCGCTTCCACATCCTTGCGCCACGCCTGGCGTTTTGAGGAAGGCCTCAAGTGGGCCTGGTCTAGCCGTACACAGGCCCGTGGAAGCGTCCATAAGGCCGCTGGCGGGGCGCGCAGGCTATGTTCGCCGCCATGGATAAGCAAACGTGCTCTCGCGCGCGTCGGCTTCTCCGGGGTTCGGCATTCATGCTTGCGCGCGCCGCGTTTGCGTCTTGTGGTCCTTCCCAAAGAGGCCTACTGGGTGTGCTGCGAGCAGTGCCACCCCCGCACCTGGCCTTTGGATCGCCGGTACAACAACCGGCACTCCAGGCCTCGGGTGGACCACAAGGTTCTCTCGAAGGGTGCTGGATTGCTCTTGCATAGCCTTTGCTTGCGAATTTGGCTGCAATGGCATGGGCGGCATCCACTTTCGAGGCATATTGAAGCGGGAATGCGGCGTGCTGGCGTTGTCCGCAGGCGCCTCGACGATGCCCAGCCATCGCTGCCCGCCTTGTTACGTCGCGGGCCATCGCCCAGAGAGCGCTGGAAGCACGGTGAACTTTCCCATCGTGCTTGCGCGGGCGCGTCGGGCGACGCGTTGCCGCCGACGGACAACGCAGCTCGAGCGCCGCGTTCCTGTGCAAATGTGCGTTCGAGTAGTAGACGCCAACCGCGCCTCGGCATCCGAATGGGCGACGCGTTAGCTGTGAACGGGTCGTTCAGCGCCCGTTGAAATACCTTGTGGCCGACGCTCGTATGCCTGCGTGGGCGGCGGCGGCAGAGGCGGGCGCGCGCCGGCGGGCCGGCCGCGTGCGGCTGGTGGCCGGGGACTTCTACCTCACGGATGCGGTCCCCGAGCGCCGCCGGCCCAGCGACGCCGCGCCCTCGCCCGAGCGCCCGCCGCGCCGCCGCCTGCAGGCGGCGCCGGCGGCCGAGGAGGGGCGCGCCGCGGCGGCTGGCCCGGCGGCGGCCGCGGCCCGACCTGCGCGCCCCGCTCGCGGGGGCGCGCGGCGCGGCTGCTTGAGGGGGGCCCGCGCCACTGCTGGCGCGCCGCCTCCGCCGGCGGCGACGTCTGGCTACTCTTGCACTCTCTGCCAGGAGGCCGGCGCCGGGGGACTGGGCGTCGTTCGACGCGGTGCCTGGCGCCCCGTCGGCGGGGAGGGCCGTCGCGCGCAAGCAGCGGCCCTGCTCGTCGATGGGACCTGGGCGCGCCGATCGCCCCCCTGTCTTGCCTTGCGTCGCCAGGTCGCCAGGGCGCCCTTCTCAGAGCGGTTCCCCGCCACCTGGGAGCCGCCGACGAGCTGCGACGCCTGCGGCGGCGCGCTGGGCCGGGAGCTGACGGCCTACACCGCCACCGCCGGCTCCGCCGAGGTGTGGCTGCTGGAGGGCGACGAGGCGCGCCCCGGAAACGGCTTCTTCTGCGGGCGCTGCCAGGCGCGGCTGCGCGGGGGCCAGACGCTAGACTGCGCGGCAGCCCTGGGGGCGCAGGCCGCGCAGCGCTGGCGGGAGCCCGTGGACTGGGCGACGCGGCCGGCCGCGCTGGGGGCCCCCTACGCGCCTCGGCGGGGGCAGAAGCGGCCCGCGCGCTAGGCCGCAGCTCGCTCTCTGGGTCGCTTCGCGGCGTTCTGCCGCCCCTCGGAGCCTCCGCCCGAATCGCCGAGTAGGCGGGGCTGACGTTCGCCAAGAGGCCATTTCTTTATTGCTTGGGGCATGACGGGCGCCATGGCCCCCGCCCCCCCCCCCCACGACGCAACGCCCCCCCCCCAGTGCGCTACAGGCACTGCCGCCGTGCGCATTGGGATCCGCGTAGGTGCCCGCGTAGGAATCCGCATAGGTGTCTGGTCCGCAGGCGTCGTCGTCGTCGTCGTCGTCGTCGTCGTCGTCGTCGTCGTCGTCGTCGTCGTCGTTCGTCGTCGTCGTCGTTCGCGTTTCGTCGCTCGTCGCTCATCGTCGTCGCGCGCGCGGACGCGGCTGAAGCTTGTTTTTATGTCCGGGGCGATGACGGCAGTCACCTGGGGGGGAGGGGGTCGATGACGTCACGTTTTGCGCAGGCGGCGTTTTTTGGGAATGGTTCGGAATGACGGAGGACGGGCAGCACGAACATGTAGGTGGCGATATGCACCACGACGGCTGCGCACATCACAGCGCCCGCCGCCTGTGTACGCCGCGCCGCCGATGTGCACCACAGCAGCCGCGTGCAACGAAGCGCCAGTTTGCGCCGCCGTGCCTGCGGGCGCAGCAGCTCCTGCGCACGCCGCAGCGTCTCCGTGCGCCACATCAGCCGCGCGCAACGCAGCGGCAGTATACACCACAATGCCTGCGCGCATTGCAGTGCCTGTGTACGCCGCGGCGCCTGCGTGCACCACATAGGCCGCGTGCAACGCAGCACCATTGTTGCGCATAGAATTTCAGAAGGAATCTTTTTGACAAAATGGAGCGCGCGTGGACCCCAGAGAAACAGTGGAAAACAAATCCCCATGGACAAACGTACGCGCTCACACAAACATACACATAGTTTCACAACCCCACGTTCTGATATCTTCACGTTCGATGTCCCAGAGCCCCACTTGCCATTCCAGAAACGACGCCTCGGCGATTGGCCGGGACACGATAGCTTATATGCACAGCAATGATACATGGACGCAGAGGAGGCCGTTTGACAGATGATCCGGGTGTATATATCTTGGGGTCTATTGGAGCCATAGTGAGGTTTCTTTGGGACAGCCCCGCTCTGCCTCATGGTTTTTTGTGGCAGCTTGAGGCCCTCGTGGACGCCGGGGGGGCGTTCTTTTGGAACCCGATCTGGGAGACCATCGGCCGCGCAAAGGCATTGTTTGAAATTGCCCTCCTTCGCTAGGGCCAGAAAGCCGCATGTTCAGTTATGTTCGGTAGGATATGGTCGCCTTCTCTCTGTCTGTTCTTGAATGGCAACCCTGATCCCCTGATGCTTTTTTCTGGCCCGCCAGGGGGGTCGCAACGTACGGGGGCTTCAAATCTCTGCTCCACGTGTCGTTCCGATGGAACTTGTATTTCTCCGCAGGAGGTGGACGCTGCAACGCCGGCTGCTCTCGGGGAACGGTGGGCTCCGAAGTTGAATCCGACAAGCCGCGTGGCCAGCGCTCTCGGGGCGGCAAAAACCGCGGCGCAGGCCGCAGCAGCCAGCGCAGTTGCAGCGTTGCCCCCAAAGAAGCGCCAGCGCCCGGAGAGCCCTTTGGGCGAGGCGGCGCCGTCCAAGGCAGCCCGCGCGGACGCCCCCGCGTCCCGGGCGGGGGCCGCTGTGCCGAGCGGCGGGATCTATGAGGTGCAGACAACTAGAGTGGCATCGGTCCGCGCCCGCATATCTTGGCTATCCACGCTGTTCGCGACCGCCCGCTGCCCCCAAAAAGTTTGGGCCAGCGTCTGGATTGAAATATGGCCCAGATCATGCGGTCGCTGAGAGGGATCCAGGGGCGGCGTTTTTAGGAGAACGAGAGAGAGAGAGAGAGAGAGAGAGAGAGAGAGAGAGAGAGAGAGAGAGAGAGAGAGAGAGAGAGAGAGAGAGAGAGAGAGAGAGAAAAAAAAAAAAAAAAAAAAAAAAAAAAAAAAAAACAAGAGAGAGAGAGAGAGAGAGAGAGAGAGATGAGAAGAGAAAAAGATAGAGAGAGAGAGAGAGAGAGAGAGAGAGAGAGAGAGAGAGAGAGAGAGAGAAAGAGAGTATAGATATCGCGCGCATCTCGACAACGGGGCGTTTTCAGGCCGCCCATAAAAACTGCGCCACAAACGTTTAGTGAGCCTACGCAGCCCCTGCTGACAAGCGCGGGTCGCCGGACTTGGACACACTTCGATGACCAATATCCAGCGGCCTTCGACGCGGTCCGCCACCGTGCCTGGGTCGTCGGCGAATCTGGGCGGCCCGTTCGGCCAGCCCCCAAGGCCTCCAAGACATTCCGAAAAAAGGCCCTGCTAAGAACCTCGGGGCGGGCCCCGACACCATCATAGGCCACATTGGAGGCGCGCGCCCCGCAATTGACGGCCCCGAAGCTTCTGATGGAGACGCGCGGGGCTCGCGGGAGCGCCCGAGAGCTCCATTGACTTGTGGGCCTGACCCCTAGAAGCTACATTTGTCCCGCGGCACTGATGGCCCTGAGGGGCCAAGGGACGTTGCGCGCGGTGTCCGAGGCACGGTGGCGGATCAAGCAGCCATACTGCAAGAATAAAATCTCTGGTTGGGAAGATGACCACTGGGATATTTGATGGGCTGCCGCCTTCCAGCACGGAGCCCCTCCGACATTGGCCTCTTTGGGCGGTTCCTCCGCCCGCGCGCGCATCGTCCAGGTTTTCGGCGTCGGGCCAGCCACGTTGGGGCGCATGTCGCCGCGCGAGTTTGCCATTCTGGATGCCGCGTCGGTCGGGGGTTCCGATCGCCTGTTGCCGAAGCCGGGCGCCCTTGGCAGGGGCAGCGGATCGTCAAGAGCGTTTTCGGCGCCATGGGCTTGATGCACGAGCCGAATCGGTCCAACGTGCCTGGGCTAACGCCGCTCCGCCCGCGCGGCACCCGTCGCCTTTTCCACGCCGCTGGCTCCTGCAATCTCGTGCGCGCTGATTTTTCGCATCGCCCCATACCTCTCCTCAGGGCCTTTCGGGTCTCTCGGGCCGAGGGGGGCCCGCGCGGCCGCGTTGCTTTCCGCGGCTCGCGCTCTGGCCACGGTCACCTCGCATCTACGTGCGCTTCGTTCTCCGTCGCGTACCCCGTGGCAGGCGTTACCCCTGATGACAGTGCATAGGCGAAGCGCAGCCCATGGCGCAACCCATGGCTTGCGCAATCCACAGCGCATGCTATGGCGCAACCCCTGGACGACGGCTGGCCCTCGCAATTCCTACGGGGCTATGCCTGGTGCGCGCTTTCTGTTTAAGCTGGCGGTCGGGCCTGCGCGACGAGCTGTTTCGTGATTTTCTTTTTCGCGTGCCTGGGTGGCCTCGCGACTGCGGGGCGTCGCGGACTAGCCGGCTCACTTTTCTTCGTCCCGCGTCGCCCGAAGACCTCGACCACGTTGCCAAGAAACTCCAGGACTGGCTGTCCATGTCAGAAGGTCACGAACGCACAATGACCACTAAATTGGAGGGGGCGGCGTGCAATGATTCTTGGACGAGGGTGTCCTTCGATTACGTCTTGGGGGAGGTGCTGAAAGCGGCACCTGCGGTTCCGCAGTCTGCCAGCAAGGTCACGGTGAAGTGATATCGCCTTCGCGGCAAGCTTGCCTGCATAGGCCGATCCCTCCTCGGCGGAGCGCGTGTGTTTTCCAAGTGTAGCGCACGTGCGCTCAAGATGGCCCCCTACGCTGGGGACCCACGCGCATGTCCAGTCACCGTTTCGACGGTGGGCTTGTTGCCCGGCGCCTTATCGTTTGCATTACCGATCGCCCACGCGATCGCCAGTTGGTTTTGTGATATAGTATTGCTTACAGATTCCACAATCGACGTCGCCCCCCTCCACCCTCCTCAACAAAATCCTTCCCCAAAAATAATATCGCTTCCGCCCCTCAAGTTTTCCCCTCCTGCCCCCCCCCTCTTCCGCCCTCCCTCTTTCCTTTTTTTTGTTCCTTCAGTTTTCCCGTATCATTCCTTTACACCGCACTTGCATCTATACCATGTGCCAGTCATGTGCCAGGCCTGTGCGGCCCTTTTTGGATGGACTTCCTACTGTGCACGTCGTGCCCGGGCATGTGCGGGGGCATGTGCGCTGTGGTTTGGTGTGTCCATCATACGCACATGCATGCACAGTCCGACGCGCATGCACGCACATGCTTGCACATGCGGGAGGTGTGCGAGAATCGCATATCCGTCATCGGCACATGCACGCACATGCTTGTGCAACCTCTCCTCGGGAGGCCGCGCGGGCCCGCACATGCACGCACATGCGGTGAAGCGCGCGGGCGCACATGCGTGCACATCCCAATGCACATGCACGCTCATGCCTTAGGAGTTGACTGAGACCCCTTGTGCCTCCAATGCCTCCTGGCCTTCGCAGAGCTAACCTGGGGCGTGCCAGAGCTTCCTGAAAGAGTGCGTTGTGCGCTTAGACTCGCCCGCTGCTGGCGGGGGCGGTTCTTCGCCCGGTTCGTGAGCTGGCGGTGGCGTGCCCTCCTAGTAAAACATTTTCCCGCGCGCCTTCTCAGCTCGGCCGGAGAAGCGAGGGTGGGGGGGGGAGGTGGATGGGGAGGTAAGGTGTTATTGCGGCCCGTTGGTTGTTACTGCGGCCCGGTGGGTGTTAGTATGGCCAGGGGTCCTCCGGCTGGTATTAATTATCGAGTACGTTGATGGGGGGGGGAGGAGGCCAAAAAAACTCTTCCCCCCCTTCACCGAAGAGCCTCTCGGAAGAGCCTCTGGTGCTCTCCGAAGAGCCTTTTGGGGCCGCCGAAGACCTTCTTGCAGCCGCCTAAAGGCTTTTTGGGCTCTCCGAAGGGCCTCGTGGGGCCTCCGAAGAGCCTCTTGGGGCATCCGAAACGCTTTTTGGGCTCTCCGAAGAGCCTCTTGGGCTCTCCAAAGAGCTTTTTCTTCCGGCACTTCCTAGCACTCCCTCGGACTAGCACTCTTCAGGGGTAGTACTCCCTAAGGCTGGTATTCCGTAGCGCGAGTATTCGCTAGGACGAGTACTCCCTTGGACGAGTACGCCCTAGGGGTAGTAATTCCTAGGACTGGTATTCCCTGGGGCTAGCACTCCCTACGGCTAGTACTCCTTAGGGTTAGTACCCCCTATGGATGGTACTCCCTAACACCAACACTACAGCACCATAGTACTACCACACTACAGCACCACTACCACAATACCAGTGCCACAACACCACAACACCGCTACTACAACACCACAACACCGCTACCACAATACCACAACCACAACACCACAACACCGCTACCACAGCACCACTACCACAGCACCACTGCCACTACCACAACACTATTACCTACTAACAACTCAACAACACTACCAACACCACACCACTAACACAACACTACCAACACCACACCACTAACACAGCACACCACTACCAACACCACACCCACTAACACAGCATACAGCACAACCAGCCACTACCAACACCACACCACTAACACAACATTACCAACACCACACCACTAACACAACACAGCGACCACCACACCACTAACCCAGCACTACTACCACGTTGGTTACAGGTGGGAGTTACTGTGGCCACTTTTGCCTGCGCGGGAGTGCAATCCCTTAAGGGTTGCGAATCTCTCCAGATCCAGCATGAGATACCTTTACATATTACTTTTCATTGAGCGGCCTGCGCGGGCCACAGTAACTCCCATCCGGCCGCGCGACGGGCCACACTAACACCCAACGGGCCATACTAACACCCAACGGGCCACAGTAACAACCGGTCGCGGTGTAGGGGGGGGGAAGGAGCGGGAGACGGAGGAGGCGGACGCCCCCGGCTCGGCCAGCCCGCCCGCCTGTTCGGCTCGGCCAGAGGAGAAGGAGGAGGAGGAGGAGGAGGAGAAGGAGGAGGAGGAGGAGGATGTGAGAGTTGCGAGGATGTCTCAGGCGAAAGTGGCTTGACGGCCCGAGCTCAGGGAATCTCGGAATCGCTGGCCTGGCTCGGCCACTGGCGAGCTCGGCCTGTGCGAATACTGTGCGTACCTGTGCCGGGCATGTGCGGGACGTGCAAGAATGCCGGGGCTGGCGTTCGTCTCCGGGCGCCGGCGCGTTCGCGTCCGCGCGCAAGACATCCTCGCCCGAGATGCACTGAGTTGAGGTGTTCAGGCCACTTTCGCTGGAGACATCCTCGCAATTCTGACCTCAATGATGCCCTGCTCCATAGTGTCTCGGCCTTTTTCGCTTGAGACCCTCGCAACTCTGGGTTCCGAGATGCCCTGAGCAGGTGGTCAGGCCACTTCTGCCTGAGACATCCTCGCAACTCTGGGTTCCGAGACGCCCTGGGCTGAGGTGGTCAGACCACTCTCGCCAGAGACATCCTCGCAACTCTGACCTCAGAGATCTCTTGCCCCATGGTGGTCAGGCCACTTTCGCCTGAGACATCCTCACAACTCAGACCTCGGAGGTGTCCTGCCCCATGGTGGTCTGGCCACCTTGACCAGCGACATCCTTGCCACTCTGGTTTCCCCAATGGTGGTCTGGACACGCTTGCCTGAGACATCCTCGCAACTCTGGGATGCGAAATGCCCCGAGCTCAGGTGGTCAGGCCACTATCGCCTGCGACATCTCTGCAGCATGTGCGGGCATGTGCGTCTATGCTTTCAGAGTTTTGCTTGACCGTGCATTCGACTGTGCGTCGGACGGTGTGGCATGTGCGCGCATGTGCGGCAATGCTGTTGAGGCTTTTGTATATTTGCATGGGCATGTGCATGCGACTGTGCGGCATGTGCCTGAATGTGCGGCCCCTTCCAGACCACAATTTCAAAGTGAGCACTATAGAAGTGATCGCTATAGAAGTGAGTCTGGTGTATCGGTCATTGTTCCACTTCCTCCTTCGCGCCGTCAGGGGCGGGATGCAGTGGGCGCGTTTTTCAGGAGGGGGAGAAAGAGGAATAGGAGGAAGAAGAGGAGGAGGGAAACAGAAACAGGAGCAGGAGAAAGAAGGGGGGGCAGGTGGAGGAAAAGGAGCAGGAAACAGGCGCCGTTGGGGCGACGTGACAGAATCCGCCCGTCAGTACTTCGCCGGGGTACATCACGAAGAGCATTATCTCTCCATCTCTCTCTCTCTCTCTCTTTTTTTTTTTTTCTCTCTCTCTCTCTCGCACTGTCGTCAGACCGTGGAGTCCACCGATTCTGATCGAGGCCGCTTTCAGACATCGCACGCTTGCATGCGAGACGCCTGCCGCTGCGGCAGGTTTGCGCCGCCCCGATGTGGAGGCGAAGCCGGCGCGGGCGTTCAACAATGATCACCCTTTCGGGGCGGTTTTTTGGGCCCTGGGGCCAAGAAGAAACAAACGGCTTTAAAAACGATGCGAAAGTACGCGAGAGGCCTCTGGAGAGCCCCAGGAGCGGAGATCGTTCAAGGTTGTGCGGTTCACCAGGTGTCCACGAACGCCCCCCATCACATCCATCATCGTCAGCAGTATTGGCAGCTATGCGCATTGTCGCAACATCGAGAGAACCACTACACCAACAATAACAACAACAGCAGCAACAACAATCATTCCAAGACTGTTCGCTCCCACTTGCCCGCTCTTCGCCATTCGTGTTCGGGATCAGCGAGGGTCTGGCTCTATCATTTTGGGGTTCAGAGCCCGATCGAAGCCTGCGTAACGACCGTTGCGCCCTTTAGTTATGACAGCGCCGCCTCCACGGGATCTTTTGTCTGCGGCGATGGACCCGCTGCCGCCCCAGTGCGTGGGTGTCTTCATCACTGCGCATTGTGGCTACGATTTACAATCCTGCGTGCACATGGCCATAGACGGTCTGTCATCTGTCCACGGCATCACTGCTGCAGATGGAGATGTCGAGTTCATCCGACGGGCGCCCTGCCTTTGCCGACGGCCCCCGGCGATAGTGCCAACGGTCACCGAATGACGATACGGCGGGGAATGTCTGGACATGGGTTTCGATTTGCTGTGGTTCATTCGTGTAGTACGGCATGTGTCCATACCACTATTTTATACCCCGTCTCTGCCGCCCCCTCAGCCTACCCATCTACGCATCACTTTACTGCCTACGTAACGGATCGGGAGCATGGCAGCCCCTAGTAGAATCGGCACCACCACGACTTCCTTTGGGTGTAAAGAGGGATATCAAAATCGCATCGCACCCAACGTTGGACTTGCAGTGGGCCCGCGACAACTATGGATCAATCAGCTTATCATATAATCGCAACAGTCGCATCCCAACGGGTAATATGGCGAATGACTATTCAGTGGCGTGGCGATCTGGGCGATGCGCCCCCCCCCCCCCGACGGTTTGATCCAGCCTGCGGGTCATTCATTAGGTGCGTTTGTCCGTATCTATGCGTGCCGACACGCTTGAAACCCGCGCTGATGGAGGCCAACGCGCATAGACCCGCCGCGCCGCGTGCGTTTGGCAGCCCGAAGAGGGGCGGCGGATCTTCCACAAGGCAGGCCGACGCGTGCTAATTATTTGGGGATTATCCAGGACATCTTGGGACATACGAGACCCATCCTAGGCCCAAGCTGATCCCTGTTTTGAAATCTTTCGTGCGCTAAACCACTTTTGCCCGCAGGGCTGGTGGGGTAGCGCATTGAGTATTGCTTGATTGTTCGTCCCGTTCCCTCAACCGCCACTCTTTGGAACGATCCCTTCCCCGTGCCCCGCTTGCCCCAGCTCTCAGGGGCGGGGTCGGGGGGCGGGGTTGGGGGGGGGCGTTCGGCAGGTGCCGTTTTGAATCCCGTTCCCGTCAGTTGGAGACTGCCTTGCCCGACGTGCTTCGTGGAGTACCTCTGCGTCGGGAACCACCTTTGGAGATCCTTCCCGGCGTTGAATCTTGTCCTGGGTGCAAGATTTCTTTGGGCTCACACCGCAGACGGGCGCCGTTGAGGTTGTACGGCGCGTCGCCCCAGTCGCGCTGCGGTGTGGCCATTGAGCGACGCTGCACTTGTTGCGGGCGGTTCTTCTTGGGGCCATGGTCGCGCACGCGCCACAACACAAAGACGGGCGATTATCCCGTTCAACGGCTTCGTTTCCATCCCGATGCAGAAATTGGCGACGTTTCTTCGCGCCAGCTGCCGACGCCAACAATTGCGCGGCGAGCGCGCCCAAAGACCTCGTCCTCGCCAGCGGCGTCTTATGCGGACGCCTGCGGCAGTTTCCACCGCCGCGCGAGCGTCGCATTCGATGCGGCGCCAAAGAGGCCCCCCAGAGGCCCCAAGAGGCCCCCAATAATCCCAAAAGAGGCCACCACAGCCACAAAGAAGCCCTCAAGAGGCTTCGCAATTGCTTCCAAGAGGCCCGCGAGAAGCTCCCCAACGAGATCCCGACGGACATCCCGGAGGTTTCATACCCACAGCCTGGTCGCAGTGGGCGGGTGGGCCGAAGCTGGTAGACGAGCACCACGCGTCTGCACGCGCGAAGACACGTCATCCCCAGCGCTCGGGCTCTCATGCGTGGCGAAAATAACGGATGCACGTTGGATTTTCTCTTGTGGCCACTGCGGAGCAACGCGCTTCCAATGATGCAGCGCATGCGCGTGCCGAGACGCATGTTGGATGCCCCCATTCTCCTTGCGCGCTTGTCTGCGCGCTTCATTTAGAGGTCGCCTCATAGAGCTCGGGCAACGCTGCGCCTCAGTGCGCGCCGCGGGGCGCGGCGGCGGGCACCATGCCCGGGGGTCTTTCCATGCAGTTCGCGACATTTTCTGCGATCAACGCAAGTGGCCAGTTAGATCGGAACGTTACGCAACCTGTTCGAACGACAAAGTTCTGATGATCGAAGGCTTATGGTTTGCCTGGGCTATCGTGCGGTTCTTGCCCGCTTCTACCATTGCAGAGATGGATTGGGCGCAGTTTTGGTCAGCGAGAGCAGGCGTCGACGACGCATGGTTGCTGGCGTTGCGCCCAACAATGCGAGCATGTTTTCTGCGAAAGTGGGCGCTTGAACATGTCGCCACGTGCGACACCTGTTCTCGTTATCCCATGGGCTTCTGCCGCGTCCGCCCACGCTGCGGGTTTTCCTTATTTTGAGGCCGTCATGGGCCAATGTTTTTCTTGGGCTTCTCCGGGGCGCCATGGTCTGGGATCTCGGGGGCGCGGGAAGGCGAGAGGCGGCCTGGCCGTCTTGCGCGGTCCACGGGGCCGCGTTCGCACCCCGTTGCCCAGCGGGGCTGTCAGGAAACGCCGTCGGGTCTCGAGGGCTCCCCCTGAGAACCCCGCCCGCGACCCCCGCTCGCCTGCGGACCCTCAGGGGTCGGCGGATTTCGCGGCTGGGCTCGACGGGAAACGAGGGGCCAAACGTTTCTTGCGCGCTTGCTTGGAAGGCCCGCCGCGCCACGTCCCAGAAGTGGACGCGTGGTTGCAGCAGGGTTGCCCCAGGCCGCCTTTGCAGGCAGGCTTGCACTGCGCTGACCACGACGCAGTTGCCGAGGACACCCGGGCGAACTCTTACCCCATCGGTTTCCGGGGCCACATTTCTCATGCGCGGGGGGCCCCAGGGTTCCAGCCGAGCGTTCCGTTGCCATGCTTGCGCGGCTACCGTAGGTGAAAATTCGACAATAGTTTAAAAGCATAAAATCCATGCGCGGCACTTCCGCCCCCGTCAGGATCTCCCCGCTCCTGCAGAAGAGGTTGGCCGCATCCTCAAGCACAGGGCTACCGTCGGAGGCGAGATCGAGTATCAAGTTGAGCAGCCGTTGGTGGACGGCGAAGGCACGCGGCAGGCATGGTTGAAATCCTCTGACGCGAGCCTGACTATGCGCCGGAGCTACGACATGTCCAGACTGAAAACTACCGCGGCACGCGGCGCGAAACGCGTCCAGAGAGCGCGCGGTGGCTCACAGGCGACGGCCCCTTCAGGCGCGCACGTGCTCGCCGAGGACGACTGCGACAAGGGCGAATGCCATATCGATAAAGCTGCGCAGGGAAGCAAAGCTCCCAAAAAATGGGAGCGCAGACGTCTGGGAGGAATTATTGCCGCCGTGAGCGGTTGCCGGCTCTTTTTGGATTGGGAAGAACACCAGTTTGGAGAAGGGGCGAGCCAAGTGTACGTCGTGTTGGCGGGCGTTGTGCAATTCATCCAAGAGTGCCGGGATGCAGGGCTCGGTGGTCGGGTTCCTGATGTGGTATTTTTTGACAACGCTTGCGCCTTGGCGAAGTACGCCACCAATCCGAAGCGGCGCGGCCGCACGGCGACTTCTCGGCTATTAAGCCTCTTACACTATATGCTTGACAGTTGGCACGTGCGCAACCACATTCGTTGCTTGGAGGGCCCAGAGGCTGCAAGGAAATTTGACCCCAGGCACGACGAGAACAAACATCTCACTGCCCACATCGACACTGAGGCTTGCGAGCAGTGCTTTTCGTTTCTTGATCGGATCACGTACGTGGGAATGAATATGAACCCGGGGCATTTTGCCGTTTACTATTATACATGTGCGCAGCCGCGCGCGTCCGCCACATCCCAGAACGCCGCGCAGCAAAGGAAATACGAACGTAATTGCAGCCTTGCTTTTAAGGCAATCAATTCCACACATATTTGTTTCAGAAAACACCAAAATGCGCCGAGCGGTTGCGCGGCAACGCCGACGCAGCCGGAAGATTTGCTGTTCGATTTTGAGAACACCAAGGTTATGTCAGCAAGGGCCAAGCGCTCCTGAGAACCAGGCCCGCTCCTGACAGCAACCGCCCTGCTTAATTAGCCCGGCTTCGTTTGGGTCGCCCTGCGCGTTCAGCCTCGACCGACGCAGTGGGTTTCAGCAGGGCTTTCGCGTTTCACTGTGCTTGACAGTTGAGTTGTTCGCTCCGTGTGCTTCTGCTGCGCCTGCGCCTCTCTGCGCGGTCTTTCTTGCTTGTCCTCATTATTATCCCTCCCGCGCCCTGTTCCTCCTCTTCCTCCTCCTCCTCCTCCTCCTCCTCTTCCTCCTCCTTGTTATCTTCCTCGTATTCCTCCTCGTGCTCTTCCCTCCCACCTTCCGATTACTTTGTCTCCAAGACAGCGCCCAGTCTTCAACGGACTCCGTCTCCAAGAAAGCGCCAGCTACTCAACGGCCTCCGTCTCCAAGACATCACCCAATATTCAACGGACTCTGCGTCCAAAGGATCACCCAGTACTCAAAAGACTCCGTCTCCAAGACAGCACCGTGTGCTCAACAGACTCCGTGTCCAAGATGGCGCCCAGTACTCCACAGACCCCGCTGCCAGAGAGCACCCACTACTCAACATACTCCGTCTCCGAGAGAGCACCCTCAGGTCACGGTTTCTGGTTCCGGTTCCGCTTCTGGTTCCGTTTCCCTTTTTCCTCGGGGCCCCACCGAAAGCCTTCCAAGTCACGGTTCTGGTTTTGGTTCCGGTTCCGGTTCTGGTCCCAGTTTCCTTTTTCTTCGGGGCCCCAAAGAAGCCTATCCAGATCATGGTTCTGGTTTCAGTTCCGGTTCCGGTTCCGGCGTCGGTTTCCTTGTTCTTCGGGCTCCCAAAGAAGACCCCCCAAGGCACGGTTTTTGGTTCCTGTTCCGGTTCCGGTTTCTTTCTTCTTCCTGGTCCAAACGAAGATTTTCCAGGTCACGGTTCTGGTTCCGATTCCGGTTCCGGCTTGTGCTTCCAAAACAGTAAACAACGAGTCAACTGACCCCGTCTCTCAAACATCACTCTGTACTAAACAGCCTCCCTCTCCAAGGCAGCGCCCGGTATTCCACAGACTCCGTGTCCAAGGGAGCACCCAGCACTCAACAGACCCCGTCTGCAAGACAGCACCGTGTACTCAACAGACTCCGTGTCCAAGAAGGCACCCAGTACTCAACAGACCCCGCTGCCAGAGGGCACCCAGGAAAGGTCGATTCAAAAACCCGACCCGCCCGCCCGCCCCCCGACCACCCGCCCGCCCGACCGCCCGCCTTTGTTTCCAAGAGAGCACCCACTACTCAACAGACTCAGTCTCCAAGAGAGCAGCCACTATTCAATTGCCTCCGTCTCCAAGACAGCGCCCAGTATTCAACAGACTCCGTGTCCAAGGTAGCACCCACTAGTCAACAGACTCCGTCTCCAAGACGGCACCTTGTACTCAACAACTTGCGCGTCCAAAAAGGCATCCAGTACTCAACAGACCTCGCTGCCAGAGAGCACCCACTAGAGGTCTGTTAAAAAAAAAATCCGACCCGCCCGCCCGCCCCCCCGCCCGACCTCGCGCCTGTGTCTCCAAGACAGCACCCACTACTCAACGGACTCCGTTTCCAAGGCTGCGCCCAGTATTCAACAGACTCTGTGTCCAAGGGAGCACACAGGTCTCAACTGATTCCGTTCCCAAAACAGCACTATGTACTCAACAGATTCCGTGTCCAACAAGGCACCCAGTACTCAACAGACCCCGCAGCCAGAGAGCACCCACTAGAGGTCTTTCATCAAAACCCGACCCGACCGCCCGCCCCCCGCCCGACCGCCCGCCTCCGTCTCCAAAAAAACACCCACTACTGAACAGGCTCCGTCTCCAAAAGAGCAGCCACTACTCAATAGATCCCGTGTCCAAAAGAACTTCGTATTCATCAGACTCCGTGTCCAAGAGAGCACGCAGTACTCAACAAGATTCGTGTCCAAGACAACACCCAGTACTCAACAGACTCCGTGTCCAACAAGGCACCCAGTTCTCAGCAGACCCCGTTGCCAGAGAACACTCACTAGAGGTATAGTTAAAAAGCCCGTTCCGCCCGCCCGCCCCCCGCCCGCCCGCCCGACCGCCCGCTTGTGCCTCCAAATGAGCACCCATTACTCAACACACTCCGTTTCCAAGAGAGCAGCCACCGAGGGTTCCGTTTCCATTTCAACAACTCCCGTCTCCAAGGCAGCACCCGGTATTCAACAGATTCCGTGTCCAAGGGAACACCCAGTATTCAACAGCCTCCATCTCCAAGACAGCGCTCTGTATTCAACAGACCCCGTGTCCAAAAAGGCACCCAGTATTCAACAGACCCCGCTGCCAGAGAGCACCCACTAGAGGTCTATGTAAAAGCCCGGCCCGCCCGCCCCCCGCCCGCCTGCCCGCCCGACCGCCCGCGTCTGTCTCCAAGAGAGCACCCACTACTCAACTGACTCCGTCTCCAAGGGAGCACACGCGTTTCAAACAACCTCCATCTCCAAGACAGCACCTGGTATTCATCAGACTTCCGTGGCCAAGAGAGCGCCAAGACTCCGTGTGTACTCACCAGACTCCGTGTCCAAGAAGGCACGCAGTACTCAACAGACCCCGATGCCAGAGAGCACCCACTAGAGGTGTATTAAAAAACCGCCCGCTTTTGTTTCCAAGAGAGCACCCGCTACTCAAGTGACTCCGTCCCAAAAAGCACCCGCTACTCAGACAACCTCCGTCTCCAAGACAGCACTTGGCATTCAGCAGACTCCGTGTCCAAGAGAGCACCCAGTACTCAACAGGCTCCGTCTCCAAGACAACACCCAGTACTCAACAAACCCCGTGTCCAAGAAGGCACCCAGTACTCAACAGACCCCGCTGCCAGAGAGCACCCACTAGAGGTCTAGTTTAAAAACCCGACCCGCCCGCCCGCCCGCCCCCCGCCCGCGCCCGCCCGCCGACCGCCCGCCTCGGTTTTCCAAGAGAGCCACCCATACTCAACAGACTCCGTTTCAAAGAGAGTGCAGCACTACTAACAGTCCGTCTCCAAGGCAATATGATCACCTGAGACGACTCCGTTCCAAACACACCCCGTTGCAGAGCGCATCCCGACCGCCCACACCGCCCCCCGCCCGCCCGCCCGACCGCCCGCTTCTGTCTCCAAGAGAGCACCCATTACTCAACAGACTCCGTTTCCAAGAGATCAACCACTATTCAACAGCTCCCGTTTCCAAGGCAGCACCCAATATTCAACAGACTCCGTGTCCAAGGGAGCACCCAGTATTTACAAGCCTCCGTCTCCAAGACAACACCCAGTACTCAACAGACCCCGTGTCCAAGAAGGCACCCAGTACTCAACAGACCCCGCTGCCAGAGAGCACTCTCTAGAGGTCTACTTAAAAACCCGACCCGCCCGCCCGCCCCCCGCCAGCCCGCCAGCCCCACCGCTTCTGTTTCCAAGAGACTCCATCTCCAAGGGAGCACCCGCTATTCAATAACCTCCGTCTCCAAGACAACACCTCATGGTGCCAGTTTTTTCTTCACGGGAATGCCATGTGGACTACCGCAGGTCACGGTTCTGAATGCCGTTCCAGTTCTGGTTTCGGTTTCCGTCTTTTTCGAAGCCAAGGAAGTTGCAGGTCACGGTTTTTGGTTCCGGTTCCGGTTCTGGTTCCGGTGTTCAGTTTTTTTTTTTATTTTTTTTTTTTGTTCTTTTTTTTTTTTCTTTTTTTTTTTTTTTTCTTTTTTTTTTTTTTTTTTTTTCTTTTTTTTTTTTTTTTTTTTTATGATTTTTTATTTTTTTTTCTTTCTTGTTTTTTTTTTTTTTGCTCTTTTTTTTTCTTTTTTTTTTATTTTTTTTTTTTTTTTTTCTTTTTTCTTTTTTTTTTTTTTTTTCTTTTTTTTTTTATTTTTTTTTCTCTCGGGTCCCACAAAAGGCCCCCAGGTCACGGTTTTGGTTCTGGCTCCGGTTCCGGTTCCGGTTTCCTTCTTCTTCGGGGCACAAATCAACCTACCAAGTCACGGTTTTGGTTCTGGTTCCGGTTCCGGTTCCGGTTTCCTTCTTCTTCGGGGTCCTAAAGAAGACCCCCCAGGTCACGGTTTTGGTTCCGGTTCTGGTTCTGGTTCCGGTTTCCTTTTTCTTCGGGGTCCCAAAAAGACCCCCCAGGTCACGGTTTTGGTTCCAGTTTTGGTTTGGTTCCGGTTTCTTTCTTCTTCGGGGTCCCGGAAAAAACCTTCCAGGTTACGGTTTTGGTTTTGGTTCCGGTTCCGGTTCCGGTTTTCTTCTTCTTCTTCTTCGCCCCAGAGAAGACCCTCAGGTCACGGTTTTGGTTCCGGTTCCGGTTTTGGTTCCGGTTTCCTTTGTAAGACTCTGGGAGGCTATTTTCGGGGTCCAAAGAGACCTTCCAGGTACGGTTTTTGGTCCCGGTTTTGTCCTTGGTCGGTTTCTTTTTCTTCTTCTTTTTTTGATGTTTTTTTATCCCACCTTTTTTTCTTTCTTTTTCTTTTTTTTTCTCTTTTCTTTATGTTTGATTCTTCTTCGGGGTCCCAAAGAAGACTTTCCAGGTTACGGTTTTGGTTCCGGTTCCGGTTCCGGTTCCGGTTTCCTTCTTCTTCTCCGCCCCAGAGAAGACCCTCAGGTCACGGTTTTGGTTCCGGTTCAGGTTTTGGTTCCGGTTTCCTTCTTCTTTTTCGCCCGCAGAGAAAACCTTCCAGGTCACGGTTTTGGTTCAGGTTCTGGTTCTGGTTCCGGTTTCCTTCTTCTTTATTCGTTTGAGACGGTCGTCGTGGTTCCTGTTCCGGTTCCGGTTCCGGTTCCGGTTTCTTTCTTTTTCTCGGTGCCCAGGGGCGCTTCCGGTCATGGTTCTGGTTCCGGTTCCGGTTCCGGTTCCGGTTTCCTTCTTCTTCCCCGCCCCGAAGAAGGCCTCCTCGGTCACGGTTCTGGTTCCGGTTCCGGTTCCGGTTTCGGTTTCCTTTTTCTTCTTTGGTTCGAGAGGCTCCCGAGGTCCTGGTTTTGGTTCCGGTTCTGGTTTTGGTTCCGGTTTGCGTTTGCCTTCTTCCGGCGCTCTTCCGTTCTGGTTTTGGTTCCGGTTCCGGTTTCGGTTCCGGTTCCGGTTCCGGTTTCCTTCTTCTTTCCCCTCCCGAAGAAGGGCGCCGAAACCACCACCAAAACCACACTCAGCGGGCGGGGAGGTGGGCAGCCATGGCCGCCTGTGATCATATGCGATGCGGCTCGGTCCGCTGGTGGCAGGCTCAAACCATCTGTCGGTCATTGCTTCGGTGGAGCTGTGACCGAATCGCACCACCCAGGGAATGTCAGTGGTGATGAGGAGGATGCAGGAGCAGGAAGGAGGAAAGCAAGTTCTTCGGAGCCCTTCAGATATTTCCAAGTCCCCCCGCCCGACTCGCATCGGAAATGGAGAGAACGCAGGGTACGGGGCAAACCGGGACGCCGGGGCCCAGTTGTCATATTAAATCTCTTAGTATCTACGTATACCGGAAGCTGTTAGCGTGGTATCTATACGGAGCAATAGTGTGATAATATATCAACATCTGTTTACACATGTAAAGTCACTATATGTGGTGCGATCCACATGGTGCCACTTCTGTTGCGAAATGTACGATGTGCAACCAATCGATCAATACATACATACATATATATATACATATGTATATTGAGTGTACTGTGGGTTCCAAGCCTCTTGGATAATCGTTCGGGATCTCTTGAGGGGCCTCTTTGGGGGTTTGGATGCCTCTTGCGGGCCTCTTTGGCGCCTCTTGGTGCCTTGGAGGCCTCTTTGGCGCCTCTTGGGGCCTCTTCGGCGCTTCTTGGGGCCTCCTGGGGACTTCTTGGGGCGGAAAGCTCAGATGTTCGGTTCGTCCTCTCTTGGGCCCCTTGGGCCGCCTTGGGGCGCTCTTCGACCGTCTTGGAGCCCCCTCTTGGGACTGTCTGGGTGGATTCGGGGGTCTTTTGGGCCGTCTTGGAGTTGGAGTACCGGAAAGCCGAGCAGGCGAGAAACCTCCAAATCCTCCAAACACCTTACGGGAATCAGTGATTTGTGCTTCTTGGGGCCCTCTTTGGAGGCCTCTTGGGGGCTGCTTGTGGCGTCTTGGCGGGCTCTTGGTCCACCTTGAGGCCATCTCGTGCCTCTCGGAGCGTCTTTGGGCGACTTGGGGCCCTCTTTGAACCTTTTGGGAGCCTCTCGGGGCCAGCTGGGCTCGTTCCGGGGGCCCTCCAGGGCGGGGCCGACGCGAGCGATCTCGGCAGACCCCGGCAGACCCCGGGCCGGCCCGGGAGGCGACGATCCCTGGACACCCCTTCTTCAGGATGGGTAGATGCCCCCCCGCGGGTTGCGGGTCCGATGGTCGGCAACGCGCAGTGGGGGGCAGGGGGAGGGGGGGAGGCTTCTTAGAAGCACCCCTGCTTCTCAGAAGGCGCGGGCTTTGTCTATAGATGTGAGGCTGGCGCCTTCTAAGAAGCAGGGTGCTTCTAAGAAGCCCTCCCCCCTCCTCCTACCCCCCTTTGCGCGCCGCTAACCTACGCCCCCGCGGGCTGCGGGGGCGATGGGTCCATGCTCGTATCCACAGCAACTCACAGCCGTGCGCCTATGTCTCAAGAGTTCCGATCACCGCAGCGTGTTGGGGCGGACCGGAGAGCACGATCCGAGTCAGGATCTGCTCGAGCGCCAGAAGAGGCTCTACAATGAGATCGCCGCACTTCCTGAGGAGCACCCACTGCGCAGGCTCACGCGCAAAGCAAAGTCGAACCTGCCTCGAATCTGGGACGAGAACCGTTCACGCGGGAGGCCTAAGCAGCAATGGGCTCCCTGCGTCTACGCAGCACTGCCTTGAGGAAGGCGTGAGCGGCATGGGGTGCCAGCTTCCCTCTGTGCCGATGCGCCGTTCAGGCGCCAGGCTTCTTGCTTGCCTGCACCCTCGTGTCCGCCTCCTGCTGTCGCCCTGTCCGGCAGTGGAAACGGGTTCGAGCGCGTGCTGCGAGCCTCGTGGAGTGGAGTCCTTTCCGGCGCCAGGTCCGCTTGATTTTTGAGTCGTGCGACAGTCGACAGATCTCGCCCGCACTTCCTTGTCTGCCCTGCACTCACCCTTGCCTCTCTGCCGGGCGAGGCTGGGACGAGGATACCTCTGGTTCCGGAGCGGTTGAGCGCGCTCCGTGGCGCTCTGAGAAGGTCTCTGCGCCTGAGGCATCCTCGAGAGCCGCCAGGCCTCAGAGGTCCTCGGTCCATGCCCACCCGAGCTTATCCTCGTCCTGGCCCCGCCTCAGGTTTGTGCAGCTGTTCGCTCGGAGGCAGGGCGGAGGAGGGCGGCCGGAGCAGCGGGTCGAGCGACGGGGGTGGGGATGGGGAGAGGCGTGGGTCACGGCAGTTGCGGCCCCCCGGCAGATTGGGGCGTTCTCGCCTTTCCGGCTTCTCGGCGTTCTCGTCTCGCGTGACCAACACATCCGTGGGGGGCGCGCGTTTAAAAAGTGCTCCCCTGCTCGGGCGAATCGCGGGGTGGTGCCCGCCAGATCGAGAACCAACGGCGGCGACACTGGTTCTTGGCGCCGACGCCCAGCCGCCAGCGAGAAGGCGACAGACAGCACAGACTCGGGCAGGGGAGGGGGGCGGGAAGCAAAGGCGGCAGAAGCAGGGACCGTGAGCCAGGGCGTCACCTATTCGAAATGAAGAAGAACTGCTGTCGGCCCTCGCCCTCGCACTTTCCGTGATCTTGTCTGTTGAACCACAGCGCATTTTTTGCCTTGGCCGCAGCCAGGGGGGCGCCAGCTGCCTCGTGGGCCCGCGAGCAAGGCGGGCTGGGCGAAAAGGGGCGTGGCCAAGCGGGGATTTGCCCAGCAACTCACCTTGCTGATTTTCCGAGCGCCCCCTGGCGCCGAAAGCGGCCATGCATCGAGGACTGGCCCTTCGGCGGGGCGACCGGAACCAGCTGCGCGCAGTCGGTTTCGCAACCCCCGTTTTCCTTCCCCAGCCTTTCATCCGACCCGAGCAAGGCGGGCAGTCCTCCTCCCCCCCCTCTGTCGTGGTCTCTGTAGTCGACGACGTTGACGACGACGACGACGGCGGCGACGACGACGACGCATTGCGAATGCCCTTACGGGTTGGGGGGGTGCTGCTGCGCAGGCCCGCTGTAGTCGACGACGACGAAGACGACGACGACGACGACGGCGATGACGACGATGACGACGACCATGACGAAAACGACGACGACGCACTGCGGATGCCCTATTGGGGGGTGGGGGGGTGCTGCTGCGCAAGCCCGCTGTAGTCGACGACGACGACGACCGACGACGACGACGACGACCACGACGACGACGACGACGACGACGACGGCGGCGGCGGCGACGACAACGACGCCTGAGAGGGGGAAGATCGCTTCGGACGTTTACGACCCCAAAAACAGCTTCTATACGAAAGGCAATCAATCGTTTTGAGGCAGTCATTCAGGGAGGCACGCGATCTCTTCGGCAGCACCCGCGACGACCCCGTGGCGCGCGCGTTCAAAAATGATGTTTTGCGCCTCGCATGGTCTTTTCATCAGCCCTGGGGTGTGGGGTGCATTTATTGCATCGCGAACCGACATTATTTCGGGGCCGGATCGACCTGCGCAGTGGCCCAGGGCCGGAACCGAGGCGAAAACGGCAGGGGGAAAAATGCAGAACCAGGGCCCTGGGCTCCGCCTCGTGCTCCCGCGGACATTTGGCTCGCCCGTTTTTCCCACGCGTGGGCCTCTGGAGGTCCTCAGTCTTGTTGGCGTCGTGCCGACGTCTGGACGGCAGGCCTGTCGTCGCGCTCGGCCTCCCGGGGCCCCCTCCGGGCCCCGGGGATAGTCCAAAAAACAGCTATGGAAATCCTTCTCGGGGGGCGGCTTCTATCTTCGAGCCTCTCCTGGCCTTGGCTTCGTCTTCCTTTTGCCATTCTGTGCGAGACTTCGGCGAGCAGGGCGGCCTCCCCTCTACAGGAGCAGATCGCGGCGTCCCGGGCCGAGGAGTCCAGGCTGATGGAGGCCCGGTCCCCGGGCCGCCAGGGCGGGGGGGGCAGAGCACCGGGGCGAGGCGTGATGGTGAGCTGGCTCGGCGATCGGCGGCCCATCCTCTTCGGCATGGGGGGGGCGCGTCCTCGGGGTTTTCGCCGTCGTCGGGCTCTCGGGGCCCTCCACGGGCCCCGGGATTGGGAGAGAACGGGTCAGGATGCAGTGCTCGTCCTGGAGAGGGTCCAGGACCCGATTCCTGCAGGATCCGTCTCCCCCGTGCGAGCCCTCTTCCCCTCCCCCTCCTCGTGCTCCTCCTCCTTCCCATCTTCCGCCTCTCCGTTGTCGCCCAGAGCCCTCGCCGGCTCCACCAGCAGAGGCTCCCCGGGCTGCAGCTGCGACAGCAGTTTGGCGGCCAGCGCGTCCAGCTTCCCTGGCCAGGCGCGCGTGCCGTGGCGACGTAGGCGCTGGCTGGCTTCGGTCGGCGACGAGCCCAGAGAGGGAAGTGATGATCGAGGTTCGAACTTCAAGGTTCGAGGATGTTTTTCTCAGTTTGCGGCCTCTGGAGGACGCTCCCAGGCCCCGTGGGGCACTCGAAAGTCGATCCGTGGTGACAAACCGCGTTGGGTGGACCTCGGGAGGGGTCCGGGGACCGATTTGTCTGATATTCGGCAGCGCGCTTGGGGGGAAGTTAGAGGGAAGGAGGAGGCCTTCTCAAATGGCGGTGGGGCTTCTCAAAAGCACTCGCACCCTCTGAGAAGTTTTGTGTGTCTTTGGGGGAGGTTTCTGAGAAGGCCCGCCCCTTTTCATTTTCCCCCGGGCACGCCCCGAATTCACTCAGACATTGTTGAATTATGTTAGGGGCAGTCCTACACATTTCAGTCTTCATGCATGTGCGGAGTCCTGAGGAGGTGTTTCGCCAGAGTCTTTGCCTTTCGTTCTGCAACCTATGTTTGGGTTTTGCTTGAGTCCGCCGAGAAAAGACGGACGCGCTTACGAAACGATGCGCATACGATAGACCAGCCACTGTTCCCGGTCAGAAGCATGACGTTGCGAAACATGTCTTCGTCCCCCCGAAATTGCGACGACAGTATTGTCTAGTGCAGAGTCATCTGAGACGCCGCAGAAGCCACCTCGGGCGACCGTTCAAAAACAATAGCTACATAATTCAGAAGCCAGGGGAAGGCTGGCAAACCCGTGGCGGCTAAAACAGAGCTCCGGGAAATTGCTATGTTCTTCTGGGAAGTAGCCCGTTTACTATTTAGTGCGTTGATTTCTCTTCCGGGAATTTGTTTTTCTCTTCCGGGAGGACCGTTTTAGCAGCCGCGGATTTGCCAGCCATCGCCCAGCTTCCGAGTAATGGCTTCTGTTGTCTGCTCTCCTGGCCCAGGGGGGCATCGGCTTGTTTCGCATCGCCTGGAGCCCGCACACCCGCGTGGGCCCGACCGCTGACGTGCAGGCATGTGCCAGTCGGAGGTTGACAGACCTCCTACCCCTGACACGTCGATAAGCGAATTGGCCGTTTTCGGTTCGCCCCCCCAATCGCCTTGTCATCGCCCATCGCGGCCCGATAGCCCGCCCAGCCCGAGATCTTTCGGATTCACTATCGGGGGCGTTTCGCAGATTTCCAGTGGTGTATCGCCGATTCCAGCTCGATGTTTGCCCCCGCCCCTGAGCTGCCCTCCATAGCGTTGCCTTTTCAAAGAGAGTCAGCAGGAAGGGGGACGATCGGGGGCTGATAGATCTCCTACCCTTGACACGTCGATTAGTGAATTGGCCGTTTTCGGTTCGCGAGAGGGCGTCGCGGCCGTCAGTTTTGCGGGTTCAGGTCCGTCGGTTTCGGTCCTAGGCCGTTTCCACTAAAGGGTGGTTTGCTAAAGTGAGGTTTGTCCATCGCAGAGCCAGGCGGACGGGTCACAAGTATTCCCCGTCAGAGCTCGGAGATCGGGATTGGGATCTAATGCCAGTCGCTGGCCTACCCCTCGTGGGAAAGATGGGAGGAAGAAGACAGTGGAGAGATGGAGCAATTCGAGAACGGGAGATGGATGGAGGGCGAGAGGTTGACGGGTCTCGATTTTGGTGTCCGCGGTACGAGTGGTTAAGCACAGCGTCCAGCTTTGGTTTCCCGCTCCGCATTTTTTCAGCATGACGAGTGCGGTGTCGACCCCCCGCTCCGCGGGCGTTTCGTCCATGCATCAACTACCATGCGATGACTCTACCAATTACTCAGTGCGCGCGTGATCCAGCTCTCTCTCTCTCTCTCTTTCTGTCTTGGGCCCTTTCTCGTTTCTTGTTAGTTGTTTTTGTTTGTTATCCCTTTCTCTCAGTGTTGTTTAGGATTCTCTCTCTGTACATATATATAATATAAACAAATAGGCCCCCCCCCCCCCGGCGGGGCCGCCCACTCCGCAACCATCGGGGAACGCTTTTTAATACCCCCTCCCCGGGGCCTCCAAGGAGCCTCCAAGGAGCCTCCAGACGACCCAAGAGGCCTCCAAGACGGCCCCAGGAGGCCCCCAGGATGGTCCAAGAGGGCCCCGAGGCGGTCCCAGATCGCTCCAAGACGCCCAAGATGGTCCCAAGACGGCCCAAGGGGCCTCCAAGACGCCCCAAGAGGCCTCCAAGAGGCTCTCCAAGAGGGCCCCAAGAGGCTCGAATCGTTGATTTTCCATTGTGTTTTTCGATGTTTTTGGCTTTCTCTCCTTTTGGGCTCCCTGGCGCTCCAAGACGGCCAAGAGGCACCCAAGATCGCCCCAAGACGGCCCAAGAGGCCACCAAGACGGCCCCAAGACGGCCCAAGAGCGCCCCGGGACCGCTTAAGAGGCCTCGAAGACGGCCCAAGAGAGTCCCAACACGGCTCCAAGAAGGGGCCCAGACGCGGGATCCGAGCGCACTTTACGGGCCCTCGGCCCCAAGAGCATCCCCAGAAACCACTAGAGGCTGCCAAAGGCCCCCAAGAGCCCCCCGGGAGGCCCCCAAGAGCCCCCGAGCAGGCACCGAAACAAGCCCCCCGAGCAGGATGCGACCCTTGTTTCCGGGGCCGTCGGAACAGCTTCCTTCGGGGCACAAGCTGTGTGCGGAGCGAGTCGAAATACGCGGGGAGACGCTGGGCGAATTCTCCCAACAGAGCCGTGTGAAAGGTGTGCGATAGGCGGAGGGACGCCGTGCTTTTCTGTCCCTGGCACCGTTCGTGGAGTTCTGGGGGGAGGAAGGAGGTGAAGGAGGTGAAGGAACACAAGGAGGGACAGATTGAAGAGAGCGGGGAGGACAGGGAGGAGGAGGAGGAGGTGAATGAACAGGGATCCACTTCAGGGAGACGGCATCGAGGAGAAGAAAGAGGAGGAGGAGGAGCAAGAGGATAGGATGATGGGGAGAGATAGAACGGAAATGAGGAGGAGGGGGAGGGGACTGGAGTAGACCGATGATGATGACGGCGACGACGCTGATGATGAGGATGACGAGCACAACGACGGCGCCGACGAGATGATGATGATGATGATGATGATGCTGATGCTGATGCTGACGATGATGATGCTGATGATGATGACGACGACGATGATAGTGAGGACAACGATGACGACGACGATGATGACGATGGTGCTGACGATGCTGACGATGATGGTGGTGATGATGATGGTTGTGCTGGTGATGGTAATGGTGAACACGACCATGACGATGACTACGATGGTGATGATTGCGATGATGACGATGGTGAGGATCCTGGCTAGAACTTGAGCGCGCGCGAAGCGCGCGCGATGGTTCTAGTATGTATATGTATATATATGTATCCCTACCTCTTTTTTGGCTTCTCGCTTTCTCAATAACATCAGTTAGTACGCACACTTATCGGTAGCGAAATGGGGCCACAAATGTGTTTTTGGGATCCAGTGACTCCGCCCTTCCCCTGGGAGGAGAAACAGATACCACCGCCACCGAGAACTCATCGGGGGCGGGGGGGGGTGCGAGACCCCCGCAACGCGGCTTCGCAGAAGTCTGGATCCCTTCCCGGGGACCAGTTTTTCATCCCGAGCCGTTTGTTGATGACCCCGGGACGCAGCAGGGACCTTTGGAGGCCAAACGCCGTCAAGCACATCCTGGTGTATGTGTAGTACTTCTGTCGCAGCGAGGAAGTCTGGGCCCCGTCCTTCGTCTCACTCCCCCTCCCACTTCCACCCCCCCTCGTCCCCTGACATCCGCTGGTGCTTTTTTTCATCTGCGGCCCCAGAGGTCCCGAGGGGTAGATTTAAGTCGGGCCTGTCCCCCTACGGGAGGATTGTCGAAGAAAAATTAAAGATACACCAAAAGTAGTCAAACAATAATCCAAAAATCGCCTGGGGACAATGTTTTGTATTTGTTTGGCCTCTTGGGTGTATCTTGGGGGTATTTTTTATTCTCCGTCGAACATCCCCCGGTAGCGGGCCAGGCCCGACAGATGGGCAGATCTTCGCCCCGGGGGTGGCCTTCGCAGGGCCCCGGGGGCCCGAGGGCGGCCCGCGGGAGGCGAGCATGCCGGAAGATGGCGCCAGGGGGAGCCAAGAGCAGGTCGTCGGAGATGTTTCGGCATCGCTCGCGGACGCGTGCACCTTCCTTCGGCGAGGACCATCCAGGAGCGTCCTCGATCGTGTGGCGAAGAAGCCACGATCTACGTCCGCGCGATGCCGAGAAGTCTCCGGCGATCTGCTTTCGGTTCCCCCTGGCGCATCTTCCTGGATGTCTGCCTTCTGCGGGGCATTTTTCCCTTCGGCGAGGACCATCAAGGATCGTCCTTGATCATGTGGGGGAAAAACACGCACGACACCGACAAAAAACACAGGGCATGGACGGCCGAGCGATGGCGAGATGCGGCTCCTCCAGGGGCACCAGCTGCAGGGGGAGGAGGCTCACCGGGGGGAGCGCGTCGACCCGCGATCGCCCACTGGGCGCCGACGGGGGCCCCCGAGGGCCCCGGCACCCGCCCAGGGCCGCGCGGGCTTCCGCCGTCGGTGGGCCATCCGCCGATCTCTGCCGGCGACGTGCCTCGCCGATCCCAGGGCCTCGGCATCGTTTGCACGTGTGCACTCTTCTCTCGGGGAGGGCCATCGAGGGCCCTCCTGGACCACAACGAGCAATATGACAGCACACGCGCACGAAACCGAAGAGTGCGCGGGAAGTGGACGTCCGAGCGACGGCGAGGGGGGGGGATAGGCCGAGGTCGCTGTCTCCGCCCCCGAGCCGAGGCGCACCCCCCCAAAGTGGTCCACCAGTCCGCGTCCTCGAGGAGGAGGAGGAGGAGGAGGAGGAGGAACTGGAGGAGGAGGAGGAGCAGGAGGAGCAGGAGGAGGAGGCGGAGGAGGAGGAGGAGGAGGAGGAGGAGGCGGAGGAGGAGGAGGAGGAGGAGGCGGAGGAGGAGGAGGAGGAGGAGGAAGAGGAGGAGGAGGAGCTCCCCCCCCCGCGGCGCGCTCGCGAGACGATCTACGGCAAGGAGGGCGAGAAGGCGGGCCTGGAGGGCCAGCTCGCGTCCTCGCGGGCAGAGTGCTCGGGCCTCGAGGAGGACTGCGGGGCTGGCCCTCGGCCTCCCGCGGTGCTCGTCAGGGCGTTGAGGAGGTCGATGGCGACGAGGGCGCGGAGGAGGAGGCGGAGGAGGAAGGCCCAGACTTTGGGCGATGTGCTGTTTCCCTGGCTGCAGCCCCACGGGGCCGGGGCCAGTCGGGAAAGGTCTCGGGACGACGAGCCAGCCCCCGTGGGAGGGGCCGGGACTTCTGGCGCCCCGCATGGAAGAATCACGCGCGTAGCATGAACAGCGTCCAAGACGGCCAAAGAGGCCCCCACGATTGCCCACGTCGGCTCAAGAGAGCCCCAGCGAGGCCACCAAGACAGCCTGAGCGGGTACCCAGACGGCCCAAGGTCGCCCCAAGATGGCTCAAGATCCTGGCTCAAGGCTCCAGCATTTGTTCCACATGTTTTTCACTTTCTCGGGACGCTCCACAACGGCCGAAGACGCCCCGAAAATCGCACCGAGAACCCCCTCGCGCGGCGCTGCGGCCATGGCCCCCTCGCGCGGCGCTGCACTGGCGGCCGCCATTGTGGCAGGCGCCCGCGCGCGCGGGCTGCTGGCTGTGGCGGCGGGTCTTGGCCTCTCGCGGGCCATCTACCTGCCTGGTGTCGTGTACATGGAGGGTGGCGCGTTCGATCTGAAGGGGAACCCTCCGACTTCTGTCAAGGCGCAGCGGCCCTACCGCTACCACACCCTTCTGTACCGCCAGCTGGCCGTGATCCAGGAGAGCGTGGAGAGCCGGGGCGAGAGCCTGGAGGGCTTCAGCGTCGAGAACAGCCCCTACGAGATCATGATGCTGGAGAACGTGAACTGCAGGAAACCGTGCACTCAGTCGCCCCCGACCGAGCAGAAGGCGAAGTTTCGCAGGAGGATCGACGACGACTTTCTGGTGAACTGGCTCGTCGTCGAGCTGCCCGCGGCGATGCGCCACGTCAGGCGGGGCAAGGACGGCGGGAAGACCACGTACATGAACGGGTTTCCCGTCGATATCGTCAGGAACACCAGATATGGCATCCGCAACCACGTTGAGCTCGACCTCAAGTGCCAGCAGAGTTCGCACGAGAACGTGGACGTGCGCGCTCGCATGCAGGTCCTCTCTGCGTTGACCCACGAGCTCTTGGAACGGGCCGACCTCCCTGACGGCCTGTCCTCGGATCTCGCCTCGGTGCTGGAGGACAAGGACAATCTCACGGGCGCGGCGCTTCTTCCTTGCATCTTGACTCCTGCGTTCGCCAGGCTCGCTCACCGACGCGTCCTGGCGGCAGGCGCAACTCGAGCTGCGGAAAGGGGGGCCTCGGATTGCGCTCAGGCGATCAGCATGAGGCCGCAGCCTACGTTGCCTCCCGGGCCGCCTGCTCCGCCCTCTGCAGGCAGTTTTACCCGGGCTACACCGACGAGGCAGGGCACGACGGGGGCGCGCTCGCGAACGCTGTGCAGGCCCACAACGCCCTCGTCACGGACGTGGACAGGGTGGCCTTCGACCCGGAGCAGCGCGGCAACCAACAGAAACCCAGCGACGCCTTTGACGAAACGGCGCTCGCTGGCCTCCGCTCGGGCGCCTCGGTCGCCACGCAGGCGCACCTGAGCCTGCTCCAGGCGCCCGGCGCCGGCGCCTACCTCCAAGCGCCGCCCTGCGAGGCCGCGGGCACCCGCCTCCCGCGCGGCCTCTGCCAGGTGGCGGTTCAGCGACGACTCCGAGTCCAGTTCCTCGACCGGGAGGACTTCTGCCCCGCCTGCGGAGAGGTGGTGGGCGTCTGGCTGGACCGCGCCGTTGCCTGCTCCTGCCGGGGCGACAGGACAAAGCGGTGCAACGCGCTCCGGAACTAGGGGTCCTTCGACGCGCAGGCGGCCGGCTTCGCGGGGGCAGAGCTGAGGCGGCCAGGGCCCCTCCCACCGCGCGCCGCCAACGAGGGGCCGCCGGGCGGCGAGCTGGACGGCCAGGACTTGGACGCCGGCGACCGCCGCCCCGCTGACGTCTACCTGCCCAGGTGGCGCAACGGGTTGCCAGCAGCCTGGGACTTCGCTGTCACTTCCGGGCTTCGCGCCGACCTCCTCCCCGCCACCGCCGCCCCCCCCAGCGCGGCCACGGAGCGCTGCGCGGAGTTCAAGCGGCTGCACCAGGACACCGTGCGCCAGTGCGCGGCGCAGGAACTCACCTTCATACCCATGGCGGTGGAGGCCCACGGTGGCGGGTGGGGGCGCGAGGCCAGGAGAGCTTTCGCGATCCTGGCCAAGCGGGTGGCTGACGCCATCGGGGAGGAAGCCGCCGTAGTGGCGGACCGGCACGCCCGGCGACTGTCAATCTCCCTTCATCGGGAGAACGCGCGGGCGGTGCTGCGGCGGCTGCAGCCGTCGACGGGCGCGGCGGCGACGCGCCTAGCAGCGGCCACGGCGGCGGCCGCAGCCGACGCCGTATGTGTCGCCGTCGACGCCGGCTGGCCCTCCGCCCCTCCCTTCCCCTGACGACCCTCCGCCCCTCCCCCCGGCGACCCTCCGTCCCAGCCCCGCGACGGCCCTCTGCCCCACCCCCCGGCGACCCTCCGCCCCAGCCCCACGACCCCCCGCCCCAGCCCCACGACGACCCCCCCTTCCCCTGACGACCCTCCGCCCCAGCACCACGACGACCCTCCGCCCCTCCCCCGACGACCCGCGACGACCCCCAGTGGCACGACGACCCACGACGACCGCCCGTGCGCCGCCGACGACCTTCGCCCCCCCCGCCCCCCGCCCGTCCCCGTCGCGCGTGCTTGCCTGCTGTTCCTTTGTCGTCTCCCTTCCCCCCTCTCCTCCTGCATGGGTATGTCTGCTCGCCGCGTTTTTCCTCCGCCTCCTCCTCGCCCGCCCCCCCTCGCCGGTCAGCGCAGCCTGCCCAGATGCAGCGCGGCGGCGCGCAGGTCTGCAAAGCAGGCAAGTTGCGGTCTACCCGCCCAGTTTACGATTGGGATTTTGATAGAATTCCTAAGGTTTTTTTCCCAACCGTCCTGTGGTGTTGGGTTCTCGTTTTGAAGGTCGCCCCGAGACGGCCGATATCCCCCCACGTCAGCCCGGGTAGAGCCCGAAGAGGTTCAAGAAGGGGAAGTCGAACTGACATTTCGAGCGCTCCGCCCCAAGAGGGCCGGCAATACCGACAGTAGGACCCCACGAAACCCACAAGAAGCCTCCTAGAGGCTCCACGAACGCTCCAACAGCGCGGCAAAAAGGCCCCCAAGAGGCCCCCAAGAGGCGAACATTACAGCTTTTCTGTGTGTCTTCGACCGACTCGGTCCTCGTCGATTGGTTGGTCCGCCAGGTGCCTCCGTGTTTTGCATCCCGCAGCTCACAACATTTGTTCAATCGGCAGGCAGAGTCTGTCCTGTTCGGTCCTCGTTGTTTACCAATCCCCATCTCTCCTTTCAGTGGGGTAGGTCTTCATCGGGGCAGCAGAACCCACAGGGATCAGTGCCTGGTTGACCTGGGGGGGCGCGCTTCCCCCATATGCAGACAATGCGAACCTTGGAACTGACGAAAGTGAGAGGGGGTGGGGGCACGCGAACAAAGCTCTTACATGCATCCCCCCTCCCCCAAACCGCATTTTCGACGAGAACGCGAAACGGCATGCGCGAGCCCCTGGCGTTCCTTGCGCGGTGCGAGTGGGGGCTCACGCGCGGAACCGAATCGGAAAGTGGTCACGTTAAGGCCCAGTTCCTAGCTCGAGCCCATGGCGCCCTTAACGCGTCGTTTGCAGGCTGCGCTTTGGGAGCGATGTTGGAGCGGCGGGGGAAGAGGAGGCGGGCGTTCCTTGGCAGTGTGGCAGAAGGGGGGGTCGAATCGCAAAAGCAAATCGTGGCGGAACGCCGCTAAAAAGGAGGTCGTCCGTAGACTTACTTGGGGACAAGGGGCTTCGTTCCTTATTTATCGTTCCTTAGGTCAGGCAGGATCCTGTATGCCGACGCGCTCTGCCACCGAGGCGGGGCTCGCCGCAGGCCCCCCCCGGCGAGCCAGACCGCGCGGCGCGGGCGAGAGAGCCGGCCAGCGGAGGGTGGGCAGGGGCCTCCAGTGGCACGCCCGCGGCCGACAGGACGCTGGCAAACATGCGTGCCTGGCTTCTAGCGCAGGTGACGCTGGTGGCCAACGTCCAGCAGCAGGCCGAAGAGGTCAGGCGGAGGACTCGCGAGCAGGAGGCTGACCTGGCGGAGATGGGGCTTCAGCAGGACGAGCTCGTCGACAGCATGCAGGGAGCCATCGAGGAGGCGGCGCCCGCCACCCCTGGCGCTCCAGCTATCACCACGCCCATGATGAACAACATTCTGATGTCTGTGACGCAGAGTGACCTGGTTGACCTCATCGAGAGGACTGGTTTCGCGGGCCGTTACGACTACGCTTATATGCCGACAATGTACGACACTGGGACCACTAGGAGGATCACATTTGTCTCCGCAAGCGACGCCCGCAAGTTCTCCATTTGGTGGAACGGATCGCGGCTGACCAGAGTTGCCTGCGCTGGAACTAACGGGACCGTGATCGAGGTCAGCGCGTCGGGGCCGCAGGGCTATTCGGAGAACGCCAGGATGTGGAAGGCGAGCTGGCTGCGCCGCATTAGGAACACCAAGTCCCACCCCTTCCCTGCCCCGAGGCCAGCTGCTTGGTGAACGCGCGGTTGACAGTTTTATTGGACGCGCGGGATGTGGTGGTTGTGGGGGGCGCGCAGAGGAGGCCAAGCAGGGCGAGGACGAGGGCGCGGGCAGCGCGCAGCGCGCCCCGGAACGCTCCAGTAGACGGCGCTGGGTGCAAGCAAGGCGAGCCATGTGCCGAGCGGGATTTTTCTAGGCGCGCGCGCGCGTGCGTGGGTTCTTGAAGAAGAGGGATGCGGGTAATTCAGGAGAGGGAAAAAACACACAGACACAATTAATCCTCGATTCCCCAGAAAATATAGGAAAATATGGGAAGTGGGGGGACGACAGAACCCAGAAAATATTGCGAAATATAGGGAATAGTTTTATCCGTGTGTATTCATTTGTGTGTCCTGGGGGCCCCTTCAGTAATGCCGAGGAGAGGAGGGGAGGCGAGTGCCAGCCTCCACTTGTCGCATTCCTCCGCTCTCGCTGGTTTCGCAGGTTTGGCAGCGACAGGTGATGCATACTCTGGTTCTCGACTTTTCCTGACCACGCTGTTCCTTAAAATGTTTCCTTCGCAAAAATGGTTCAAATTGCGGGGGGGGGATCGCCTCTCTCGGGGGTGCAATTTTGGGTCATGTATGAAGGTTTGTTGCTTCGGGGACGCAGTGCAACGTTTGCATAACTTGCGGTAGTTAATTACGGGGACGCGAATATTACACAACTTACAGGGGATCGGGGCCCCAGAGGCGCGAATGTGGTGTAATTAAACAGAGCTCGTGGCTTCGGGGGGCGCGAAAACGGTGTATGTTGCAAGGGATCGTGGCTCCGGGGACGCGAACGTGGCGGAATTCACTATCTGGACGCCCGAAATGGGTACCGAAAGAATGGGTACAAGGCCCAACAACAATTCCTGTTCATTTTGAATAGGATTCGCTGTCCACGCCGCCGCGGCCGGTGTCCATTCGAGACAGAAGGTCGCCTGCCCAACAGCGGCCGCTGTTGGTTTGGGACAGCATTTGTTGTTGGGCATTGTACCCATTCTTTCGGTACCCATTTCGGGTGTCCAACAACAAATGTTGTCCAACAACAAATGTTGTCCCAAACCAACAACTCCTGGCCTCCCAACCCCAAACAAATGTTGCCCCATTGGCCCGATTTGTTGTCGGTACCCATTTCGGGTGTCCAAATACTAGGCATCCTGGCCATCGGGGACGCGAACACACTCCTTGGCCCCGCCTCCGGCTCTCCCGACTCTCCGGCGGCACGCTCTGTGGTCGATCTCCCCCAATTTCTGCGACTCTCGGGCGCCCGTTCCCCTCCCGCATGCGCGCCAGCCCGACGCCCCTTTTCACAAGGGCCGATGCTCGAGCATACACGCCGGTCGTTGAAAGTAGGTATTTCCCCACATCCAAAGTGGGGTTCTTGTTTTCTCTGCACACCCCCGCGCAGGAGAGAGATCTCACTCACCCCCTCTTCTCCTCGCACTCATTCACACACACATCATCATCACTCGCACTCTCTCACACGCTCACGAACATCATCGTCATCATCGGTATCGGCATCATCCTCATTCAAACATCATCATCGCCACCACCACCCACAATCAATCATCATCCTCTTCACCACTCATCTTCACCACCACTCATCATCCTCATCCTCATCATCGTTGAGTAAAGTGTGAGGAAGTCTCAGGCGGGAGCCCCCTCCCTATGGGGCCCGCAGATCATGTTGGTAATCCGAGCGGGTCATCGGAACCCTGTAACTGTCGTCACTTTTGGGCTCCCCAGGCCTGAAAATGGAGGAAGTCTCAGGCGGGAGCCTCGTCTGTGAGTGAATTGGGAGGAAGTCTCAGGCGGGAGCTCCCTCCCTATGGGGCCCGCAGATTATGTTGGTAATCCGAGCGGGTCATCGGAACCCTGTAACTGTCGTCACTTTTGGGCTCCTCAAGCCTGAATATGGAGGAAGTCTCAGGCGGGAGCCTCGTCTGTGAGTGAATTCTGAGGAAGGCTCAAGCGGGAGCCCCCTCCCTATGGGGCCCGCAGATCATGTTGGTAATCCGAGCGGGTCATCGGAACCCTGTAACTGTCGTCACTTTTGGGCTCGTCAAGCCTGAATTTGGAGGAAGTCTCTGGCGGGAGCCTCGTCTTTGAGTGAATTGTGAAGAAGTCTCAGGCGGGAGCCCCCTCCCTATGGGGCCCGCAGATCATGTTGGTAATCCGAGCGGGTCATCGGAACCCTGTAACTGTCGTCACTTTTGGGCTCCTCAAGCCTGAATATGGAGGAAGTCTCAGGCGGGAGCCTCGTCTGTGAGTGAACTGCGAGGAAGTCTCAGGCGGGAGCCCCCTCCCTATGGGGCCCGCAGATCATGTTGGTAATCCGAGCGGGTCATCGGAACCCTGTAACTGTCGTCACTTTTGGGCTCGTCAAGCCTGAATTTGGAGGAAGTCTCTGGCGGGAGCCTCGTCTTTGAGTGAATTGTGAAGAAGTCTCAGGCGGGAGCCCCCTCCCTATGGGGCCCGCAGATCATGTTGGTAATCCGAGCGGGTCATCGGAACCCTGTAACTGTCGTCACTTTTGGGCTCCTCAAGCCTGAATATGGAGGAAGTCTCAGGCGGGAGCCTCGTCTGTGAGTGAACTGCGAGGAAGTCTCAGGCGGGAGCCCCCTCCCTATGGGGCCCGCAGATCATGTTGGTAATCCGAGCAGGTCATCCAAAACCTGTAACTGTCGTCAATGTTGGGTTCTCGCGCTGCCAGAACGCAGTTCCCAGGCCACACTTTGGATGCAACAAGGAAGTTTTTGGGCTCCTCAGGTCGCCGAGGTGCTGCGACAGGGCGCCGAAGGCGCCGACGACGACGGCCAGGCCGAGGCGCGGGCGCGGAGCTTGCTGATGTTCAGGCCCAGCGAAAGGGAGTTCACATGGCAGAGCTCGGGGGCGCACAGCGTGCGCCGCTCGGGGTTCACCCTGACGCACGCGTCCTACCTGACCTCCACGCTGTCGCAGGGCCAGACGCTGCGCAAGGGCGTCACCATCGACTGCGCGAGAGACGAGGACGCTGGCCGCACGAGGGGAGGAGGTGGCGGGGCGCGGAACAAACAGGGGGGCGAGGATGGGGACAACGTAAGGAGTGGAAGGGGGGCCCGCGCCAAGGCGAGAGGAAATATACGCAGAAGAGACAGCCAGGACGCCTCACCAACCACGAGGACGACGGTGATGGCTTTTTCCAGATTCGCCCAGAGGATTCTTATGTGGGGTTCTTCCGTCGGAGTAATTTTGGATTTCCAGATACCAATCTACTTCAAGCGCCTTCCTACTTCAAGAATCGACATGCTTTTACTGTAGTTTGTTATTCTCTGGGAGGACCTGGACCCAATCTACTATATCCACCTTCCTACTTCATGTTTCTACCTACTTTTTCCGACCGACGTGTATGTCTTGGCGTCCCGGCCCCGGCAGACGCCCGCAAGCGTTGTCCCCCTCTCAGGCCTCCAGGAGGTCCGAGACAGTCGGGGGAGCGTAAGACCCGGGTTTGCCAGGACTCGGGTTCGCCATCGTTTTTTGACGACCGCGCCTCGGATTTTGACGAGGAGGAGTTTCGTGGGATGTCTGCAGCGGGAGGCCTCGTCAAAATGCAGGCTCGGCCTCGTCATTTTTCGACGACCTCGTCGGGGATTTCCGAGTCCCCTGTACCCAGGTCTTACGTCCCCCTGAGACAGGATCGCCGCGAAGGAGGCCCAGGCCCAGGCTCGAGAGGGCCTTTCAGGACGGTGAGGTCAGCTGTGACCGAGAACAGGAACCCCAGCTTTCAGGAGGGAAAGGAACGCACAGACACAATGAATCGTCGATTCCCCAGAACATATGGGGAAATATGGGAAGTGGGGGGGAAGACGAAAACCTCCAAACTATCGGAAACTATGGGGAATCTTTTTATTTGTGTCTATTTATTTGTGTGTCCTTGAGCCCCTTCAATCTTTCCGATTCTCCAGCTTCCGCCCGGTTCCAGCTTCTGAGCGGCCAGTCCCTTCGTTGGCGGCGCCCCGCGGCGCCCACCCGCTGCATCCACGTGCGTGCACTTCCGTGTGGGGCTGGCCAGCCCGCCGACCCTGGGCTGGGGCACCCTTGGATCAGGAGGGAAAGAAACACACAGACACAATGAATCGTCGATTCCTCCAAAAATATGGGAAACTATGGGAAGTGGGGGGAAGACAAAAAGCCAGAAAATATGAGAAAGTATGCGGAATTATTTTATTCGTGTGTATCTATTTGTGTGTCCTTGGGCCCCTTCATTGGAGCATCCCTGAAGCTGTCCCAGGCACTACCCGCAGCGATTCGATTCGATTTCGATGGCATCCGATTCCTATTCCGATTCGACTTGGGATTCCGATGTGGGTTTCGACTTCGTATTGGAGGCATACCAGCCCGCCGACTTCCGCCGATTCGATTTTTCCCGACTCGGCTGCCGACTTCCGCCGATCCGATTCCTTTCGACCGCTGATCTGATTGATTGACTCGATTCTAGGCTCTTCTGCACCCGGAGCTTCCAGACGACTTCCAAAGGAGTCCAATCCAATGCGGGCCGAGAACGCTGCTTCCGGACAACCCCAGGACGGCCCAAGATGGCTTCAAGACGGCTCCACACGCCCCCACATCGCCCCAAGACGACTCAAAGAGGACACCCAATACGGCCCCAAGCGGTAGGCGCAAATCGCCCCAATCCCTGGGGAGGCGCGCACGTCGAGACGGCCTACGGAGCCTCCGAGATTGCCCCAAGACGGCCCAACAGGCCCCCAACGAAGGCCCAGGGAAACCCAAGAGGCCCCCAAGACGGCCCACGAGAGCCCAGAAAGGGCCCCACGAGGGGGCCCAGACGCCCCCAGAGGCCTTGGGGCTTTGCTGTGTTCCTGCTCGTTAACATCTGTCACGTGTCCAGAGCTACACTGTCAATGCCGTGTTTTCCTGCGGCTTTGCTGTGTTTCTGCTCGCAACGCACACCGCCAGAGGCGACGGAGAGCTCGAGAGATCCACCCACCAGAAGAGCCAAGAGACCCCCCAGAAGGCCGAAGCCGCCGCAAGAAAGGGCCCCCACGAGAGCCACTGCAGCCGGTTGGCTCAAGCTGCACGGGCTCGAGCTTCCGGGTGTTCGGGCTCGGGCAGCCCCTCGGGAATTTAATTGTCGAGTAGTGGATCGACTACATTGTGGCACTGGTGTTCCACGGAACATTGTAGCTATAGTTCCCAGACTCGGCGGGACAATCCCGAGCATTTTCTTCGGGTGAAGGGCAAAGGGTGAAATTTGAAATGCCATTTCGATGGATTTTCAAAGCCTGAATCTGCAAAGGGTGAACCACAAGACGGATGGATTCTCGAGGTGCGGAAGCCTACCTGGCTTTCGCCCTGAGCCCTCCACCACCAGTCGGGCCGGGCGAAAGAGGGGGATTGGGAAAGGGGGGTTACGAAATTTGTTGCATGCAGCTGGTTTCGGCCTCACCGAGGGGCCCGTTCCTCGATACATGGCCGCCTCCGGCGCCGAGAGGCTCCGGAAAAACCAGCTACGTGAGCTGATTCTCACCCCCCCCCTTTGCTATCCCCCCCTTTCGCCCGACCCGAACCGGGGCATGCCCAGGAATCAGCTCCGAGGCACGCCGATCTTGTCATCGATCCTTCGCTCGAACCTCTGCGAGGCTGGCGATCCAGCAGCGTCGCCCCGACTCTGAGCCTGTTTTTCTTTGGATTCGGGCAAGTTTACTTGCATGGACGGAGGGGGGGGGGGCTGAGTCTGAAGCAAGCCGAAAACAATTCGACGTGCGGAAATCACGCAAGTCGAAAGGCACTGGCACGCTCGTGTTCGATTGAAGAGGGGGGGGGGGGGGGGGGGGGGGGGGGGGGCGAACGCCATGCAAGTCAGCTTGCCTGGAAATAAATAAAAACAGGCGACTCTCTGCCGCTGCCTCCTCCTCCTCCTCCTCCTCCTCCTCCTCCTCCTCCTCCTCCTCCTCCCCCTCCTCCTCCGCCTCCTCCTCCTCCTCCGCCTCCTCCTCCCCCTCCCCCTCTCTGCCTCTCGCCGGGCACGTGCGCGGGCACCTCTCCGGGCCGGCGGGCCCGAGCGCCCCTGCTCCCGCGCCGCGGCCGAGCCGGAGGCCGCCGCCGCGGGGCATCGCCCGAGCGGGCGCGGCGCTCGCCCCGAGGCCAGAGGGGCCTCGCCGTCTGGGGGCGGATGCGCCCGGTGCTCAGTGCGGGCAGTACTTATATCCATATCCAGAGCGTCGTGGACTTTTTGGGAAGAGGTGCCGCAACGCCGAGGCGCACCGGACATGGATAAAATCAAGCCTCTTGGGGCCAGATTTTTACCCATATCCAGTGCGTCTACGATTTCTGGGGAAGAGAGCCCGAGAATCCACGACGCACTGGATGTGGATATAACTATTGCCCGCACTCAGAGGAGGGAAAGATGCCCGTACCCCCACCCTCGACTCGTTTTCCCCTCTCTGCAGCCTCCTGGGCGGCCCTCGTCGCCACCGCCGGATTCGCCTCGAGATCCTGGGCAGAACGCACCCCCGGAGGGGTCCGGGGAGTGGCGGTGTCGGTAGCCTTTTGGGTCTCCCCGGAGGAGGCCGCGGTGGGCGCAGGAGCGGCCAGAGCGGACAGTGGGCGAACGCTGTGGTGGGCGGATGCCGAGGACGAGGAGGATCGAGTGGGGGATCGGCTGCAGAATCGGCTTCTCACCCCAGAGTTGATTTCCCGTCGAGTCTACGAGCCATACCCACAGTGTTCCAAAGGATCTTCGGACTATTCTGCATGTCTTCGTTTTCTCAACCCGCATGTTAAGATTGGGGTGCAGTCAGCCCGCATGGTAAGGATGGGCAACCTTCCCGAGGGTACCTCTTGCATACGTGCCTCCTCGGCCCAGCATTGGCCGCTCTCACCGGCCGCGCCCCGCTCGCCAGGTGTCGACGTGGCCTCTCGAGGCCCCCTGCGTCCTCCTCGCGCCTCCTTCTGATACTGGTGGACTGCAACTCGATTCTGCAGTCGTCAGGAGGGGAACAAAAACACACACACACAGACAGAATTGAACCGTCGACTCCCAGGAAAACGTAGGAAAATATGGGAGGTGGGAGGGGGGGGGGAAGACGAATTCACCCTGACAAAATATGGGAGCGCGTGGGGAATCCTGTGGCTTGTGCTGATTTATGTGTGCGTATGTGTGTGTATCCCAGGGCCCCTTCAAGTGAAAGCGGATGAGTGGGGAATGTCGGGAAATCAGCTCCTGAAGTGCGCATTGTCCTGAGCAGACCCCCGACGCGCGCAGCTTCTCATGCGAGGCCACGGCTTCCCCCGCCTCGCCCTCAAGGGGGGCCCTGGCGCATGCCCGCACAGGCGTCCCGTTCCGTTCCGCTCCCAGGGCCCCTTCCAGTCGATCCCCCGCTCGGGAGGAGTGGGCCACGGCCACGGCCGGCGGCGACGGCGCCGGCGGCGACGGCGCCCGCGGCGGGGCGGCGGCCGCGGCGCCGGGAGCAGCCGCGGGGCGGGGCCGCGGCGGCGGGCCAGACGGGGGCGCACCCGTGGGCGCGGGCCCCCGCGGGGAGGCGTGGGGCCCAGGCGGAGCTCTGGGCCCGAGGGCGGAGCAGGGCCTCAGGACGCCGAGGTGCTCCTCCTCCTCTTTCCTCCTCCTCTTTCCTCTTTCCTCTTTCCTCCTCTTTCCTCCTCTTTCCTCCTCCTCTTTCCTCCTCCTCTTTCCTCCTCTTTCCTCCTCCTCCTCCTCCTCCTCCTCCTCCTCCTCCTCCTCCTCCACTGAGGTACACGCCCAGGGCGGGCAGGGCGGAAGCGCCCGGAGGCCAGAAGGGGGCAAGACAGACCGATACCGCTACCCTTTGGCCCGTTCTCGCCGTTTCGGGGGTCCTGGGCCCCCGTCGCCGACGCTGGGTTCGCCTCGAGATCTGGGCCAGAAGGCAGCCCGGGAGAGGTACGGGGAGCAGCGGTGTGGGCACCTTTTTCGGGTCGGGCGAAAGGGGGGGATAGCAAAGGGGGGGGGCTGAGAATCAGCTCACTATAGCTGACCTTCCTGGCGCCTCCCGGCGGCCACGCATCGAGGAACGGGCCCCCTCGGTGGGGCCGAAACCAGCTGCATCTGCAGCAGATTTCGGCACCCCCCTGTTCCAATCCCCCCCTTGCCCAGGAGGGGAAAAAACACACAGACACAATTAATCCTCGATTCCGAAGAAAATACGGGAAAATATGGGAAGTGGGGGGGAAGACAGAAACCCAGAAAATATTGGGAAAATATGGGGAATCGTTTTATTTGTGTGTATTTATTTGTGTGTCCCAGTTCCCCTGCACTTTGGTCTCCCCAGGAGGGGCGCCCCCCCTGGCGAGCCCCAGCGGCAGCGCCGAGGCGCCCTCCGCCGGGGCGGGCCGCGGCGCCGGGCGCGGCCGCGGCCTCCGCCTCAGCGCGCGGGCGGTCCCGGCCGTCGTGCGCGAGCCGCCCGAGGACGATGCGCTCAGCTGCTGCGGCTCGGTCGACCACGACTCGTCGGATGTCTGGGCACGACAATAAATAATCGGGCCGGACGAGAGGGGGGGGATTTGGAAAGGGGGGGTCACGAAATCTGCCGCATATGCAGCCGGTTTCGGCCCCCCCGAGGGGTCCGTTCCTCGATACATGGCCGCCTCCAGCGCTGGGAGGCGCCGGGAAAATCAGCTACGTGAGCTGATTCTCAAGCCCCCCCTTTGCTATCCCCCCCTTTCGCCCGACCCGAAATAACAAACCGCAGCCACAACGGAGTGGATTTGTCTGGAGGGCCCCTCGGGGAGGACCCACCTGCCTCGACGTGAGCACTCTGGTTGTGGTCGTGGTCGATTGGGCCGTCTGGGACGCCCACATCGCGACCACAGCCAGTGCTAAGCTGGTCTCGGTGTGTGGACTGTGGACAATGTGTCAACATGCGCAAGGCATCCCCCAGGGTGCGTTCTCGATGTGGTTGCGGTCGCTTGCTGTCCCCGTAGGATGCTCGCGCCGACCTTACGGGCAGGGGGGGCGAGAATCCACCGACTAGCACGCAGAGCGATCAGGCATCAGCCTCTCCCAACGCAACAGCGCCTCTGAGCAGTACTGCCAGAATGTTCTCCCCTGCGGATCGCAGTGCAGTGGTGTTCGTGCCAAGCTGCCCACAACAGATGGCGGGCTCGCTCGGCCGCGCCCTCTTCGTTCCATGGCATGGGCTGGATCCTGACGTCCAACACCTGGCGACTGGCAAACAACAGCTCACCACGGTACTCATCAGAAACGTGCCACATGGTGTCACACGTGATGAGATGCTCATCAAGGTGAACACGAAAGGATTCGAGGGTGCTTACGATTTGTTTTATTCAATCGCTTCGCTCATTCCGCCGTCCCATGTTGCATGATCGCTACTGCGTCGCCGTGGGCCCTGGGCCATTGTGGCGCCGCCGAGGAGGAGGAGGAGGAAGATGAGGATGGGGAAGGGGAGGGGAGGAGGAGGAGATGATGAGAAGAAGAGGAGGAGACGGATGAAGATAATTAAGTAGGAGGAGGAGGATGATGAGGAGGAGGAGGAGGAGTAGGAGGAAGCCTCTCGTTGGCATTTTGTTTTGCTCTTGGGGCCAAACAGGGTCGTCGTCAAGATGCTTCTTTGGGAGGCCTCTTGGGGTCTTTTGAGAAGCCGTTCGGGGGCGCCTGGGAGGCATTTTTGAACTTCTGGGGCCTCTTTTGGGCCTCCTGGGGGCCTCCTGGGGCCTCCTGGGGGCCTCTTGGCGGCATCTTGGGGCCTCTTGGGGGCCTCTTGGGGGCCTCTCGGGGCCTCCTGGGGCCCTCTTGGGACGGAATGCTCGAGTTTTCGTTTCGTGGTCCCCCTCGTGGGCCCCTCTTGGGGCCGTCTTGGGGTCGTCTTGGGCCGTCTTTGGCGCCTCTTGGCCCGTCTCGGGGCCCTCTTTGGCCCTCTTGGGGTCCTCTTGGAAGCCTCTTGGCCCGTCTTGGGGCGCTCTTGGGGGCCTCTTGGGCCGTCTTGGAGCATCGGATGGCCGAAAAGGCGACAAGGCCAAAATCCTTCCAAAACCATTGTATAACTGATGATTTTGGCCTCTCGGGCCCTCTTGTGAGGCCTCTTGGAGGCCACTTGGAGGCCTCTTGGGCCGTCTTGGGGTCATCATCTGCGTCTTGGAGCGCTCTTTGGGTGTCTCGGGGGCCTCTTGGGCAGTCTTGGGGACCTCTTGGGTCAGGAGGGGGGGTAGTCGATTGCGCCCCTCCCCTCGGAGGCCACGATCCTCGTGAGCGGTGTCGAAGAATTGCCCGGTCTTGCATCTCTGGTCCGAGTGTCCCGGGGGTCTCCCGGGGTACTTTTCGTCCGGGGACCCCCAGGGGCGGCCCCGCGCGCGCAATGTAGAATACTGTTAACCAGTTACCGGAGATCTTAGCACGCCCTTAGCCCGTTGGGCCAGCGACTTTGCCAATAGACTTCAGGACCCACGACAACAAGGGCTATTGTTTCTTGAACTTTGTGAGCGAGGAGCTCGCACGCAGTTTCATCGGCGCCTTCAACGGCTTCTCAGAGTGGCCTATGCGGAGCAGGAGGGTGTGCACCGTAGAGTGGTCTGTGACGCAGGGGTTCAATTTAATCGCCGACCTCTGTCGGAACAGTCGGATCCTTGGAGATCACGTCCCCGACAAGTTCAAACCTGTAGTCTTTGTCGGCAAGACTCGTGTCTCCTTCCCAGAGCCTGCGTAGCATCATGCCCATTCGGCCCGTTCCTGCTACGAGCATTCGAACTTTTGAGTGCTGGGACAGCTCCCGTTGCCAATAGACTTCAGGACCCACGACAACAAGGGCTATTGTTTCTTGAACTTTGTGAGCGAGGAGCTCGCACGCAGTTTCATCGGCGCCTTCAACGGCTTCACAGAGTGGCCTATGCGGAGCAGGAGGGTGTGCACCGTAGAGTGGTCTGTGACGCAGGGGTTCAATTTGATCGTCGACCTCTGTCGGAACAGTCGGATCCTTGGAGATCACGTCCCCGACAAGTTCAAACCTGTAGTCTTTGTCGGCAAGACTCGTGTCTCCTTCCCAGAGCCCGCGTAGCATCATGCCCATTCGGCCCGTTCCTGCTACGAGCATTCGAACTTTTGAGTGCTGGGACAGCTCCCGTTGCCAATAGACTTCAGGACCCACGACAACAAGGGCTATTGTTTCTTGAACTTTGTGAGCGAGGAGCTCGCACGCAGTTTCATCGGCGCCTTCAACGGCTTCACAGAGTGGCCTATGCGGAGCAGGAGGGTGTGCACCGTAGAGTGGTCTGTGACGCAGGGGTTCAATTTGATCGTCGACCTCTGTCGGAACAGTCGGATCCTTGGAGATCACGTCCCCGACAAGTTCAAACCTGTAGTCTTTGTCGGCAAGACTCGTGTCTCCTTCCCAGAGCCCGCGTAGCATCATGCCCATTCGGCCCGTTCCTGCTACGAGCGGTCGAACTATTTAGTGCTGGGATATAGCTCCCGTTTCTCGTCTTGCATCGCCCTCCTCTGCCCTCTATGGCCCCCATTCGTCCTACCTCCTGGCTGCTGGTGTCAAACTTGCGCCCAGGTATTTCGGGCCCAGGGGCAGCGCACCTTCTCTTCAAAGCTCACCCCTGGGAGGAGATGGAGGAGGAGGAGGAGGAGGAGGAGGGGGAGGAGGAGGAGGAGAAGGACGAGGAGGAGAAGGAGGAGCAGGAGGAGGAGGAGGGACTACTACTTCAGAACCCGCTTTCGCCCCAGTCGCCCGGGACTCGTTCTAGCGATTCCTGGCAGCTGTGTCGGCCTCCAGAGCCGTCCGGAATGATCCTTGGGATTCCGCGGAGGCCGCCAAGGCGGGGAGCACGAACCGACATTGCGAGTCTTCCGCCCCAAGGGGTTCCCGGGAAACCTCGAGAAGGCTCCCAGATGCTGCCACGGGGCTCCAAGAGGACCACCAGAGGCCCCCACGATACCCCAAAAGGCTCCAAAACCAGCCCCAAGAGGCCAAACAACGGCTCCCCAAGGGCCCCGCGAGGCCTCCTTCGACATTCCTCCTTCCTTGCCATGTCCTGCCCAGCTCCTACCGTTCTTGTTTTGTTACGTTACGCCTCCCCCATTTCACTTCGCAGCCGCACCACCATGACAACATCTCTGAGTGGCTCACTCGGGCTGGCTCTCGGGCTTTGCAGCCTCCTTTAAGGTACCCTGGCAACCTCCACGAGGACTTCAATACGGCCCCACATTCCATGCTCCTGGGGAGCTGGAGAGCTTTCCGGGAACATGATTGTCACCGCTAGTCCGGCAAGAAGGCCGAAGATGAGGAGGTCGGGCCGCGGCAAAAATGATTGTTTTCGCTATGGTTTTCAAAAATTGTCGGTGCCCTCTCTTTCTCTACATTCTGACACTGCACGACGGTCCACAAGGCCACCGACACCGCCTCAGGACGGGCCCAGTGAAGTGTCCGTCTCGGAGGAGGAGGAGGCGGAGGATGAGGATGAGGCGGAACAGTTAGAGGAGGAGGAGGAGGAGGAGGAGAAAGGAGCGACACTGGGTTATGATTTTTTTTGTGTTTGGCTCGACAAGTTCGGGAGCAGGAAATGAGGTGGAGGAGGGGGAGGAGGAGGAGGAGGAGGAGGAGGAGGAGGAGGAGGCGGAGGAGGAGGAGCACGCGTAGGAGGCGGATGAGGAGCAGGAGGAGGAGGAGGAGGAGGAGGAGGAGGAGGAGGAGGAGGAATAGGAGCCCGTAGCCATTTTGGCTCAAGTCCGGATTGTCTTGGCACAGGACTTGGCCAGACTGGTGTGGGGGAGTGACGGCCCCCAAAGTCACGCCTCGTCACCTGGTCGGACGAGGGTGTTTGGCAGTTCTTCTTTCCTTCTTGTCAGTCTCGAATGACCCCGCAGCGGCATGGCAGCGGCTCCTTCGACACCTGGCAATGTCAGCACACGCGGTGCGGCTACCGCTTCAACTACGTGTCGCGCCCTCTGGCCCAGCGCCTTCGGCGGCGGGCGCGCGCACCCTCGGCGCATGGCCTGAGGGCCTGCCCCAGGCTGGCGGCGCTGGTCAGCGCGGTGGCGGTGCAGGCGGTGGCAAGGGCAGCGCTGCTCAGGACAACGTCTCCTACTTGGACCCTGCCGCCAACGCGATGCACGCGAAGCTCGAGCCCGCGGACTTCGAGGCCGTGTCAGCCGACTGGACGCCCAAGCTGGTCGCCAAGGTGGTCTCACACCGCGCGCTGCTGGCTGGTGAGCCGCGAGCCGAGGCACGCTCGGCCAGGATCGAGCAGGACGTCTTGGCCGACAAACGCGACAAGACTCAGCGAGCCTGCGATCGCGCCCAGGAGGCGGCGTTCAAGGCTGCCACGGCAGTTGCTGCTGCCAAGGAGGTGTTCGACGAGGCCAAGTCACGTTGAGCGGAGGCAGCCGCGCGGGCGGCCAAGGCCTACCAGGGCCTACCAGGGCATGGCGACGAGCTCGAATCCTGCCCTCGCTTTCTCGGCGTTGGCGGGCGGGCTCAAGGCCGATCCCAGGCTGGCGGCGTTCGCGCAGCAGTTGCAGGCGCTGGTACCCACGCTGCAGAAGCTGGCGAAGCCTGCGACGCCCGACGTGGTCATGGTCGACGACGAGCCTGGAGCCCTTCCTTCTGCTGCTGCGGGTGGTACTGGCCCTCATGCTCCTGCCGCTCCTGCTCAGCAGCCGCCTGCTGGAGCGCCCGCCGCTGCCGCGCCCGCCGCCGTCCAGGCCGCCAGGCACCCCCGCCGATGCTCGCGAGCGCGAGGCTGCCGCCGTGGCGCAGGCAGGGTCCGAGGCGCAACGTGCAGTTGGCGCCGCCACCGCCGACGCCGCGGCAGTGCGAGCTCGGGCCCGGCAGTCGCACGCCGAGCTTCTGCGCTGGCTCGAGCAGCAGCGCGGGGGGCAGCAGACGCACGACGTCGCCGAGCAGCAGGGAGTCAAGCATGAGTTGGTCAAAGGCATCTTCGACCAGCTCGTCGAGGCTGCCAAGAAGAAGGCTCGGGTGGACGGCGTGGCTGAAGCGGATATTTAGCTTGAATTTGGTCACGGTCAACGTTTCCGGACGCAGCGGCCTTGAGGACGCGCTTCAGAACGATCGGATTCGCGGTGCTCATGCAATTGCCGTGCAGGAGCAGCACATGTTGCGGGCGCAGTGCGACACTTGGGAGCAAAGGCTTCACGCCATGGGCTGGAAGGCCACCTTCGCTGCTGCCACCGCAACTTTGAGCGGCGGCACATCTGGAGGGCTCTTGCAGTGCGTGCCAGCTGCTTCAGGGCTGGCTGAAGTCGAGTGTACAGACAGCGCGCTGCACGGAGGAAGGGTGAGGATCCCAACTCGTCACGGCCTCACTCCTATGGGGTCTTGTGGGTCAACGCTTACTTGCGCCATCTTGATGGCATCTCTGGGACAAACTGGCGCATCCTCACTGATGTAGGTCAAGGTCAGGCTCTGAAGACCGTAGGTTTACCGTTTGTTGTCTGTGGCGTTTTCTAGATGCCACCCGAGGTGCTTCAGGGCAGTCTGTGGGTTGAAGCGGTTGATGGGGTCTGTCTCTTCCCGTCTGCCGCCACCTGCGCCACAGCCTCAGCTGGGCGGGTCATCGACTTTTTATCGTCTCGCAGTCGTTGGTTCATAGCACAACCGTTGAGATAGTCCCAGATGCTGGCACAACACCTCGCTTCCCAGTTGTGCTCACGCTGCGGTCGCTACCGCAGGCTGGGCTCGAGTATCGCGCAGTGCACTCAAGGGGCCCCAGGAAGACTTCCGAGACGGCCAGCGGGGCCCCCAGACGCTCCCAGAAGCTCCAACAGGCCTGTCGGTCGGGCCGCAGAGGCCGGTGAGGAGGCCAAGAGGCCTGCCGGAACGGCCAAGAGGGTTCCCAGCAGGTCCACCAAAGCAATTTGAAGTTTCATTGCCGAACGCAGTGAAAGTGGCGTAGTCTTAAGCCAGGCGTGTCCCTCTACAGGAGGAAAAGCCAAATATGATATACCAAAAAGTCTGGGGACGTTTTTTGAGTAGTTTGGAGCATGTTGGGTATATGCTTGACTCTGTTTAATTTTTCGTCCAAGATCCGCCAGTAGGTGGACATGCCCGATCTAAGCGTAATTTCTCAACCGGTTGCGCTTGGTCGCGCAATTGTTGTTCGATGATTGTTGTTGGTTGTCGTAGATGTTCTGCGTCTTGTCCAGCGCTCATGACTGCGATGATTTGTGAGGCTGGCTTGCCAAGATCAGCTGCCTTTGCCGTCTGCCAGGCCCCGACGTTGATGGGTCTGGAGCTGGTTCGTCCTTGTGCGGTGCAGCGTTGCAGTATGTTTCTAGCATGCCATTGATGAGTGGCCGATCCTTCCGTGTTATGTATGCCACGTGCTCGTTGGTGGCGCCGAAAAGAGGCTGTGGCACGCAGTCGTCGCGCTTGGGTGTAGGTGCACTCTGCTGTTGTAGCTTGGGTCTTGGCGTGGTAGGTCGAGGTGGCCGTGGTTGGTGTGGGTGGTGTTCCCAGAGATTGGTTGCGTCGGGTTGGTCTGGGGTCGTGTAGTAGGTTGGTTTGTGTTGTGCAAAGCATGTGGTGCCCATGTTTTTAGAGGTGTCCCTGGCTGCTGCTGGAAGGTGGGTCATGTGCCCTTGCCGTAGTTGTGTTGCTGTCGGTAGTTGTTATTCTCTGTGTGCTTGCCTTTCGCATGGGGGAGATGATGCATAATCCGCATTGTGTAGGACCTCGGTCGTGGTGGTTGTTGTTGTTGCGCGCTGTGATGTTGGTTGGGTGGCTGTCGAGTGGGTGTCCCGTGCGAGTAAGTCGTGGTCTGGTGCAACTCGTAGTAGTACTCATACTGCTGCTGATGGCAACCCTCGTTATGTCGGTGACGTCGTCGTGGATGTAATGCTGGTGCTGCGTATGCAAAACGCATGCAGCGTAGTGCAGGTGCAGTGTAACGGGTTGGGTGTCGGCGTGGGAGGTGTCTTGAGGGCCTTGGTGCAGATATGGAGAACATGTAAGGGACAACATAACCGTGAGTAATAGGTGCGAGTGTAAAACGTTATGGGTGTTGAAGAGGATGTATTACGTATGATGCAGTTCGTGGGCTGCCGCTCTGTTGGCTGCCACGCTGCCTGCGGCCTAGTGTCCTCGGGCCCTCGGCTTCATCCCCTTTCTCATCTTGTGCTTCCCCTCCCTCCTCCCGCCAGCCGTCTACTCGCCTGTGGACGCGCAATGATCTGTTCGCCTTGAACGGCGCAGACGCGGGTTGTCTGTGCCCCAGCGCGAGCGCCGTTTGAGGCATCGTCTCAGAGTGCGACGCGGCGACGTCTGTGGTGAGTGGCAGTGCTTCGAACAACAGTTCAACTCTTTGGCGTCTTCCCGCGGTGTTGGCCGCACGCGCAGACCCCATTATTGTTTGTCCACGATCGGCACAATCATTCCCCGATGTGCGCTCGACAAAAGAATCGCCCGCCCATTCGATGTCGCAGCGGCGTCCCAGCAATCATTGCCTTGGCCTCTGCTCTCTGTCAAGTCTGCTCTGGGCGCTGACCCGCCGACTGCAGTGGAGCAGTGGCGCGCTCCTCCTCCTCCTCCTCCTCCTCCTCCTCCTCCTCCTCCTCCTCCTCCTGCCCTGCGGATTCTCTCCTCTCTTCTCGCGGCATTGCGCCTCCACAGCCTTCTCATCATCGGCATTTGCTGTAACGAGTTGGCGCGTAGCTTTGGTGCACGGGCTGTGAGGGCAGAGCGGCATGCACCCGCAAATAGCAGGGGGCACCAATCCCGCCCGCATTGTAGACATTGCCTGCTGCACGTTGTGTCTCCGCGCTGCGAGGCGCGTAGCTTTTCAGAATTGTGAGGTGACAGTGACCTTGCTGTTTTTTACCAGGTTGCAACCTATCCCTACCGTTGTGTCCGGCATCGCATCACCTCGATGCCGATCTGAAGGCTTCCCGCGGTTGCCGAAGCCACATCCCCAGGACTGTCCGCGCTTTTTGCTCGCCCGGCGCGGGGACGGGGGCACGTGCGAGGCTGGCCAGTTTTGGAGCTGAGGCAGCACGCTCGGCTGCGGGCCCTCGTGTATTTGGCCGTGGGAGGCCCACTCGGGGCGACTCCCCATAGGGGGCCTTGGTGGCCGGGCCTCTGGCCGCAGCCCCCCCCGGGGGGCCGCGGCGGCGCGTGCTGCAGGGTCAGGGAGCTGCCCTGGGCCCAAGTCGGGCCCGCCCCTCTGCAGGAGGAGTGTTCGAACACAGTCAGCGAAACAGTCCGGGGAATAGTTTTTGGGATAGTTTTTGGAATATGTTGGGCGTATCTGTTCTACTATTCATTCCGTCGTTCGCAAACAACTCCCTGTAGGGGGACAGGCCCGCCCCAGCTCATGTCCCCGAGGGGGGGGGGGCTCAGGGGGACAAGTTTCGACAGGGGGGGGGCAGTAACTAGGCTCGGAAGGGAGCGCGTCGACCTCCCATAGCCCCTTCGCCGCCGAGCGACGGGGCTCGCTCCCCCCACACCCCGCTCAGGAACGTGCTGCTCCGCGATGGGGAGCCTATCGCGGGCGATGCATCGCCGATTCCAGGGCGCTGTTCCCCCCCCCCCCCGAGCCAGTTTCCCCTGCTATAGCTCCCCTGCAAGGGGGTTGGGCCGGGGAGCCACGGTGGCCCCGGGGGAAAGCATCGACCCGCAGTCGGGCCCTCCTCGCCGATCGGGGTCTCGGTCCCCCCTCTCCCGCCCAGGGGCGTGCGGGCTCGCAGCCGGGGGCCCATCGCTGATCTGTCGGCGGTGCAGCGACGATGCCGAGGCCATGCTTCCCCACTGCCGTTCCCCTCCAGGGTTAAGTCGGGCCTGTCCCTCTACGGGAGGAAGATTCAGGAGCAATCAAGCAATAGTCTGGGGACGATTTCATAAACTTATGTTTGTACTATGTTTGAGCATGTTTTGGCTATTTTCAGTTTTTCCGCATAGTGAGGATGGGCAACCTTCCCAAGGGCACCCTTGCATCCTTGCCTCCTCGGTCCACCCTTGGCCACTTTCGTCGGCCGCGCCCCGCTCGAGAAGCTTCGACATGGGCGTCCAAGGCCCTTGCATCCTTATCGCGCATCCTCACTACACGGGTTGACTACTAAGCTCCGCACGCTGGAGGTTCCCCCACGCTGAGGCATTTTTTTCCGGTGTTTATCTTCACTCCCGTGAAAGCAGCACGGTAGGTGAGTCTTCGAGGCGCGAAGTAGCGTTCTTCTGCTACGCGTCCCAGCGGCCGCCGCCGCACGACGTCAGTCTGCCTGGCTCGTCAGCTGGGCTGATTGAGACTGCAGGGATGGCTGCGCTCCAGGCGCGCATTCCTGCCCGCGAGGCGGCGGCGGCGGCACGGCCTGCTGCTGCGTCCTCGCGAGATGCAACTTGACCAGAGTTTTGTCGGATGGCGTGCTCGGTCTATTATATATGGGGTCCTATGGGACCGTCCTTTTCTTCCCGCTCGCTGTCTTCCCTCGGTCGCCGATCTGTGAGGTTTACTGCGCTCAGCGGCTGAGGGCTGGTCGTCATCGGCCATCTGTGCCGATGTGGTGTACAAATCGTTCAGGCCCTCAGGGGATCGCTGACAAAAAAAAACACGGGTTGACTATACTTTCGGAGGTCCACGCGGATTTCCTGGGTCGACGCTGGACCCGATGGCTGCGCCGGCGCTCTTGGCACGCCCCAGCCCATGTCCCCGAGGAGGGGGGGGCTCAAGGGGACAAGTTTCGACAGGGGGGGGGCAGTCACCAGGCTCGGAAGGGAGCGCGTCGACCTCCCATAGCCCCTTCGCCGCCGAGCGACGGGGCTCGCTCCCCCCACACCCCGCTCAGGAACGTGCTGCTCCGCGATGGGGAGCCTATCGCGGGCGATGCATCGCCGATTCCAGGGCGCTGTTCCCCCCCCCCCCCGAGCCAGTTTCCCCTGCTATAGCTCCCCTGCAAGGGGGTTGGGCCGGGGAGCCACGGTGGCCCAGGGGGAAAGCATCGACCCGCAGTCGGGCCCTCCTCGCCGATCGGGGTCTCGGTCCCCCCTCTCCCGCCCAGGGGCGTGCGGGCTCGCAGCCGGGGGCCCATCGCTGATCTGTCGGCGGTGCAGCGACGATGCCGAGGCCATGCTTCCCCACTGCCGTTCCCCTCCAGGGTTAAGTCGGGCCTGTCCCTCTACGGGAGGAAGATTCAGGAGCAATCAAGCAATAGTCTGGGGACGATTTCATAAACTTATGTTTGTACTATGTTTGATCATGTTTTGGCTATTTTCAGTTTTTCCTCCAAAATCCGCCTGTCGGTGGACATGCCCGACCTAACTCCACGGAAAAGGAGACGGGCCCGAGCAGCAACAGACTGCATGCATCTATACTCTCGGCGGTCCACTGCGGGAGCAACAGACCTTCACGCTTTGAGAGCAGCAGACCTGGCAGTATCGGTAGATCGTTCGGCGGTCGCGCTGGTCCCGTGGTACAGATTCAGGTGCTCCGTTGTTTCCTGGGGACAAAACATAAAGTCAACCCGCATAGTGAGGATGGGCAACCTTCCCAAGGGCACCCTTGCATCCTTGCCTCCTCGGTCCACCCTTGGCCACTTTCGTCGGCCGCGCCCCGCTCGAGAAGCTTCGACATGGGCGTCCAAGACCCTTGCATCCTTATCGCGCATCCTCACTACACGGGTTGACTACTAAGCTCCGCACGCTGGAGGTTCCCCCACGCTGAGGCATTTTTTTCCGGTGTTTATCTTCACTCCCGTGAAAGCAGCACGGTAGGTGAGTCTTCGAGGCGCGAAGTAGCGTTCTTCTGCTACGCGTCCCAGCGGCCGCCGCCGCACGACGTCAGTCTGCCTGGCTCGTCAGCTGGGCTGATTGAGACTGCAGGGATGGCTGCGCTCCAGGCGCGCATTCCTGCCCGCGAGGCGGCGGCGGCGGCACGGCCTGCTGCTGCGTCCTCGCGAGATGCAACTTGACCAGAGTTTTGTCGGATGGCGTGCTCGGTCTATTATATATGGGGTCCTATGGGACCGTCCTTTTCTTCCCGCTCGCTGTCTTCCCTCGGTCGCCGATCTGTGAGGTTTACTGCGCTCAGCGGCTGAGGGCTGGTCGTCATCGGCCATCTGTGCCGATGTGGTGTACAAATCGTTCAGGCCCTCAGGGGATCGCTGACAAAAAACACGGGTTGACTATACTTTCGGAGGTCCACGCGGATTTCCTGGGTCGACGCTGGACCCGATGGCTGCGCCGGCGCTCTTGGCACGCCCGGCGGCCCAGCGCGCCAGGGAAGGGGATCCAGCGCCGATGGGGGAAGCCCGCGCGGACCTCCGACAGCTCCTGTGCTTCATGTGTGGCGTCGTCTTCGACAGGGGGGAGGGGGGTGGCAGTAGGAGAGAAGGAATGAGGATTACCAGCTGGAAACGTATCCCTATCCCTGTGTTTGGCATCACCTTACCTCGGTGCTGAACTTACGGGTTCCCTCAGTTTCTGAGGGCACATCCCTAAGAGTCATCGCCTTGGGCTTGCCGATCTTAGGGATAGGGATAGGTTCGATGCTGGTTAGATGAGGGAAGCGAAAGTGGTGGGCGGGATCGGAGGGGCAGAAGAACAGGGGGCCATCTCGGGGCTCTCTGCGGGCCGTCCCGGGCCGTCTGGGGGCCCTCGCGGGGTTCTCTGGGTGCTCGGAGACTGTACCAGTGGGGGCGCGTGCCAAGAAGCCAGTTGGATTTTGCCAGGGTGCCCTGGGTTTCTTGGATTTCGATGGGCTTCCAATCAGATCTTGACGATTTTCGATCGACTCATGTGGATTTTCACTGAGCAAATCGCGGATTTCAGGGTTGGGTGTCTTGCGGAGGTTTCTTGTGGCCGAGCCCCCACTGTAGGTGGCCCGATCTTGGACCGCACAGCATTGCAAGTGAAAGCGTTGCAGGGTCACATGAAAGAAAGTTTTGGCCTCGCGAGGGCCTCCTGGAGAGCGTCTCGGGAATTGTCTGCGAGTCTCTTGGCGACCCCAGGCGACGTATTGGGCGCCTCTTACGGGTTTTTGGGTGCGTCTTGAGGCGATGTTGGACCATCTTCGCGGCCTTTCTGTACATCCTTTGCTGCTGTTGTACCAGTTGTAAGCCTTTGAGAGCCTTGGACTGCCTCAGGTACGCGCGGAGGTCCAGAGAGCTTGGGAGGTGGCGGCCATGCCTGCGGCACTTCGTGGCCACGAGTGGGATGCTGAAACTATGACAGAAGCCCTCAGTATTGCAGACACTACGTGTCATTCTACGACGCCTCAACGTGCCAGGGGCATTGCGGATATGTCCTCTACGGCCCGTCCCAGAGTTTATTCGGTATCGCTTCCAGTTGTTGGCTCATCACTTGTTCTTGGTATTCTCTCGGGTGTTCGGCTCAGGTCATGGGCAGGTCAGGAGGAATTTGTAACGGAGGGGGGTTGCATAGCCACATTTTAAACTGGGACGTGTTGAATATGTTACGTATTGCGACAATCCCCCAGATCATTGCCTTTCCAGAATCTAGTCCCGTCGCGAAAGCTCGCAGGAGATCGGCGCCATGTCCAAGCAGATCGACGCCCTGAAGAGCCAACGCAGTGTCATAGTTGGAGAGGTCCATCCGCCTTGTCAGCAGAGATGGGGGGACAGTTGCAGAGGACGCCATGGGAACATTTGATGAGGAGGCGAGCGATATTCCACGAGGATCGTTTACATGCTTTCGGGGCTGATACGGAGGCCCAGGCGTCTCGTCTCGGGTCAGAGTCAGCATCGCAACTATACAGCGGCGCGGCCGCTCACATGAGATGTTGTCCGCATGCTACCTTGCCATCCTTGTAGTGCGCGGCATGCCGCCACGACTAGAAGCCTCTGCGCTCGGGTGGGCCAGGGTGCGTTCATGCCGCCCGCTTGGACCCGGTCCGATCCCACTGCTCTTGCCAAGCGAGCCTGCATTCCATTCCCCTCCACAGCGCGCTGGGTATGGCACCGGCTCGAGGCCTGTGCGCCGCCCACGGGCTCGGGCCTTGCATGCAGCCAAGACGCTGAAGTGCAAGGGCCTCCTCGGGGCCGGGAGCGTCGGGGGGCCTCGGGCCCTGCCCTGGACCTTTTGGTCGGAGAGCCGCTGTGTGGCTGGAGCTCGCGCGGCCAGAGAGGTCCCCCATCAGGGGGCCACGTGCGAGCCCCACCCCTGACCCCCACGAGTTCTGAGGGGGAGGGCGGGGTTCACTTCGCTCGAAGGGGGAGGGGGAGGGCGGGGAGGGGGAGGGAGGGAGGGGGAGGGCGAAGTGAACCCCGCCCTCCCCCTCAGAACTCGTGGGGGGCAGGGGTAGGGCCTCGCGCGTGGCCCTTGGTCGGGGAGCCGCTGCGCGGCCGCAGCTCGCGCGGCCAGAGCAGTCCCCACTCCGTTCCTCGGCCTCGGCCTCCCTGCGGCCGCGCGCCGAGGGCGCGCGCGGCTGGGCACTGCCGCGCTGCCGAGGGGCGGGCGGTGCGGCCCCGCTCCGGGTGCTGCGGCGGCGGCCCGCGGGGGAAGCAGCCTCCGCAGGCTGTTTCTCCCAGGCTGTCCCTCTGTTGGCTCCCTCCTTCTCCTCCTCCTGCTCCTCCTCCTCCTTCGTCCACGCTCCGCGCTGGGTTGGCGGTCGTCCCCGTCGCCCGTGTGCCGCTGGCCGTGCCGCTCCCAACGTTCTGCTCCGACGGAACTTTCTGCAGTGCGGTCCTTGGCCAGGTTTGTCTTGTCTTGTCTTGCTCTTTCTCTCCCGTTCCCTCTCCCCTTCCACCGTTTCTCTCCTCTTCCCCCCTTCCTCCACCTCAAGCGGTGGATTTATGTGTGCGGCCACTTGTGGGGGGCCCACATGCGAACCCTACCCCTACCCCCCTCGATTTCTGAGGGGGAGGGTGGGGTTCGCGTGTGGCTCCCTAACTTGGGCAGGAGGGGATATAGATCTGCATGCCAGCCTGTGTTCACAGTTCCCAGAGGCGCGCGAAGGCTCGCTTA
>CAUYUJ010018156.1:5000-7500 GCA_963575745.1 Prorocentrum cordatum | reverse complement strand
GTCAATTCGTCTGCTCGAACGAGCCAGGGGGCTCCGTCCACTCCCACCCGCCCTCCCGCAACATAAGAAGCAAGTGCGTCGCGTCCGACGCCTGTCGCTCATCTTATAGCGTGGCGGCTAGACGTTCAGCGCGCGACATGAGCTGCGTCCTATTCCTGCTGCGTGTTGAGCAACGTCGACGAGAACCAAAACCGCGCGCGATGTACGCCGCGCCCCTCACCAGCCTCTAATGTTGCATCGTCGGCGACAACATTTCCAGCGCGCGAAGTGCGCCGCGTCTCATTCCAGCCACGCGTGTTGTACCGCCAATCGTTTCGCTCCTGCCGCGCATGGAAGAAGGGCCCAGAAAGTGGTCCGGCCAGCTTCGCCTGTGCTCCGCCCGCGGCACGTGGGACCTACGGCCACGACGGCGACCATGACGAGTACGACGTGGGCGATGACTATGGTGGCGATGATGAGACGGAGGAGGACGAAGACCGACGTCGTTTTCGCAATGCAATTTGCATTGTCATCACCGAGTCGGCTCAGCTCCGGGTGCACCCCGTCGCCCGAGAAACCCGGCCCCGCTGCCCAGCAGTCCCGCCATGGAGGCGCTCGGACAATTCGCCGCCGGCGCCGCGGCAGCCGACAACGGCCGCGACGCTACAACGTCGCCGACGCGTAAGGGTAACTTTTCGCCAAGGTGACCTTTTGTGCGCTGCTTTTTGGCCCTCGGGGGGGGCCCTGTTCGCCTCGGTCGGAGGGGTCCGGGGGCCGATTTTGGTTTGATTTGTGCGCACCAAAGGTCACTGTTGCCAAAGGTTTCATTTACGTGGACACGACAATGGGCGCGCCGGCGGCGAACCGCACTTGCTTGAGGTATCATGACTTGCCGCCCGCCCAGCTCCTCAACCCGACGGGCCGCAGCGTCGACGACAAGAATGTCCACGTTGACGAGCAGGCGTCCCCGCGCGATGCGCGCCGCGTCCCATTCCCGCTGCGCGATTCGCAACGCCGACGACGAGAAACTACAGGTTGGCAAGGAAAACGTAAACGTTGCGGTGTTTTTTGACAGGTCGGTCGGGGGGTGCCGCGTAGGGTTGGCCAGGCGTCCGCGCGCGATGTGCGGTGCGTCCCATTCCTGCAACACTTTTCGCAGCGTCGACGACATGAAAGTCCATGTTTACGAGAAACAATTTGACTTTGCATTGTTTTCTAATTGGTAGGGCGCGACCACCCGCTTAGGGTTCACCCAAGCGATGTTCATTCCGTCCCATTCTTGTTGCACTTTGCGCAACTCGACGACACGTTGGCGACAAACAAATTGAACTCGTGTTTTTTTTTGCACTCGGGACGGCGGGGGGTGCTATCGGCCGGCGGCCGGCTAGGTGGGGATGTGGGAATGTTTTAATCATAGGAAGTAAGTGTGTGTGTGTGTGTGTGGGTGTGCGTGTGGGGTGGGGGGGGAGGTGTGGGGTGTGTGGGGGGGTGGTCAATTAGTCAGCGTGTTCGAACGAGCCAGGGGGCTCCGTCCACTCCCACCCGCCCTCCCGCAACATAAGAAGCAAGTGCGTCGCGTCCGACGCCCGTGACATGAGCTGCGTCCTATTCCTGCCGCGTATTGAGCAACGTCGACGAGAAACAAGACCGCGCGCGATGTACGCCGCGCCCCGCTCCGGCCTCTCATGTTGTATTGTCGGCGACAACATGTCCAGAGCGCGAAATGCGGCGAACCGCACTTGCTTGGGGCATTCTGACTTGCCGCCCGCCCAGCCCTTCAACCCGACGGGCCGCAGCGTCGACGACAAGAAAGCCCATGTTGACGAGCAGGCGCCCACGCGCGATGGGCGCCGCGTCCCGCCGACGTTGAGAAAATACAGGTTGGCAAGAAAAACGTCGACGTTGCGGTTTTTTTGGCAAGTCGGACGGAGGGTCCCGCGTAGGGTTGGCCAGGCGTCCGCGCGCGATGCGCGCCGCTTTCCATTCCTGCTTCAGTTGTCGCAGCGTCGGCGACAAGAAAGTCCATGTTGACGAGAAAAACATTGACTTCGTATTGCTTGTGAGGGGTAGGACGCGACCGCCCGCTAAGGGTTACCAGAGCGATTTTCATTCCGCCCCATTCTTGTTGCACTTTCGCAGCTCGACGGCACGTCGGTGGGAACACGTTGAGTTTGTATGGGTTTTTACAGTTAGGACGGCGAGCTTGCTATCTGCCGGCTAGGTGGGGGTGTGGGGGTGTTGGATCATAGGAAGTAGTGATGTGGGGATGTGGGTGTGTGGGTGTGTTGGTTTGGGCGTTGGTGTGGGTCAAGTTTGCCTGTTCGAACGAGCCGGAGGGTTCCGTCCACCCCCGCCCGCCCTCCCACAACATGAGAAGCAAACGCGTCGCGTCCGACGCCCGTCGCTCATCTTATATCGCGGGCGGCGAGACGTTCAGCGCGCGACATGGGCTGCGTCCTATTCCTGCCGCGTGTTGAGCAACGTCGACGAGAGACAAGACCGCGCGCGATGTACGCCGCGC
>CAUYUJ010018156.1:0-2500 GCA_963575745.1 Prorocentrum cordatum | reverse complement strand
TTTTTGTGTTTTTTGTTCCCCCCCCCTTGGCTTTGCCTTAGCCGGCCACAGCAAAATTCGCTGCCCAACTGTTGCAACTTGGACGTCCAAGGGCCTCGTGTCATCACCGTGCATCCTTATGATGGGCACCGTATATACCAAACGTTGGCCCATCCGTGTGAGGTGTGCCACTGGCGCGCGGTGGAGCGATTTCTAATACCCTGAGAAATAGACCCTAGATGGGGATGGCCCGTAGTGTGGCCAGGTTTGGCTGGTGGACTGGCCAGCTGTTCTTCGATAGGCCGGTAATGGGTAGGTAGTACAGTCAAGACGCTAAGAGTAGGGCCTTTTAGTGTTCAGGAGGTGCACTTGTTTTCGTGCCCTTTCTTTGACCTAGGTCGGGGTATTTGGTTCGTGGCCGAGGCTCGCCATGGGCACAGATGCCCCTGCGCCCCTCCACTCAGCATCCTTAGTGCTAGCACGACGACTCTAGTTGTAGCGCGTCGTCAGAGGAAGGCGAGGAGACGCTGCAAAACCATGGGGGTCCCCTCCGGCTTGGAGGCTCACGATGCCGCCCCGAGTTGGGGACCGAGGAAGCCTCGAGCGAGAGGGGAGCCAACACAGCCGGGAGCACTGGTGGTCGTGGCGCCGCCTCGTTGCCCTTGCTATCGGGAGCCTTGGCGTTGGCCGGCCGACGCGCTTGGCTCTGGCTCGGCGGCGCGAGGAAGCAGAGGCGGCAAGACTTCGGAGAAGGCGGCGGGGCTCCTCCAGCCCTCCGAGAAGCCCTCCGCGGCTTCGGGGGAGGCTCCAAACTACTGTGGAGGCCTGACGGCCGGTGCCGCCGACCCTCTGAGAAAATCGACGCCGACCAGGAGGGTGAGGAGGAGGAGATGGAGGAGAAGGAGGAGGAGGAGGAGGAGGCGGAAATAAGGAGGAGGAGGAGGAGGAGGAAAAGGACTTCCCCCTGGGCCCCCCTCCCTGGGGAGTAGGACCGGGGGAGGACTGGCGTGGCAGAGGGGAGGAGAGGGGGGGGACTCCCAGGGACGGATGCGTATCTGACTCCCCGCCCCCCCCCTTTGGACTTCTCCCCACTTGGGGAGGAGGACCCGAGGAGGACCGGCGCTCCGGAGAAGGATCAGCGTGGGAAAGGAGGACCCCCAGAGGCGATGCGAATCTGATGCCCCCCCCCTCCGGGACCCCCCCCCGCCGGGGAAGGACAAAGGGAAGGGGTTTCCTTTTGACGTAATGAGGACGTGGACGGAATTCACTCAAGCTGCAAGCCCGTTCCCCGAGCGAGGAAGGGTGTTTTTTTTTTTTTTTTTTTTTTTGTTCTCTCTCTCTCTCTTCTCTCTTTTTTTTTCTCTCTCTCTCTCCCTCTCTCTCTCTCTCCCCCGACGGGAGAGGAGGATGGGAAGGAGAGGACGAAAGAAGGCTCCCCGTCGACGGGACCGAACAGACACCCCACACACGCCGACAGGGCCAGCGTATTCTCAGAAGGCCGGAGGCCTTCCGAGCCCACGGAGAAGGCCTTGCCCACTGGAAGCGTCGTCGAGCTGCAGGGTGTCAGCTGGCCGACGCGCTCTGCTCTGGCAGAAACCCCCTCTCAGGAGCGACGTCAGGGGGCATCGCTTGGACGTGTGCCGCATTGTCCAGGCGAGGGCCTTCGAGGCGCATGCTCGACCATCGGGCCAAGAAGGTCCCGCACGAAACCGAGACATGCACAGGGAATGGACGTCCGAGCGACGGCGAGGGGGGGGCATAGGCTCAGGGGGGGGCGCATCGATCGCCAATGGCCCACGGATGGCCGCTGGGGGTCGGAGGGCCCACCCTGCCCACGGGCAGGCAGATTCGCTGTTTGGGGCCGCTCTGTCGGCGATGCATCGCCGATTCCAAAGTCGATGCCTCCTCGCCTGGGCTGGTCCCCCCTATCGTTGCCCATCAGTCGGTTCGTCGTCGGCGGCGTCGTCGTCTCTGCCGTCGCCGTTGCCATCGTCGTCGTGCGGCGCTGGCGTCGGCGTCGTCGTCGTGTCTGTCGCCGTCTTCGGTCGTCCGTCCTCCGTCGTTGTTGTCGTCCTTGCAGGCGTCGAGCTCTCGTCCCTCTCATCCCTCTCGTTCCTCTCCCCCTCGTCGTCCTCTTCCTCTCCGTGCTCCTCACCCTCCCTCTCTTACCCTTCCTCTTCCTCCTTATTCTCCTCGCTCGTCGATCCTCCTCCTCCTCCCCCCTCTTCCTCCTTCTGCTCCTCCTCCTCCTCCCTCGCATCCTCTCCTCCTCCCTCCCCTCCTCTCTCTCCTCCTCGCCTCCTACCTCCCCCCCTCCGTGGCAGAGGTCGGCAGTCTCACGGAGAAGATCGTGCAGGCGGGCAAGCGCAGGGAGGACCTGATGCAGCAGGTGGCCTCCAGGCGCCCGCCCGCCGAGCAGGGGGCAGGAGGCACAAGAGGAGGAGGAGGAGGAGGAGGAGGAGGAGGAGGAGGAGGAGGAGGCGGAAGGGGAGGCGGTGGAGGCGGAGGAGGCGGAGGAGGC
>CAUYUJ010018155.1:76240-212871 GCA_963575745.1 Prorocentrum cordatum | reverse complement strand
GCGACGACTCTTCCGGGGGCGGCGGCGGCGGCGGCGGGTCCTCTTCGGGCGGCGGCGCGGGCGGGGGACCCGCGTCGGGGTCCGGCTCTGGTGCGCTGGGGCCGGGCGACGGTGGCGCGGCCGGCGACGGCGACGGGGGCGCGGGCGGTGCCGCGGGCGGGGGCGCGGGTCGGCTGCTCGGCGGCGGACCCAAGAGGCCAGCTCCCGAGGGGCGAGCCCCGCGGACTCGCGGGGCGGCGAGAAAAGACCTGGAGCGGTTGCAGCAGGAGCGGCTGCGGAAGGAAGAGGAGGAGCGTGTCGCAGGGAAGACAGTGAGAGCGGGGGACGTGGAGGTGAACGTGGCTCTGGATGACCCCCACGTGAGCGAGGAGGGCACCCTGCCGGCCTGGCTCCTGGACCCCGCGCCGTGCGTCGCTGGCAGGTGCGTCGCGCGCGTCTGGCGCCCGTGCAACGGCGGATGCGTTCTCTGGCAGTGCAGCAGGAACCCGTGCAAGGGTCAGGGAGAGTTCTGTGGGAGCCACGGCAGACCCGAGCAGCGACCCTTTGGGGAGTGGGACCCGGACAAGCGCCACAGCTCCCTGACGCGCGAGTGCCCGGAACGGCATGGCTTGGCCGTGAAGGAGGCGCGGAAGCGCGAGACGCAGGCCGGCGGCGCTCCGCCCGCGCCGACCCCGGCCGTCGCTGCCGCTCGCAAGGCGCGCGTGCCAAGGCTCCAGCCGAAGTATGTGCATCTGCCTCTTGGCGATCGCCGTCCTCTGCGGGCATTCAAAGAGGCCCCGGAGGCTCTCCCGCCGTTCCCGTGCCGCCTCTGCGACAAGAACTTCGCCACGCATGCCGGCTTTATGACGCACGTGCACAAGGACCACCACGGGTGGCCGGAGTACAGGAAGCGCATGTTCTACCTGGCCGAGCAGCGGCCGCAGCAGGACGACGACGTGCGGCCCGTGAGGCCCCGGGAGTGGCGGCAGTGCGTGGAGGCCTTCTCTGAGCATCTCGTCACGGGGTCTCGCGACTGGCCGGCCTGCGCTGCGCCCGTCGACTCGGGGGAGGCCCCCGCCGCCGCTGCCGCGCCGGACGCGCCGCGCGCCTGGTGGAAGCCGCCTGGCACGGACGGGGCCGTGCCGCCCGGGGGCGTGGACATGCCGCCCGTGGACATGGACGCGCTGGGCGCTGCTCCGGCGGCGTCGGACGCCGAGGGGCCCGAGCCCGGGCAGAGTCGCCGCGCCGTGCGCTCGAGGGTCGCCTGCTGCGTCTGCGCTCGTCTCCACTGGGCGGACGAGCTGCAGCGCGTGCACTTTTGGCAGCAGCCGGACGGCGCCGGGGAGCGTTCGCTGCTCTGCGACGAGGTGCCGAAGCGGCCCGCGCGCGCCGAGCTCGAGGCGGCGAGAGAAGAGGCATCCGAGGCCGCGGGCGCGCAGGCGCAGGCCATGCGCCTGACGCAGCGGCAGCGCGCCCACGCGCTGCTGGACCCGGCACGGTACCACGCCCGGTGGCGCTTCGTGCGCGAGGGCCCCAACGGCGTCGAGCGCTCGGGCGGCATCCCCCTCGAGGAGCTGGAGGCGTCCGCAGTGCGCGACCCTGGCCCAGACGGGGAGCTGTGGCTCTTGCACAAGAAGTGCTTCAATATTGACAGGCGCGAGTCAGACGGGGTGCTCGTGGCCGACGCGAAGTAGAAGGTGCCCATCTGCGCAGGGTGTCACACGGCGCTCTCCAAGAGGTTGCCCACGATGCCGACCTGCGCGCTGGCCAGCGATCTCTGGATCGGTCGGCTGCCACCGCCGCTGCGGAATCTCACGCTGGGCGCGAAGCTTCTGCTGCCCATCGCGCGGGGCATCGTGCGGCGGTTCAACTGCAAGGCCGATTCTGGCCAGTGGGCTCCACTCGACCAGCAGATCAAAGCGTACGTGGGGAACTTCGTGGCGTTCCCGCAGGCGGACGGCGGTCGGCAGGTGCTGTCGCTGCCGCCGCGGGAGAGCGACCTCGTCGAGTTCGTGCAGATTGTCTTCGCGGGGTCCGACCCCGCCACCCTGCAGAAGGCGCTATTGGAGGAGCTCGGCGTGCCCCTCGCCGATTTCAGGCGCGCCTACGAGTACCTCCGCGACACGAACGAGCAGTGCGCCGCGGTGCGGTGGGACGAAGAGGCCGCGCGAAACTTTGCGGACCCCGAGGGCGACGGCGATGGCGACGGCACCTCGCTCCTGGGCCTGCCTCGCTGTCTCGCGGCGTGCGTGGCCGTGGGGGGTAAGGGCGGCGACGCTCGCCAGGAGGGCCCGGCCGATGCCGTGCAGCCCGGCGCGGGCTCGGCCCCGCCGAAGCGGACGAGTGCAGGCGCTGCGAGCGCGGAGGGCGAAGCGAACGCGGCGGCTGACGGCGGGGGCGAGGCAGGGGGCGGGGGCGGGGACCCCGCCGGTGAGGACGCTGCTGGCGCTGGCGGGGAGGACTCAGAGGGCGACGAGGGCGAGGCTGGTGAGGGAGAGGGCGGCGAGGGTGTCGATGAGGGCGAGTACTGCGCCGCCGTCGCGGACGCCGACATGCTGGCCGACCTGGACAAGCAGTGGCAGAACGTGCACCTCAGCCTCCAGAAGGCGGAGGTGATTGCGCGCGAGAAGCGGCGTGTGGAGGCACTGACGCGGCAGTTCGACGGCATGGGGAATTTCCAGGACCGAGATTCCGACCAGCGCTTGGCGGAGGCCGCGAAAGAGGCCCACAAGGCTGCGAAGGCGCTCACCAACTGCAAGAAGGAGGCACTCACGAAGAAGCTGGAGCAGACGGAGCAGAAGATTCAGGCCACGCGGCCTCCTCCGGGAGTTGCCGGGAAGCGCGCGGCCAGCGGCGGCGGCGGCGGCGGCGCGCCGGCCGGGGGCGCTGAGGGCGGGCCGGCGAGGCGCGCGGTGCGGGTCGTCGTGCCCACTGGAACCGAGCCTGTCAGCATGTTCTCCCCCGGTTTCTGGAGTGCCTTCGACCCCGTCGCGTTTCCGTACGGCGACGGCGTCTTCGGACTCGAGAGGGAGGCGAAGTTGACGTACGACGAGTGGTGCAGGTGCCCCATGGCTCGCGAGGAGCTCGAGTACGAGGTCCCCGACGACGTCTCGGCGCCCGACGCTGCGCGGGCGCCCGCGCCCGACGCTGCACGGGCGCCTGCCGCGTCTGATTCGCCCGTGCCGCGCTGGCGTCGCCGCGCTGACCTGCTCACGGCCCAGTATTGCCTCTGGCGCAGAAAGGCTATCATTCAGTCGGCCAGGTTATTCGTGCGCAAGCAGCGCCTGGGGGAAAGCATCGCGGACCTCGCCGCACTGACGCCGGAGGATCTGGCGCAGGTCGTGGCCGTGCTCGGCAGGGGGGCGGGCATCAAGCAGGCCCTGGGCCTCGAGGGCGTGCCCCGGAACGTCAAGAGCGCGCTGCGCAGCATGCTGCTCAGCAACCGCGATGTCGTCGGCTCCGACGCGCACCGGACCACGCTGCGGCACATCAGTACCAGCTACACCCGGCTCTTCGGTCCGCCCCTGGTGTTCACGACGCCGAACATCGCGGACGCTCGGAACCTGATGGTGTCCCTGATGTACGAGGGCGCCTCCGTGCAGCAATGGCGGCTGCTGGAGGAGACTGCTTCCGTGATGCCATCGACGCGGGACATGCTGCGGCGGGTGGCCGCTGACCCGGTGTCGCAGGCCATGGTCACGAACCTCATGCTGGAACTGTTCCTGGAGCATGTCGTCGGCGTCACGCCGCAGCGCGGGGCCACGGGCGTCTCCGACGGCGTGGCCGCCACGGGGGCGTGTGGAGCGTTCGGGCTCGTCCGCGCGTTATTCGGACCCGTGGAGTCGCAGGGGCGCGGCGGCATCCATCCGCGCATCCACCTGTGGCGCCTGCACCCGATGACTGGCGCGTTCCTCGCGAGGCTGCGCGCGGGGGACGTCGAAGGCCTCGAGGAGCGTCTGAGGAAGTGGAGGGAGGCCGTGCTCGCCAGGGTCGGCAGCGTGCAGTTCGACGCGGCGGAGGAGGTGGGCCGGCAGCTGGGCTTGCTCGGATCGGACCGGCTGCCGCCGCTCCCGCTCGGCCCGCGGGATCGAACTCGCGCGTTCGCGGACGGGGGGCGAGAGGAGAGCGACCTCCAATTGAAGGACAATACCATCGCTGGCGCCTCGCGTCGTCAGCTCGGGAAGTTTTGCAAGAAGGCGTACGACGCGGGGCGCCGCGCCGTTCGTGCTGACAACAAATTGTCCACAGAAGAGCTGCGGAATCAGGTTGCCGCCATGATGAACGTCGATCTCGCAGAGGAGCGGGCGATGCTGCAGCAGCAGCCCTCAATGGAGGGTCCGCTCCGGCAGCGCCCCTTCGCGCCGCTGGCAGATCCAGAGCCCGATCCCCATGAGCAGGGGGCACAGTACCCGGCGGTATTTGCCGAGCCTCTCACGGGTGCGCACGTGACGCTGCAGCCGCAGTGCCGCCGCAAGCCTGCGTACCGCGTGGTGCAAGCGGACGGCGCCGCGGCCATGCATTTTTCGGAGGGCCCGGGGGAGGAGGCGCACACCTGGGCGCGCTGCTTCGCGCGGGACGCGCGCAAGTGTATCATCCGGAGCCACCTGCACAGGTGCGGTCCCACGTGCTGGAAGCACAAGACGAACGACGACGTGCCTCAGGACTGCAAGGTGTGCCGGCTCGGCTTCTACCACGAGTGCGAGACTGCGGTGTGCAGCCACCCGTCCAGGACGCGTCCGGCGGCCTCCTTCGTCTGGCGGCGCCTGCGCAAGGGGAAGGATTTGGTGCTTCCGGAAGATGCGAAGGTTCAGTACGCGTGCGGTCCGTTGGAGGAGGGGCAGTGGAACCCGCCTGGCGAGCGCCTGGATCTGGACGACGTTCCGGCTGAAGGCTACGGCCCGTGGCCGCACCGCTGCAACCGGTACGGCAGAGCTGGTCGCGTCGACGTGGTGCGGTACCACCCGTGCCACGGGAGCACGAACCCTGTGGGCCAGGTGTGTCTGCGGAGCAACCTGGACGCCCAGTGTCTGGACCGCGTGGTGCTCGACCTGCCCGGCGACGACAGCGTCGGGAGCGCGCCCGCGGCCGACGGCGACCCGGTCGTGCCGCCGCCTCCGGAGCCCGGTGCGTTCGCCGAGCCGGTCGGCGACGCGTCGGAGGCGCTGGCTGGCGCCGAGACTGGCGGCACCGGTTGCGACGAGGGCACCGGGCAGAGCGGAGGTTTCACGTGTTCAGGGGTGTCGGCCGCAACGCGCGGCGGGGGCGGAGCGGGCGAGGGGTCAGCGCGCGCGGCTGCGGCGGGGGGCGGGCGCGTGCCCGTGGGGCGCCGCCTCGGCCTGCCCAGGGGAGGAGGTTTGCTCGGCGTGGCGCCGACCACGATGGACGATCCGAACGCGGGGGATATCTGGGGCTTCAGAGAAGAGGATGACGAGCCGTGGGATTTGGCCGCTGCGTATGGCCTGGATCCGCCGCCTCCGCCGACGCCAGAACGGCGCGGCGTCGAGCAGGCAGTCGGGCCACCAGAGTTCAGCGCGGCTTCGTGTTACGACGGCAGCCGGCCGGGGTTCGTGTTCAAGAAGGGGGAGCAGGGCCTGGGCTACTACAGCGACCGGCGCGCGGAGCGCGAGCTGTCAGAATCAGCCGTCGAGGCAGAGCCGAAGTCGCGGGCGCCAGGCCGCGCCGCATCGAGCGCGGCGTCTGGCAGCTCTGCATCGAGCGCGCCCCCGTCGCCCGGCGCCGCCGCAGCTGCTGGCGCGAGCGGCAGCGGTCCGCCCGGCAGCCTGAGGGAGCACGTGTTGCACTCGCTGGAGGCCGTGTTCATGGACGCCATCAGTATGGCGCACTACCAGACGGACTACACGACCAAGGCGGTGCCGATCGCGGGCGATCCGGAGTGCTGCACGCGCAGAGCACCGGGTTGGAGTGGCTCCGACTCCAGCAGAAGGCGGAGCGGGAGGCGGATGAGGCGGCGGAGGCGGAGGGCGAGGAGGACGTCGACGGGGCCCGGGCCGCTGCTGCCGCTCGTCGCAGCGGCTGGGGCGGAGTGCTAGACTCTGCCAGGCGAACTGTCATCGAGCTCACGACCAGCTCGCACCGGGCGCTCCTGAAGAAGCTGGCCGAGATGATGTTTCAGATGCAGTATGGCCACGAGTGCTATTGCTCCCATGACACCTGGACTCTGTATTGCAAGGGGATCGTGGCGCTGGCGTTCCAGGCGAGCTCCGCCGCTCATCAGAAAAAGGACGACTTCTGGACCGACCCGCGCGCAGACCACATCGAGGTGGACCAGCCGGCCGCGGGGGAAGAGGATCGACGGCGAGGGGGGCGGCGGTGTCATGGATGCGCTGGACGAGGGGCGCGCAACGCTGCACGACCGTGTCGCCGACGGCGTTGTCGGGGAGGGCGCGGCTGCCGGTGCTGGTGGGGGGGGCAGCCCGAGCAGGAGCAGCAGCAGGCTGTCGAATACAGCGCGCGGCTGGACCATGACATGAAGATGGACTGGCTGCATCGCGGCGACAGGGAGCCCTGAAGTCCATGGGCATGTACCATTACGCCATGTACGTGTACACAGCACAGGCCAACCCGCTCCACTTCGACCCGCAGGACTTCGAGACGTACGCGTTCGCGGACACGCACCCGGCCGCCGCCTCCAGAGTGCAGAAGCTCCGCGTCGGCGCGCCGTTCAGGGTGCCCAAGTTCTTCGGCTTCACGATGCCTTCGAAGGAGAAAGAGGCAGAGGTCAACGCGCTGTTCAAGTCTGTGATTTTCCGTCCGTTGCAGCCTGAGAAGGGGGCTGCGGCCTGGGCGCCCTACAGGGCCGGTGTCGACGCGTCCGGGAAGCATCAGCCTGCCTGGGAGGAGTGGTGGGCGAAGCAGGTGGCGTTGTCCGGGCAGTGCGAGGAGTGCGAGCGGCGAGCCGGAAAGTGGTTCACGATCGAGGACATCGATCTGAAACGGGGCTCAGAGGAAGGCCCAGGCCATTTTGCACAGCAACCCAGCGCCGCCGAGTTCATGGCACGCTGGACCGTCCAGGTCGCGACGAACCTCGACGTGGAGGCGGAGGCGAAAGGGCGGCCGCGAACCAAGATCCGTCCGGAGGCCAAGGACTTCGAGCAGTCTGCTGAGCTGGAGGCAGTGGGGAATCGGCCTGCCGGGGAGGCGGACGAGGAGGAGGGGGCGGGCGCCGGCGGCGGAGCGTTGGATGGTTTTGCCCAGGAGGTGGACGAGGCAGAGGCGGACGAAGCGTGGGCGGCGCACCGACAGAGGCCCGCGCACCTCGTGAAGGATAGCGAGGTGCCCGCGGTGGCCCAGTTGGAGGGAATTCGTGGGTCCTCACAAAGCTTGGTCTATAAGAATATCTTCCTGGACGGCTATGCGAAAGACCATAAGCCGCAGCCTGCTGCCGCGAGTAGTGGAGGGCAGACTGGCTTCGGCGGTCTCGAGTTGGACGACTCTCAGTTCGAGGTGGGCAAAGCACAGCAGAAGGAGGCGTTCCGATACAGGAAAAAGGGAGCTGAGGTCTTGTCTGGGGATGGCGACGGGCGGAGCGGCCTCGCGGGTTCGGCGCCTGCCGTGCTCGCGCCTGGTCGGCCGCCGGCGCCCGCGGTTGCCGGCGACGAGGAGCGGCCGCCGCGGGCGCGCGACATCGCGCAGAGGCTGTTTGACGAGTGGGCGACCAGGGCGGACAACCCCGTGACGTTCAATAAGGAGCAGAAGGCGGTGGTCGCCCTGGTCGTGGGCCAGGTGGAGGCCATCGTGGCATGCGAGGAAGATCTGCGCAGCGGAAAAAGCCCCAAGCCGGTGGAGCAGATGGCTCTCCTGCTGCACGGGGAGGGCGGGACGGGGAAGACGGAGGTGGTGAAACTGCTGCGACGTCTGCTCAACGAGGTGTTCGGCGCGGGATCGGAGATCGCCGTGGCCTCGTCGAACAGCGCTGCGCGCGTCATCGGCGGGCAGACGATCCACAGCGGCTTCGGGCTGAGCGGCCAGCAGGCCATGACCATCGCTAGGCTTTCGGGCAGAAAGTCGATGAAGATTTCGTGGACCGCATGAACGACCTCAAGGCCGTCATCGTGGAGGAGGTGTCCATGGTGCCGCCCCAGCTTCTCGGCGCTGCATCGTTTCGCATGTGCAAAGCCCGTAAGGCTCAGTATTATTGCGATGTGGACCTTTACATGGCGCGGGGGCACATGTTCGGGAAGGCTCCCATTGTCATGTTTCTGGGTGACTTTTATCAGCTGGGGCCGGTGAGCGGCAAGGGCAGAAGGTCTTCTTTGCTGCAGCGTGAGTCGCCCGAGGCGCCGGTTCACGTCCGCAGTGGGCAGTCCATATTCTTGGACGGCGTCACCCACGCGATGTTTCTGTACGAGACGCACCGCTTCAAGGACCTTCTCGTTACTCCGCACGCGCCCTGCCCTTTCATGCCCGGGTTCTTGAAGACCATGAGGCAGGGCAAAAAGTTTACGGCCGAGCAGAAAAGGATGGTGCAAAAGTGGGTGGTCCGACCCGGTAAGAACGACAAGCGGCTGCAGGACCCCCATGTCAAGGACGGTTTCGAGATGGGCATCGCCTGGGAGGCCGTGCACAGGCAGATGCAGTATCGGGCCGTGCGAGAGGCCAGGGAGAAGGGGCAGATGCTGCTGTACGTGCAGGCCGTGGACCTGCCTCCAACCCCCGCGGCCTTCGTTGAGGAGCATTACAAGGCCATGCTGCAGGTGCCGAACGTGAACAACACTGGTCACCTCATCGGCATGTGCCCGCTGTACATCGGCATGCGTGTGCGTCTGAACGTGAAATTGTCGGCGAAGCACCAGATCGTCCAGGACGCCGTGGGGGAAGTCGTGGACGTGAGGTTCCACCCGCGAGAGTTCGAGACGCCAGACGCGGATTGGCGCGAAAAGAAGCTTCACGCCGCCCACCGGCTCGGTTATTATCGATGCAAGCGTTTACCGCGCTGTGTCCTCGTCAGGTTTATGGCCTCGAGAAGGACTTTGGGTTCGGGGACGGGGTCGTGCAGATCGCGCCGCACAGGGCGTCCTGGGAGTGGAACCATCACTACCATGACGATGGCGAGCGAAAGTTTCGGAAAGTGAAGGTTACGAGGTACCAGATCCCGTTGCTGCCGGAGAAAGTTCGCACCGTGCAGACGGCGCAGGGCCTGGGCATGGATGCGGCCACCATGGTGCTCCAGAAGCCCATGAACATGGGCGCCGATGACTGGTGGCTGCACCTGTACGTCATGCTCAGTCGCGTTCGCGTGGCCCATCGCGTCCTCGTCTACAACCTGCCGCCCTGGGACATCCTGCAGCGGGGCCCGCCCCAGTACGTCCGCGACGGGGTCCAACGCTTCGAAAACATGATTTTCAAAGCGAGTTACAAAAATCGCCAAGCAGAGGGCGCGCGAGTACGGCTGGGACGTGGGGGATGGGCCCGCGGCACGGGGCGCCCCGGAGTCGAGCTCGGCGCCCGCGCCGCCGACGGTGCCGCGGGCGTCGCCGCTGGGCCCGTCTCGTGCCGCGGGGAGCTCAGCGGGCGTCGTTGAGGAGGCAGGCGACGACGATGACGACGCTGACGGATCAGCTCCTTCGGACGGGGAGGCGGCCCCTGCGGCGTCTGTGCATACGCCTCTGCCCTCGCACGCGCTGCGCCCGGGCCAGGCTCTGACGGTGCCGCCGGCATACATTGCGCCGGACGCAGGGCCTGCGGGGCGGGGCAGGGGCCGCGGCCGCGGCGGTGACGCGACGGGGACCGGAGATGCGGCGGCGGCATCGTCGACGGGGAGCGCTGTTTCGCGGGGGCGTGGGCGCGCCGGTGGCGGCCGCGGTGCTGGTAGGGGCACCGTAGTGCCGAGGGATCTTTGGGGGGACATGTTTCGCACGGCGGCGACTGTTGGTGATGGTGCAGAGCCGCCAGAGCTGCGCCCGCTGGACCGGGATCTGTGCATGGCAGCCTACGGCGTGTCCCAGGAGGAGGTTACCAGGGAGCTGCAGTGGCGCTGCGGCCGCGGCTCTGGCGTGGGCATCGCAAACCTCGGCAACACTTGCTTCGTGAGCGCAGTCGCGCAGGTGCTGCTGCGCCTGGCTCCCTTCCGTCGGCTCCTCCACGAACACGACCAGAATTGCCCTTTGAACGCAGCATCTTGCGCGGCGTGCGCGCTCGGAGCTCAGGCCACGGCTCTCTCTGTCCAGGGCGAGGGGGTCGACACCGACGCGCCGCTGGCAGTCGCCGCGCGCGCGGGGCTTTTTGGTGAGCGAGAATTCACAGAATTCGATCAGCAAGGGAGACCGAAGCAATGCGACGCGTCAGAGTTCTTCCTGGCCGCCCTCCATGCCGTTACCGAGACCGAACACCCCGTTTGTACCGCAAGGGGGCCTCACGGGCAGCGCAGTGTGCTCCAGCAGCACGTCTGCGGCATTGCGTTTCGGCAGCGGAGGCGATGCGCCGCGTGCACAGCAAGTTCGGACAAGGGGGAAATTAAGACGTTTCTGAAGGTGGTGCCTTCCGAATTGCTCGGCCCCGACCACCGGGGGCCGTGCGATCTGGAGGACTTGATCCGGCTGGGATTAAGGCATGTCGGTGAGCCAGGGCAAGGATGTCCGGCGCACGCTCACCTCGATGATGCTCAGAGGGCGGCGGCCGGGGTCTGTCAAGGCATCAGGGTATATACAGGCAATCGCTGGGAGCGGTCGCCGCCGGTGCTCTTCGTGATCGTGGAGCGGGTGATAGGCCAGTGGTACGACAGACGCCCTGTGCGCTTTCCTCAGATTCTGCGGCCTGTGGATGCCGAGTGCGAGTACGATTTCTCGGGGGTCGTGGTGCACCAGGGCGAAAGCGCGACGAGCGGACACTATTATGCGTATGCATCCGTGGGCGTGAACGAATACGCCAAATTCGACGACAGTACTGTCCAGCTCCAGACTTGGGCGCAGATCGCCAGAAACCACCAGGTGCACATTGGCGCCTATGTGTTTGCGTATGTGCGCAGGGCGGGTCCGCGGGGCGGAGGCGGCGGGCGCGCGGCGGCGGGGTCTGCGGGGGGCGCCAGCGGCAGCGCTGGTGCGGGACCGTCTGGTGCGCCGCCGGCTCCGCCGACTGCGCCTCTCGGGCATGCAGGCGGGCGCGCGGCGGGGTCTGCGGGGAGCGGAAGCGGCGGTGGCGGCGCTGCTTCCAGCGCCACTGCCGCGCCGTCTGCGCCGCCGAGTGCGCCCGCCGGGCAGCTGGCGTCGGGGGGCGAGCCACCGGGCAAGCGGCGTCGGGCGGGTGGCGGGGATCCTGGCGCTGGCGACGGGGGCCCTGGCGCTTCGGGGCAGCCGCAGCCGCCATCGCGCAGGGGCAAGAAGCGCGGGCTGTCGCCGCCAGCTCCGGGCCGCGCGGGCGACGAGGACGACGACGCTGGCAGGGCCGCTGGCGTTTCGTCCGCGGACCAGGTGCCTGCTGGAGTCCAGCCAGGCGCGGGGGCGTCGCTCGCGGGGGACGAATGGCGTCGCTTTACGCCAGAAAACATTGACACCGCTAAGTGCATGGCTCGTACCTGGGCGAACGGAGCTGGCGGACAATGCCGGAGCGCGCCAAAGCAGGGATGCGGGGATTTCTGCGGGCAGCATTTCCAGCAGCAACACAGAGATGGTTGGCATGGGCGTGTGGACGGGCCCATCCCGGAGAGAAAGTTGAAGGCGTTCAGGAATAAGCAGGCAGGCACGGCGGCGCCCGCGGCCGAGGCTGGCGCGATTGGCGAGGGCGCGGGGCGGGCCGCGGTCGTCACGCGAGCAGGCTCTGGGTCTGCCAGCGGAAGCGGGCGGGGGGGTGCGGCGCGTGTAGAGGCGGCTCCGGAGGGAGGGCATGCAGGCAAGGCCCCGCGCGCGGCGCCCGCGGCCGAGGCTGGCGCGAGTGGCGCGCCCGCGGGGGGGCCCGCGGAGGGGCGATCCGCCAGGGTGCCCGCCAGCGATGGCGTCGCCGCGAGGGCGCCGACAGGGGGCGGCGACGGTGCTGGAGGGGCTGGCGCGCCCAGTGCGGCATCGGCCCTGTCGTCGGGCGGTGAGCGCGGGGAGCGTGGCAGCCGCGCGAGCACGCGGGATATCGCCGCCGCTGCTGCGGAGGATCGCGCGCGGCAGGAGGATCCTGAAGAGAGGCGGCAGCGCCTGGCCATCGCCGAGCACAACCAGCGGCAGGACTTGATCGGAGAAGTCGTTGGAGCTCTCGTAGTGCGTCGGCTGGACGTGCCCGTCGGCATTGGCAAGTGGCCTGAGGAGAGGCTGCGACAGACGTTGCGCCGCCTGCGCGGGGGTGGAGATGACGAGCCAACGATCGTGGCGGTGTCGGACGCGGCTCTCTGAGAGCTGCGCCTCGTGTGCAGCGGCGCTCGCCGGCCCTGGGTGTGCCGTTGACAGAGCTCTGCCGTTCAAGCGCACCGGGCGCTTGGGCTGCCACTGGAGGTTGGCACGGGCGCCCTGTAGGCGCGTCCGTCTTGCATGTGTGTTCTTGTGTGCCTGTGTGCATGAGGATGTTTTGTCAGTGCGTGAGTGTGTGTGCGCTGGCGTGTGTTTGTGTTTGCCTGTGTGTCTGCTGGCGTGTGTGTGTAAGTGTGTGTGTGGGTGTCTTTGTGTCTGTGTGTTTGTGGCTCTGTTTGTGTGTCTGTCTGTGTGTCTGTCTGTGTGTCCGTGGGTATGTGTGTGTGTGTCTGTCTGTGTGTCTGTATGCATCTCTGTTTGTATCTCTGTTTGTGCGCGTGTCTGTTCGTGTGTGTGTAAGAGTGGGCGCGTGTGGATGTGAGTGTGCTCGAGCGTGTGTGCGTGTGTGTGTGTGTGTCAGTGTGTTTGTGTGTGTCTGGTGTGTTTGTGTGTTTGTGTGTGTCCGCGGTGTGTGTGTGTGATATGTGTTGAGTGTTTGTGTGTGCGCGTTTGCGCGTGGGTGTCGACCTTTGCGTGTGGATGTGTGTGTGCGTGTGTGTGTATGTGTGTATGCGTGCGTGTGTGTGGAGCATGCTTGCGTACGTGTGCGACGCGGCGCGCTCCCTGAGGAAAAGTGTGTCTGCCCGTGTGTGTGCGTGTGTGTGTGTGTGGGCGCATGGCGCTGGCACCCCCGCCCCGTCCTGCCCCTCCTCCCCCTCCACCCCTCTCCCCGGCGCTCCGCGAGGGCGGAGTGGCTGGAGTGGAGGGAGGGCCGGCCCCAAAATGGGGCGGTGCCTCCCCCCTCCGGAGCGCCGGCGGGGAGGGCGGGGGCGCGTGGGGGGGGCTTGGGGGCGCGGTGGAAGAGTGCGCTGACCAGTCGGGGAATGGGTCTGTCACCACGTTGTCGTCTGTGCGTGGTTATCCGTGGGTGTTCGCCATTGCGTCTGTGTGTGCGCTTGTGCGTGTGTGTGTATGTGTGCGTGTGTGGGGGTGGGTGGGTGGGTGGGTGGGGGGGGGGCGCGTGTGTCTCGTATGTGTGTGTGTGCCCCTGCGTGTGTCTGGGTGCACATGCGTGTGTGTGTGTGTGTGTGTGTGTGTGTGAGTGTGTGTGTGTGCGTTTGCGTGTGGACGTGTGTGCGCTTGTGTGTATGTGTGTATGTGTGCGTGTGTGTAGAGCATGCTGGCGTACGTGCGTGTTCTTGTGTATGTATGTATGTGAGTTTGTCCGTGTGTGTACGTGTGTGCGTGCTTATGCGCGTGTGCATGCGTGTGTGATTGGCTCTTTGCTATCCTGTGTCTGTGTTCGTTTGCGCATGTGCCGCCGTCCGCGCGCCCCCTCCTCCCCCCTCGTCCCCCTCGGGCGCTCCGCGAGGGCGGAGTGGTTGGAGTGGAGGGAGGGCGGGCCACAGAATGGGGCGGTGCCTCCCCCCTCTGGAGCGCCGGCGGGGAGGGCGGGGGCGCTCCGTGCCCCCCGTGTGTGTATGTACTCTTGTGATCCGCGTGCGTGTGCGTGTCCGTGTGTGTGTGTGTGATATGTTGTGTGTTTGTGTGTGCGCGTTTGCGCGTGTGTGTAGACCTTTGCGTGTGGATGTGTGTCTGTGTGCGTGTGTGTGTATTTGTGCGTGTGTGTGTGGAGCATGCTGGCGTATGTGTGTTCTTGTGTATGTATGTGTGTTTGTGTGTGCGCGTTTGCGCGTGTGTGTGGACCTTTGCGTGTGGATGTGTGTGTGCGTGTGTGTGTATGTGTGTGTATGTGCGCATGTGTGTGGAGCATGCTGGCGTACGTGTGTGCTCTTGTGTATTAGTCTGTGTGTGTCCGTGTGTGCGTGCCTATGTGCGTGTGCTTGCTTGTGTGATTGCCTCTTTGCTATCCTGCGTCTGTGTTCGTCTGCGCATGTGCGTGTGCGCGTGCGCGCGCGGTGTGGTGCCGCCGTCCGCGCGCCCCCCCTCCCCCCTCCCCCCTCCCCCCCCCGGCGCTCCGCGAGGGCGGAGTGGTTGGAGCGGAGGGAGGGCCGGCCCCAAAATGGGGCGGTGCCTCCCCCCTCCGGAGCGCCGGCGGGGAGGGCGGGGGCGCGTGGGGGCGGCAGGGGAGCGCGGGGGGGGGGCGCTGAGGTGGCTGCGGTGCGTGCGTCATCGTGTGGTCGTCAGTGCGTGGGTTTCCCTGGATGCTTGCGTGTGCGTCTGTGTGCGTGGGTTGTACGTGCGTGTGTGTGTGTGTGCGTGTGTGCGTGTGAGTGTTTGTGTGTGCCCCCGTGTGTGTATGTGCATGTGTGATTCGTGTGCGTGTGCGCGTCCCTCTGTGTGTGTGTGTGAGATGTGCTGTGTGTTTGTGTGTGCGCGTTTGCGCGTGTGTGTCGACCTTTGCGTGTGGATGTGTTGCGTGTGCGTGTGTGTGTGTGTGTGTGTGTATGTGTGCGTGTGTGTGGAGCATGCTGGCGTATGTGTGCGTTCTTGTGTATGTATATGTGTTTGTATGTGTGTTCGTGTGTGCGTGCTTATGTGAGTGTGCTCGTTTGTGTGAGTGCCTCTTTGCTATCCGGGTTTTGGACGCTGACAAGTTCCGGCGCGCTGGAGAGCTAGTTGGCTCGAAAAAAAAGAACTGAACTTTTCACAACTTTTGGTCGGTTGAAAATTTTGTTCTCGAAATTCAACAATTCGTTTGTGCTCTAGTATTTTTTCCCGTGATATTCGATCTTATTCCCGCTCGTCATCTTGATCTCAGCTCGATCGGGTATCTTTTACTGCCAAAAAGCACACTGGCGGGATCGGCCGTTTCGAGTCATCTTGATACGCGTTGTCGGTATTTTGTACTTAACTCGAGCTGTAGGACAGCTACAGAGCTGGTAAGCACAGCTAATCGATGTAGAATGATTAGGTGCGTTCGCCTGTTGAATCCAGAGCTCTGAACTCGGTTTGCTAGCCGAGCTAGGTCCGCAAACCTATTCGTATTATTCAAGTCATCTTGATTCGCACTGTCGGTATTCTGAACTTAACTCGAGATATAGGACAGCTACAGAGCTGGTAAGCACGCCTCATCGACTCAGAATCATCAGGCGCGTTCGGCTGTTCCAACCAGAGGTCTGAACTCGGTCTGCTAGCCGAGCCAGGTCCGCAAACCTATTCGTATTATTCGAATCATCTTGATAGGCGCTCTCGGTTTCCTGTACTTAACTCGAGCTATAGGACAGCTACAGGGCTGATAGTTACAGAAACCGATTCAGAATCATCAGTCGCGTTTGTCTGTCGAATCCAGAGCTCTGAACTCGGTCTGCTGCGCGATCCAGAATCACGAAACTGTTCGTATTCTTCCAGTCATCTTGAGAGCTACTGTCGGCGTTCTGCACTTAACTCGGGCTGTAGGGAGGCTGCAGGGCGGGTAATCACAGGAATCGATTCGGAGACATCAGACGCCTCCGTCTGTCGCATTCAGAGGTCTGAACTCGGTCTGATACTCGAGTTGGGCTGAAAAACTATTCGTTCTCTGCAATTTTTTTCGACATGATATGTTGTGAGGAAGCTCTACGAGTCACCCGGCGGTGACAAAGGTTGACGGTTTACCGCCGGCGCCCAGTAATTCCGGAGCGCTGGAGAGATAGTTGGCAAGGAAAATCTCGACAGACCTTTTGGTGACTTGTGGTCGGTTGAAAATTTTGTTCTGAAAATTCAACAATTCGTTTGAGCTCTAGTATTTTTTCCCGTCATTTTCGATCTTATTCCCACTCGCCATCTTGACCTCAGCTCGATCGCGCACCTTTTACTGCCAAAAAGCGTCTCGGCGGGATCGGCCGTTTGGAGTCATCTTGATACGCGTTGTCGGTATTTTGTGCTTAAGTCGAGCTGTAGGGCAGCTATAGAGCTGGTAAGCACACCTATCGCATTCAGAATTATCAGGCGCGTTCGCCTGTTGAATCCAGAGGTCTGAATTCGGTCTGCTAGCCGAGCTAGGTCCGCAAACCTATTCGTATTATTAGAGTCATCTTGACAGACGCTCTCGGTTTTCTGACTCGAGCTGTAGGGCAGCTACAGGGATCTTTGTCACAGACATCGATGGGGAATCATCAGGCGGGTTGGTCTGTTGAACCGAGAGCTCTGAACTCGGCCTGCTGCTCGAGCTAGGTTCGCGAAACTATTCGTATTCTCTGATTCATCTTGAAGTACTCTCATTTTTCTGCACTCAACTCGTGCTGGGGAGGGCTGCAGTGCTGCGGGTCACAGATATCGATTTGCACAATCAGGCGCGTCTGTTGGTCGATTCCAGAGCTCGGAACTCGGTCTGCTGCTCGAACCAGATCCACGAAACTATTGTATTATTCGAGTCGATACTATCGGTTTTCTGCACTTAACTCGGGCTGTAGGGGGGCTGCAGGGCTGGGAATCACATGAGTGGATTCGCAGACATCAGACGCGCCCGCCTGTCGTATTCAGAGGTCTGAACTCGGTTCGATACTCGAACTGGGTTGCGAAACTGTTTTTTTTTTTTGGTTAGAGTCATCTTGAGAGGTCTGAAATCGCTTGGGCTAAAAAACTAGTCGTTTGTAGGAGTTTTTTTCACGCTATATACTGTCGGGAAGCTCTACGAGTCCCCCGGCGGTGAGAAAGGTTGACGGTTTACCGCCGGCGCCCAGTACCTCGTAGAGGTCTTCGGCATCGATGAGCTAGAGGAATTCAGGCGCGGGGTGGAGCTAGTTTGCCCACCCGGCCAGAAAGGACAAATTGGTAACTTCACTCGTAGAGCTTCCCTGAGAGCGCAGCGCCGAAGCTGAAGAGTAATTCGAAAACGCTGGCAGGCTCGTTACCATTCGTTAGAGCTTCAGTATTTTTTCCCATAATATTCGATCTTATTCCCGCTCGCCATCTCGATCTCAGCCCGATCGGGCACCTTTTACTGCCAAAAAGCAGGCAGGCGGGGTCGGCCGTTTCGAGTCATCTTGATACGCGCTGTCCGTTTATACCTCGTAGAGCTCTTCAGCCAAGAGCTAAGAGGAATTCCGGCGCAGAGTAGAGCTAGTTGGCGGGCCCGACCAAAAGAGAGGATGTTGTAACCCGGGGTCGTTTTTTTTTTTTTTTTTTTTTTTTTTTTTTTGTTTTTTTTTTTTTTTTTTTTTTTTTTTTTTTTTTTTTTTTTTTTTTTTTTTTTTTTTTTTTTTTTTTTTATATATATATATATATATATTATTCACTTTATTCAAAATTTTGAAATTTGTTTTGAGAACCAGTATTTTTCTCACGTGTAGTGGGTTCTGCCGCGTCTGCCAGTAAAATTTTCCGATGCGTAGCTGCAGTATTACTATCGAAAGACTTGAGGGAACCGACTTTGTATGAAAACCAAAAAATCGTGTTTCTTTGTAGTTTTTTCTTCTTGCTTCTTGTGCTTTCTTCATGTGTTTTGAGAAGCCCTGTGCAACGAAAGAGCTCTACGAGGTGCCCGGCGGTAACCTGGTTGACGGTTTACCGCCGGTTCCCAGTCAAGATAACTCGAGCTCCAGGACAGCTACAGAGCTGGTAAGCACAGCTAGTCGATGCAGAATGATCAGGCGCGTTCGCCTGTTGAACCCAGAGATCTGAACTCGGTCTGCTGGCCGAGCTATGTCCGCAAACATATTCGTATTATTCGAGTCATCTTGACAGACGCTCTCGGTTTTCTGTACCTAACTCGAACTGCAGGACAACTACATAGCTGATACGTACAGAATCCGATTCCGAATCATGAACTCGGTTTGCTGCCCGATCTAGAATCGCGAAACTATTCGTATTGTTTGAGTCGCTTGCGAGATGCTGTCGGTTCTCTGCACTTCACTCGGGCTGTGAGGGGGCTGCATGGCTGGTAATCACTGGAATCGATTCGGAGACATCAGGCGCGTTCGCCTGCGGAATCCAGAGCTCCAAACTCGGTCTGCTGCCCGAACTAGCTCCGCGAAGCTATTCGTATTGTTCGAGTCATCGTGAGAGGTCCTGTCGGTTTCCTGCACTTAACTCGGCAGCAGGGGGGGCTGCATGGCTGGTAATCACAGGGATCGATTCAGAGACATCAGACGCGTCCGCCTGTCGCATGGATCTGAACTCGGTCTGATACTCGAACTATGTTCGCCAAACTATTTGTATTCTTCGAGTCATCTTGAGAAATGCTGTCGATTTAGGCACGTAACTCGGGCTGTAGGAGAGCTACAGAGCTCGTACAGAAGACAATCTAGAAGCATCGGGGGCGTTCGGCTGTTGCATCCGAGAGGTCTCAATTGCCTGGGCTGAAAACTATTTTTTCGGTGTAATTTCTTTCGACATTATATGTTGTCAGGAAGCTCTACGAGACCCCCGGCGGTAAGAAAGGTTGACGGTTTACCGCCGGCGCCCAGTTTCAGAATTTTGGCTCGGTTGAAAATTATGTTCTCGAAATCTGACCATTCGTTAGAGCTCTAGTATTTTTTCCAGTGATATTCGATCTTATTTCCGCTCGCAATCTTGATCTCAGCTCGATCGGGTGAATATTACTATCGAAAAGCACTGTGGCGGGATCGGCCGTTTTGAGTCATCTCGATACGCGCTAACGGTTTTCTGAACATAACTCGAGCTTCAGGACAGCTACAGAGCTGGTAAGCACAGGTAATCGATGTAGAATGATTTGGCGCGTTCGTCTGTTGAATCCAGAGGTCTGAACTCGGTCAGGCCCGCAAGCCTATTTCTATTATTCGAGTCATCTTGACAGAAACTCTCGGTTTTCTGTACTTAACTCGAGCTGTAGGACAGCTACAGAGCTGATATTTACAGAAACTGATTTAGAATCATCAGTTGCGTTTGTCTGTCGAATCTAGAGCTCTGAAAGCGGTCTGCTGCCCGATCTAGAATCGCGAAATTATTCGTATTCGTCGAGTCATCTTGAGAAGTGCTCTCGGTTTTCTTCACGCAACTCGCGCTGAGGGGGCTACAGTGCTGGTGGTCACAGGGATCGATTTAAAGACATCAGGCGCGTCCGCCTGTCGAATCCAGAGCTCGGAACTCGGTCTGCTGCCCGAATTAGGTCTGGGAAACTATCGTATTGTTCGAGTCATCCTGAGAGGTGCTGTCGGTTTTCTGCAGTTAAATCGGGCTGTAGAGGGGGGCTGCAGGGCTGGTGATGACAGGAGTCGATTCGCCCATCGCATTCAGAGGTCAAAAAGTATTTACTATGAGTCGGAATCTTGGTTTTCTTAACTTAAATCGAGCTAGGAAGCTCTACGAGTCTCCCGGCGGTAACCAAGGTTGACGGTTTACCGCCGGCGCCCAGTTTGGTCGGTTTTGCGAAAAATTGAAGGATATTTGACAATTCATTTTGAGAAAGCAGATTTTTACTCCGAGCATTGACATATAGACTTTGTTCCTTGAGCAGCTCAGCCCTCTAGAGCCATTTTCAGTACTAGTTCACTTGGAGCAACCGAATTCATGTTGACTTCAAAAAATCTCAATTTGAAGTTTTTGTAGAACAGCTCCCAGAAGCTCTGGCTTTGATCCTGAGCTTCCTCACGGATGCAAGGAGCTCTACGAGGTTCCCGGCGGTGACCAGGTTGACGGTTCACCGCCGGCGCGAGTCGGTCGACCCGGCCAGAAAGGACAAAGTGATGACTGTTGGGTGGTTTTGCGAATATTTGAAAGATATTTAACAATTCATTTCGAGAAAGCAGATTTATCCCACCTGTAGTTGGTTATTTCGCGTCTGCCAGTAAAATTTTCAGGTCTATAGGTGCTACTATCAAAACACTTGGCGGAACCGACTTGGAATAAAAACAGAAAAACGTGATTTTTCGAGTGATTTGTTTCTCGCTCCAGAAGCTTTCTCCATGTGTTTCGACGGTCGCCGTGCAAGGAAAGAGCTCTACGAGGTTCCCGGCGGTGACCAGGTTGACGGTTTACCGCCGGGATTTAATAACTCCCAGAGCTTCCCTTAGCAAGTCATTGTTGGAAGCTTAAGAGTAATTCCGGGGCGCTCGAGAGCTAAGTCGCAAGAAAAATCTCGACGGACATTTTGATGACTTTTGGTGGGTTGAAAATTCGGTTCTCCCATTCGTTAGAGCTCTAGTATTTTTTCCCGTAATATCCGATCTTATTCCCGCTCGCCATCTTGATCTCAGCTCGATCGGGTACCTTTTACTGCCAAAAAGCACTGCGCCGGGATCGCCCGTTTCGGGTCAGCTTGTCACGCGGTGACGGTTTTCTGAAGATAACTCGAGCTTCAGGACAGATACAGAGCTGGTAAGCACAGCTAATCGATTCAGAATAATCAGGCGCGTTCGCCTGTTGAAGCCAGAGGTTTGAGATCGGTCTGCTAGCCGAGCTAGGTTCGCAAACCTATTCGTATTATTCGAGTTATCTTGAGAGACACTCTGGGCTTTCTGTACTTGAGTCGAGCTAAAGGACAGTACAGAGCTGATACGTACAGAATCTGATTTAAAATCATCAGTGGCCCTTGTCTGTTGACTCCAGAGCTCTGCACTCGGTCCGCTGCCCGATCTAGAATCGCAAAAACTATTCGTATTGTTCGAGTTATCTTGAGAGATGCTGTGGGTTCTATGCACTTAACTCGGGCTGTAGGGCAGCTGCATGGCTTGTAATCACTAGAATCGATTCGGAGACATCAGGCGCGTCCGCCTTTCGAATTCAGAGCTTCGAACTCTGTCTGCTGCCCGAATAGGTCTACGAAACTATTTGTATCGTTCGAGTCATCCTGAGAGGTGCTGTCGGTTTCTTCCTGCACTTAACTCGGCTGCAGGGGGGCTGCAGGGCTGGTAATCACAGGAATCGATTCAGAGACATCAGACGCGTCCGCCTGTCGCATGCAGGTTCTGAACTCGGTCTGATACTCGAAAGCTAGGTTTGCCAAACTATTCGTATTGTTCGAGTCATCTTGAGAGGTGCCGATTCACGCACGTAACTCGGGCTGTAAGAGAGCTATACAGCTCGTACAAGAGAATCCAGAAGCATCAGGGGCGTTCGGCTGTTGCATCCGAGAGGTTTGAAATTGCTTGGGCTGAAAATTATTTTTTCTGTGTAATTCTTTTCTACATTATATGTTGTCAGGAAGCTCTACGAGTCCCCCGGCGGTAACAAAGGTTGACGGTTTACCGCCGGCGCCCAGTTCGTTGTACTGCTCAGTTGGAAAGGGAGCTTCGACCTGAGCAGGTCGTTAAACTGCTTTAGTAGGAAGGAAAACAGAGAAGGGGAATAACAGAAGGGGAGAACCAGACAGAGAACAATAACAGAGAGAAAAGCAGTAGAGAAGGACAGAAAAAAACAGAGGGTACGCGAGAAAAGGAGAGAAGAAAGGCAGAGACAGAAAGGAAGAAAGGCAACGAGAACACAGCGGCAGCGACAACGAAAACGACGGCGACGGCACGCCCGACGCCGGCGCCGCAGCGCCGCGCGGCCGCTAGCGCACCCCCATCTCCGCAGGGCTCTGCGGCCTGCAACGCGGAGTCATCGACGATCTCCTCGTCGATCACGTCGTGTTCTGCGAGCAGACACTGCTGCGTCCGGTCGTCGCATGCGGCGGCTCCCAAACAGGCGCCGGGCGCTCCGCGCACCGCCCCCAAATCTCTACGTCGCTCGGGCAGAAAAAACGCCCGCGAAAAATCCGCGAGCGTTTTTCCGTCCCAGCGCGTGTTTCCAGGGCAACGACACTGCCCTCAGAACTGCGCACCCTGCAGGAAAACGCCGGAAGAAGATTCGCTTCTGCCTCCCAGTGCGGAGCCTCGTGCGTCGTCCACCCCGCCCTTTGCCCGGATCCCTGGGTTCCTGGCCTCGCCCGCCCCGCCGGCAGAGCCCGCCTGGGCCCCAGGCCCATCTGAAGGAAAAACTCAACACCAGTCTGATCTACCCTGTCCAGTGCGGCCCAGGGGTTGCCCATCGGCCTGGGGTGGAGGGTTCAGGCCCAGTACGGCGCCCGGGACGAGTACGTGCTGGCCCCTACAATAACACCCGGTACGGCTGCCGGTACGGCTGTGCTAATGGGTCCACCAGGCGCCACTCGCCCCCGCCCGAGACGACAAAGGGCCCTGGACGGCTCCTGATGTCGTCCTCCAAGCTCTCCATAGCACCCCGGTACGGCTGTGCTGTAGAGCTGCAAGGAGGCGGCGAGGCAAGAAATAAAGAACTCCGGTCCGAGGACTGGACCGGAGTGAGGAGGTTCGCGCTCCCGAGCTTCCGGCCAGTGCCGGAAGCCCGAGAGCGCGTCCAGCGCCGCCCAGGCTGCCGCGCCGGCCGTGCGCGCCGCCCCCGGCGGCATCTCGGGGCCTTCTGGAGCGCTCTTCTTCCTCCTCCTCCAACTCATCGTCCTGGCTCCCCTTTGCCTCCTCCTGCGAGCAATCGCTCCGGAAAGCGCGCCGCGCGTCGTGCCGGCGGTCTCGGCGTGCGCGGCAGGAGGCGGAGTGGTGATGATGACGAGGAAGATCGCGGCGGCGCGCTGGTGGTGGCAGTGGGATGCGTTTGCGCGGGAGCTCCCGGACGCGCCCAGCTGGCCGATCGTGCATCCGCGGTCGTCACCGCCAGGGGTTTCTGCTGCGCGCTCTACGGGCTCTCGGCGCGGACGTGCGGTGTGCGCGCCGCTTCTCGCCGGGTGTCGGCATCGGCGGAGCAAAGTGTCGGGCTGCGCGGGAGTCCAAGGTCTTCGTCGGGGACCTGGCCGTGCGCGCTGCCTGCGCCATGATCGCTCTCGGAGCGTGTCCGGCGGGGCTCAGCGGGGCGACAGAGAACGGCGCCGTGCCCATGTCTGTGGGTGCATTCCGTGCTGCGCGCCCGCCTCGCCCGCGAGGCACGTCTTCGGTGGTCTGGGGTTCGTAAGAGGTGGAAGGCGGAAGATTGTCCTGATGAGGAGATGAAGGCTGCCCGTCGTGTGAAGCAACGGGAGCGTCGAGCCCACAATCGACGGCTCAAGGACCACTCGTTTTGACCAGGTGCCCAGTGCCGTAGTCATCTCTATACACTACATGTGGATGGGGAGGATACTTGTGATGTTCTGAAGTGGGAGGAGGCTTTACGTGTGCACGTTTTCTCTCATTGCAGTTGCGAGGAGGAGAGGAGTGCTACTCACGGAATGCTGGAGGAAAGGAGGATGCGGTCACAGGGTGTGGCGGGTGGCTCTCACGGAAACCTCGGGCGGGAGGCTATCGCAATGGGGGTCCTCCTGAGAGCCCGTGCGAAGCTCAAAGTGGGGCGTGCGGTGGGGAAGGGCGGGATCAGTGCCAGTATGCTCCGGTGTGTGCCTTGGTCTGCTCTCTGCTCCATCTTGCAGGCCTTCCGCAAGCTATTTAGCCGCGGGTCCGAAACCCCCATCGGTGTGGCGTTCAATTTGCATCGCGCTGATGCCCAAACATCAGCGCCCCACCGACTTTGCAGAAATGCGTGCTCTCAGCCTTTTCAGTGTGATATCAAAGTGGTATCATTCGTGTTTGACAATCCTCGCTGCGTCCCACTTGCGATCGACTGCACCTGGGTGTATGCTCTGCGGGTTTGCAGGTGAATGCAGAGTGCACGAGGTAACAACGTTTGTCAAGAGGTTAGCTCAACACGGTGCGGAGTGGGGCAAATCTCACTCTTGCTGTTTCGCGTCCTTGGATGTATTGCGTGCATTCGACCATTTGATTGTGAATAACCTCTCAGAGTCCATGGATGCGTTATCGTTTCCCCCCGACCTGGCCAACGCTCTACTAGAACCACAGGTCGCTGTATTGCGGATTTCAAATTTCAAGACGTGGAGGTCATGGGCGCCCCCTGGGACCGATGTGTGAAGACAGGCTCGGTCGAAGCCCCCATGGGCTGGATATGTGAGACGATTGTGATGTGGAGCGACTTGTGGCGCAACTGGCGCCGTGCTGGGATTGGTATCCCCCTCGCGGCTTAAGTGGGCTCTCTGGTGTTCTCCCGCGCGATCTGGGCGGGCAATGTTATCCTGGGTGCTTCCTCCGCTGACAAGCTCATGGCGATGGTGCGTGAGATGTCTGTTCTGTTGTGCTCCCGAGGGTATTCGTGGAAGCCCAACTCTCCTCAGCATATGCTCTGTGGGTTCCAGTGTGCCCCTGGGGTGCCCATCGTGGTGAGTTTCGCGTTGCTGGCCCCCCATCAGATCAAAGCCGGGAATCAACGCCGCCATCTGCAGATCAAAGCCTGGAATCAACGCCGCCAGCTGCTTGGGGTGTGAAGAGGCGTCGTACTTCTCAGACGCCAACGGTCGCTATCCAGTTGCCTCGGGTCCAGTGTATGTCTATCTTGGGTGTGATGATTGACTCTTCGAAGCGCACGCATGCCGACGTTCTCCATCGTATTAGTTGCGGCGGGCGGGCCTTTTGGTCCGAGAAGCGGTAGTGCTGCTGTCGCGACATCCCTCTTATTCGCCGCCTCAGGCGTTACGACAGAAAAGTGCGTGCCAATGTCCTCTTTGGGGCGGAGGACATGACGTCATATCAGAATAGTTTGACTGCCGTACACAAATGTGAGGGTAGGCTCTTGGCCAAGATGATGTGGAGGAGGAAGGGGGCGGGGGAGGATTGGAGTACTTTCATGATGCGTGTCTACCTTCATGCGTGGCGCGCCCTGCACTCTGCTGGCCTGCCGAGTTTGCCACAACTGTTCTTGTATCGACAATGGTGCTGGGCCAAGGATGTGTGTGCCACCGCCCGACGGGCGTCCCTGCCACTGCCGTTGCCCGACCCTGTGCAGTTTGGAGGATCACAACTTGTGCCGATTTCGATATCAGTTACGGCGGATTCCCAGGTGCCTAGTTGTGGGTCCCAATCGATTCCTGCGACGATTAGCCGACGCCAGATGATACGTGAAATGCGTGAACGAGCCCAGAAACGACGAAGAATCGACCCCCCAGGGGCCATACAACAGTCTCCTCAGCGCCTCTATGTTCCCCTGCACAGCTCGTGCGAGAATGCGGGATGCACGCGACGACGTGTGCGGAGTGATCTGCCTTCTGAGATTCACCACGCTCATTCCCTCTCTCATTTGTGCATGCTTCATGCTGTGTCGCCTTGGACGGAGGAGAGGGGTACTTTCATTCGCACTCTCAACTCGAAGGAAGCCCGAGAGCTTACCAGACACCGTGAGGGCGGACGCCCTGTGGGTTGCCATCCGTGGTCGCTCCCGCTTGAGACGGTTGGAGGTGTCTACTGGTGCGCTAACTTGGCTTGGGATGCGGACGGGTGGAGGTGCTTTGTTCGCGCGCTGTTGGCAACTTGGGACTTGCCGCGTGTGCTCCAATATTGTGTCCTCAGAGATCCCAAGGGGCCCTACAGGATGGAGGCGGGGGATCTTACTATGGAGGAGAAGCGTAGGAAGGAGGAGGCGGACAATGAAAAGGCTGCTAAACGAATTGCACTGAATGAACAACGACAGTCATCGTGGGACTTTGGGTCGACGGGTTTACCTCTGTAGATTTCTGGTGACTGTCTTGTGATCTGTAACTGGATTAACGGTTTGTTTTAATGTGCCACTGGTGTGTGCTCGACGACGGTTTGTGCTATTCAAGAGTTGCTTTACTCTATGTCTGTGGAGATGCCCGTGCACACTCGGGCCCCCTCACGGGGATGTGATCTTGCCAAGTGGATCTACCGGGAAGGGAACGCGAGAGCTGACGAACAGACCTGGAAGGCTCGGAGGAGCCAGGACCACCTGACAATCGACGACAGATTATCAACCATGAATGCTTCGAGCGTTCTCGGAGTGAGAGGCTTCTTTGATGGAGGCCGGCTGGGTTCTCGATCTGTGCGTTCTTCCAACGCTTCCTTTTCATCTTAGTCATCTGGGTGGCTGCGCCTCTCCGAACGGTTTCTGGTGGTGCAGCGTCGCCTCTGAAGCCCTTCGTCTTCTGCTCTCGTGTGCAGTGGCCCAGGCTGAGCTTTTTGCTGCAAACCACCTCCTGAAAGGTGTGGTGGCGGTCCTTCAGGCGGTTGGCCTGATTCGCCCCGTTTGCGTTAGGCTGTGACTCGAGCGGGCCTGAACTCAGGGCCGTGGCTCTGCGCGAAGCAAAACCAAGGTTGATTGTTTGCCGCCGGCTCCCAGCAAAAGGTATTTGACTATCAATTTCGAAGCGAGAGTCACTCCCTGTAGCAGGCTTCATTCTGAGAGCCGGTCAGCTCCCCAGGTCTGGTTTTACGATCGAAACATTCGGGGGCCGATTTCATGTGAAGACGAAACAATGAGATTTTCAAGTTCTGAAGAAAATGATATCATAATCTCTCTTTTGACAATTCGTTTTGAGAGCCGGTATTTTCCGAACCTGTAGTGGTTATCTCGCGTATGCCTGTCAAATCCTCAGGCCCGTAGTTGCAGTGGAACTATCGAATCACTTGGGGGGGCCAACTTCGCGTGAGATCAGAAAATAGAAGGTTCAAGTTTTTAAGCAGAATTTCGTGGAAGCTTCCTTCTTAATCTAGGCACTCATTTGCGTGTTGACGGCTCTGCGAGGAGGAGAAGAGAGAGAGAGAGAGAGAGAGAGAGAGAGAGAGAGAGAGAGAGCGTGGAGGAGCCAACAGGAGGAGGAATCAGAGGAGGGAAGTGATGAGGACGGCTTTGATGGAATTCTGTGCCAAGTGGGGTATCAAGCTCGCTAATGCGTTTCACGAGCGTCGGCCGACGTGGAGGCCCGCGGGGACAGGGTCGCCGAAAGTGTTAGATTATATAGGTTATCCATGCAGGGCGGACTGTAAGGATATCACAGTTCAATGGGTGCAACTGCTCGGGTGCTCCAGCTCGAACTATAGTGATCGCGCTCTCGTGTCGGCCTCGATCGATATAGATCTCAGACAGCGTAGGAAGAAACCGAAATCGAGTCGAACGGGGGCGATGTTTAACTGGAAACCGTTGGATGAGCAGGAGCGCCGTCGGACAGTTGACCTAGGCGTGGAGCCTTTCTCGTTTGAAGTGGGAGAAGATCGCATATTCGCTCCTGCAGGACCGTGTGACATGGAAGTGGAGGGAGAGAGGGGGGCGCGAGAGGAGGAGGAAGAGGAGGATAGCGATGCGGAGAGCATGCTGGAATACATTCCTGAGGAGGATGAGGGTCGCACGTCTGAGGAGGAGGAGGAGCGCGAGGCGGCTAGAGGACACCCAGGCGACCAGATCAACCAGATCATTTTGCAGGCCGCCACGAGTGTCGCGCACAGCACAGGCAGACTGCTGTCGAGGCCAAGGAAGCCTGACATCTTGTGGAGTCTCGAGGAGGAGATGAGGAGGTTGAGAAGGGGGGCCAAGTGGGAGGAGCGCAAGAATCTACGGAAGATTTATCGGCCACACAAACGCAGATATCATGCTGAGCTGGTCAAACATGCGCATTGTATCAGAAAACGCAGTGTACGTAACCATGCGGAGATTTTGGAAGTCCAGGGGGAGAATAGGGACATTCGTACTTGTGATGATTGGGGGGAATGGAGAGAGGAGATGGGCAAATTTTGAAAGAAAGCCGTCCAGTGTTACCACGAGATGGGGGAGGCGGAGGGAGTCAATATTACGCTCAGTGTGGTGCTGCAGGCCCGTGCGCGCCTTCGAAGTGGTGGTGCGGCCTCGCGCGATAATATTTATCTTGAGATGTTGCGTCTCTTACCGTGGGCAGCGGCGAGACAGGTCCAACGGTTGTTCCAGGCGATCGCGGATCGTAAGTACTGTGCGCCTGGCTCTTGGAAAAGGTTCTTGGTCACACTCATCCCTAAGAGCTCCCAAGCTGAGAACTTAGCAGATGCCCGTGAGATTTGTCTTATACCACTGATGGCCAAATGGTATAGCCTGTGTCTCACTTTCCTGGCTGGACAGTATCTAGCTAGTTTGGGTGCCAGTGTTGGAATTTTTGGTTTCGCCAAGGGTCGTCGGCCATATGAGATAACAGCAGCCATGGTTTCCGCCGATGTGCTGCAGTGTTTCGATCATGTCACGATAGCCATCACAAGGGAGGCCTTGGTGCATTTCGGATTCCCACCGGCGCTGACCTTTGCAATGTTGGAGCCTCTTGAGGGTATCGCGTGTAGAATGACGTGGGAGGGTATCGTGTGGGAGGACTGGATGTCGTGGGATCGTTCAATACGCACTTGGGGGGTCGAGTGCCCCTTCTTGTTCAAGGCTGTCTGGGTGTATCTCTGGGACAGGGTGGTGAAGGATTGGATGAGGAAGGGCATGGGTTACGAACTTGCAACGCCGACCCAAGGTAAACGCAAACAGATCACACATGCCCTGTGGGCTGGTCACATGTATATCTTTGCAAAACAATGGAGGGGCTCACTTGTATGATGAAAGATCTTACGTTGCCATTGGTTCGGTCAGGCCTGAGTTGGAAACCATCATCACCCATGTACCTTGCTTGCGGCGTCCCATGGCGTCGAGATGTGGATCGTGAAACCATTCGTGTGCAGTTCTCGGTGGCGGAGGTTGCGATGCTGGAGACTCAAAGTCCATGTGATGAGCTGTTGTTACAGGAGGTCAGGTTACCGCGGGAAAAGAAAATGTCAGCCCTGGGGGTTATGGTTCATGATGAGTGGACGGAACACAATGACTTAATGGGCTGCCTGAAGAAGGCGGACAGAGCTTGGTTTCATGATGCTGCTTACTACAGATGTAAAAGTATTTCCTACAGAGGCAGATGTTTGAGGTGTACCAGTTGCGTGCAGAGTAGTGTGCGTGGGAGGGAAGAACGCTGGATAGGTTAACTGTTGAAAAGTTTCACGCGTGGGGAGGCAGAATGTTGGGGCTGCTGACGGGAAGGGGGAAGAGGAAGGAGGAGGAGTGGGCCGTGTACACACAATCACGATTGCTGACGGGAAGGGGGAGATTCCATGAAGGAGGTTTTCAGACGGTTGTTCAGAGGTTCGTGAAAAAAACCTTGGGGCTGGGCCATGGATGTTGCGCAGTATGCTGTGCCGCGGTGTTGTTCTAGACCGTCAGGTCGTCCGCAGAGCGTGGGGCGCACATCTAGCCAGGAGGAGAATATGCCGAGCAGAAGATAGTTAATTCAGAGGGCGGTACAGAGAGCGCAGGGGAAGAGGTCGCGTGTCGAGGAGGTCGAGGAGCGCGCGGAGAGACCCGCGAAGGCCGCTCGGCAGGGGGAGCAGGAGAGCCCGATTGACGCCCAGGAAGGTGGTATCAGTTGGGGGGGGGTGGCGTATGCTATACCGCGGGCTGCTATGTTGCATGGTCTGGGTGAGTGGGCGTGCCACCGGGATTGCCTTATCGCGTCGGAGAAAAAAAAAACATCTGGCGGAGAAGAGCACATATCACACGGTGTACGTACAGCAGCGTGAGCCACGGGTTCGTGCCGTGGGATTTCTGGTTTACGCAAGTGGGTGGGCCATATTGGTGGCACCACCTCAAGTGGTCGTTTCAAGGCTACAGGGAGTTCGTGACGGCCTGTCTATTGAAGTTTGAGTTGCGTCACATTTTAGATTTGCTGCGAGGCGTTTGGCTTGTCCCCCCCCTATCCCTACTGTTGATATGCATCTCCTCCTCCACCTCCTCTTCTTCATCTCTGCCTTGCCTTTCCTCAGGGGAGATAAATAGGTCTGGAGAACGAAACCGTGTTTGAATATAGGGATGGGGTGGCGGCTGAGCTCAAATGGGGGCTCGATGACGGTGGTGAACTGGATGAGGGGAGTATGGAACGTGCAGAATTTGGGGTACCAGCAAAGGGTGGCCCAGATTATTGATTATCTGGACAATGCATGTGAAAGACACAGTTGTAGAGCACCATCATATGGCAGGGACATGTGGAAACATTTCTTTCGAGAAGGCAACCGGCGAGCTGATGAATTGACGTGGGAGATGCGAGACAAACCAGGCATTTCGATAAAACATGTGGAACGGCAGAATCTAAGTATTGAAGGTGACACTCATCGCGGTCCGTGGTTCATTCGACGGCGGCGTTTCCTCTATCGGTGCTGGTGGAGGATGCTGGCTGGATGGAGAATTTGTGCTTCCCAGTGACTGGGAGAAGGCCAACAGAGGTGACAGTTCGTGGAGGTCATGGTACCGACCGATGGTGGAGGAGGCGTTTGGCCTGGACCCGCGATCGTCTGTGACAGAGTGCGAGCTTGAAGCTGCGGCCAGGCTCGCGATCATGGTCTGTGAAATTCTTCACTTCGTTGCTGCTTGCTAATGCTCTCCTGTTCGTTCGTGCTGCATATACCTGATGCCTGGGCCAGCCTGGCTCGGTATGCTTGGCTAACCTGCATTTCTGATCCTCGTTTGGAGGGTCGACTTTTGATGACTTGCGTGATGAGATATCGTTGTGGTTTCGTTCGCGGCCTGGGGCTGTTTTCGACATGCCGAAGCCACACTGGCTCGGCACTTGTCATTTCAGATGCCTCGGGCACCCTGGCTCGGCAGTCTCGCGGCGTTTCTTGCTTGATACGGTGGGGTTGTGTGTCGCCCATTCTTTTCGGCCTCGTTTGGAGCGCCACTTTCATACTTCAGTCAAGGCCTTGTGTTCGTTTTCGACATGCCTAAGCCACGCTGGCTCGGCACTTGTCATTCCATATGCCTCAGCCACCCTGGCTCGGCAGTCTCGTCGCACTGTGTTCCGTTTCTGGCTTGATATTGCGGGGCTGTGTGTCGCCCATTCTCTTTTTCGGCCTCGTGTGGAGTGCTACGTTCTGATGTCGTTCACGGCCTTGTGTTTGTCTCGATATGCCTAAGCCACGCTGGTTCGGCACTTCTCACTCCAGACGCCTCGGCCACCTTGGCTCGGCAGTCTCATTGCACGGTGCGTAACCTTGAACTTGACATTGCGGGGCTGTGTGTCGCCTTTTCTCTTTTCGGATTCGTTTGGAGTGCCACTTGTCGGAGTGCTGCTCTGACTTGTTGTTTCGTGCTTCGAAGGTGATACTTTGACTGTGATTCTGTCCGCGTCTGTGTCTTTTCTGCACTTTCATTCGACATGCCTAAGCCACCTGGGTTTGGCAGGCTCGATTCTTGATGCCTAAGCCTTTGGCTCGGCAGTCTCGGGGTTCCTGTGCGTGTGATCGGACTCGTTTGAAGTGCCCCCTTATTCTTTGGCCTCGTTTCGGGTGCCGCCCATCGAGCTGATACTGCGCGCTGTGTATTCGGATGCCTCAGCCACCCTGGCTCGGCACGATTGGCGCGGTTCTCTTTTCGGCCTCGTTTGGAGTGTCTGACGTTGCGTGACTGCGGGACGGGGCCCCTGTTAGTGGGGCCATGCAGGCGTATGTATGGAGATGGTTGCGGGGCGGTCTTGCCGCTGCGTTTCATCTCTCTGGAGTGTTTTTCTCTTTGGTGATGCCTGCGCCCGCGGGCTCGGCAGGCCCTTGATGCAGATGCCTCAGCCATCCTGCCTCGGCAGTGTTGCTGTTTTTTCTTGGCTCTTTCCGAGCCCGCTCGCTGCCCCATGACGCTGCCCCATGAGGGCTTGACGGTTCACCGCCGGCTCCCAGTTGGCCCACCCGGCGGCGGACAATGTGTGAAGTTTCGGTTGGGCGAACATTGAGACCGGGCATTGTCCGCACCTGTAGTGGGTTATGCCGCGTCTGCCTGTGAAATTCAGCCCCGTAGCTGCAGCGTTATTATCGAAACACTTGGGGGACCGACTTGGTCTAAGATCTAAAACATAGATTTTATAAGTTTCTAAGCTGATTAGTAAGGAAGTTTTGTTTTCTAATCTAGGCACTTATTCGCGTGTTTAGAGCTCTGCGAGGGTCCCGGCGGTAACCTGGTTGATCAGAGCTTACCTCCTGGTCGGCCAGGCCTCACCGCTGGGGTCCCCCCTCGTCTCGAGCGGCATTGTGCCGTGCGGGCTGTTTGGTTCTCTTTACTGTACACGGTGCTGCAGTGTCTGTTTGCCTGAGTACCGTACGCATTCATTGACGGTTGAGATTGTCGGAGTACACATTGATCGTCGGAGTACAAGATCATTGATTGTCGGAGTACACATTCACTGTACAAGTTCACATTGATTGTCGGGGTACCGTACACAGTCATCGAGTGTTGGAGCACAGAGTCCTTGATTGTCTGATTACTGTACACATTCATTCTTTGATTGTCGGAGTACTCATTCATTCTGTGATTGTCGGAGTGCACATCCTACCCTTCATTCGCAAAGACGGCTTGGAATACTCAGAGAAGCCCCTCGTGGGAGAGTGGAAAGCTACCCCCCAGTGTGCTATCATAATCAGCCGCAGGTGAGTTCCACAGTATCGACGGTGACAGTGCGCCATCTTCCCTTGATTTCCCAGATCTCAGGATGGAGGAGAGTACAGCTGCGGGACCGTTCGGCCTCCAACGGGCACAGCCACCTGCTTCGGGCCTTGTCGATGGCAGGCGAAGAGGCGGGGATCAGAGGAGCCGTAGTGGAGACAAAACGGATGACAAGCCCCCTGCGTGGTGGGCTGGCGCTCAGAGTGCGATGATCGACGCCCAAATGGTGCAACTCAATGAGACCCTCGCGGCACGCCTGGCCCCCATGGAAGCGACCCTGGCGACGCACACTGCATCAATCGCTTCAATGCGTCGTGAGATCACAGATAACGCAGCCTCTTTGTCAGCGCTGAGAATCGAATTCAACGCACTTCAAACGAGATCTGAGTCAGGTTCTAGCAACGGTTTGTCTTCTCGGATGTCTGGGGCCTTCGCTCGTGCAATCTGGATTAAGGGCTGGGTGGCGGACTGGAAAATCTATGAGCAACGAGGCCGCCAGATGTTGACACAGTCGCAAGTAAATGCTATCCTTCAATGAGATCGTCCTTTCCCCGATCGTCGCCAGTACTTCTGCTGGAGGCAGGGTCGACACACCGCGCACTCAAGGAGAAAACGATTGACGCACATTGGGATACAGCCGTATCAGAATCTTTTTCACAATGGGGACCGACTCTAGAATCGTATGGGACATGCGTCAGAGACTCCTCGCGGCAGTGCACAGCGGGACTAGCAAAACTCTGACAGATGTGACCAAACAGACAGCAGAGGCACATGGGAGTATCAAAGTCATTGTTGAGGCGGCACCACACAAACAACCACGTGTGAATTGCGCTGGCAAATTTCAGAAAATATTCGGACGCCATGTCATTGCGACCCTGGGGATCACTGTTCGAGCGGAGCTGGGGCCACCCACGACGCACTTTTGGGGCAAGCTCCCCAACGGCACCACAAATGGCAAGGTTATCGCTGTTTTCAACCCAGCAACGAACTATGAGATCCTCCCTGCTCTGGCTGGCTTGGACCCATCCATCAACGCGGCCCAGCTCCAGGCAGATGTGAGGGCTGAATGACGTGAGTGGGTTGCCATGGTTGGCACATGGAACATAGAAAAGAGAGGTCGACAGTTCTCCAAAGCTATCCTCGGTGCTGCCAATGACAGGGGCATCTTCGTGCTTGGGCTTCAGGAGGCCCAGTTCTTCACCGACAGTCGGAAAAGTCTAGCAGGGGACGGGTGGCATATTGAGCGTTCCACATGTCAGAACGCAGCCATTCTGTGGAAGGGCCCCTGGAAGGCTCTGCTACGTGACATAGAGCGCGGGCCAAGGTTCGCCATTGCATGGTTCAGGCCAGCCGCTATTGTTTGCTTGTATTTGCCGCATGCGGATGATAAGGATGAGGAGGTGAGGGAATTCAGTCAAGTTTTGGAGGAGGTGAAGAGGGGGATCAGAGAGTGTCGCAGACGTCACCCAGAGCAGCCAGACATGCTCATTTTGTTTTCGGATGCCAACGTTGAGATGGCGCCCAATGTTATAGCCAACGGCCGTGCCATCACTGGTATGGGTGTGGAGGAAGAGGTGGAGGTGCTTTTCAGAGGAGGACGGGAAGGTGTGAGGAAGAGACAATTGGAGGAGATGAGGTTCTTGTTCGCAGAGTTTTGCAGTGAGCATCGAGTAGGCTGGCAAACACGTTTGGCCCCCGCTGTGCTACTTGGCGCGGCAGGGCAGCGCCCCGATGTGAGGCGGTGCTCGATTATATAGGCATCAGTACTTCTTTTCAATTCGATTCGTGGACTACTGCTGAGTGGGTCCGTGCCCCAGGGAGATCGGCTACAATCCAGGAGACCAGCGATCGCAAACTAGTTCATCTTGCGGTTGCTGTGGGGAGACGGCGACATTGCAAGAATAGGAAGCGGGCAGCCCTGCATCAATGGGAACCCGTTGACCCTGCGGCGGCTGCTGCCAGCTTCGATCGCGCCCTGTCACGGCAGTTTCGCATGCTGTCCTCGACGAATACGGCCCGAAGTTCGTCTAAGTTTCAATGTGCTGGCTCTCGGCATCGCCCATTGCAGTCTTTGGTGGAAGAGGATGGGGGGGGGGGGGACTTCGAGTGGGACGCGAAACTCGAGAAGGAGGAGAAGGAGGAGCAGAGGACAGGGCAGGGGCACACTCAGCCACATCATCGCAGATACGGCGGCAAGTATCCCTAGTCGCCAGGTGGCCGCACTTCGTGCACCTACGAGGCCGGAGCGTCTCTGGACGCTCGAACGGCTGTTGCGGCGTGCTATCTGGCCCAGAGAACTTCGATGCCATAATGAAGTCAGGGGTCTTCGGAGATCGATCAAACCATTACGCAAACAATATGATGCCGACATGCTCGAATACAAACACAACACCGAACAGCGCAAATTACGTGCACAAGCGCAGATGACGGGGGAGTGGGAACTTACTTATGATGTCGAGGCCAGACAGGTGGATATTGGGAGGCATTTGAAAGACAGGGTGGAGGACTATGGGGCTAGGAGGGAGGTGCAGTCTATACTGGAAGGTCTGGCATCGAAGCTCAACCCGACCCAGTGCGTGAGCATCACCATGCACGACATTTTGCGAGCGAGGGCTCGCCTCAAGAGTGGGGCGGCTGGGCCCGACCAAGTGACGCGGGAGATGCTGCAGCTCATCCTTTTTGCCAGCCTCAAGACAATCCGACATCATTTCAATCAGATCGCCAATCGTCGTCAACAGGTCCCCTCTGATTGGAAGAGATTCCCAGTGACACTCGTCCCGGAGGTGCCGTCCATCCACGAGCTTTCGGAGACTAGGGCGATCTGCCTCTTGAGACTGGTCCAGAACTGGTACAACCATGTATTAGTCCTTAAAGGGGAACAACACTTGGATAATATCAAACATTCACTTAACATGTACGGATTTGTTCAATTCAGGAAAGTTTCGGAGGTCACTTCGTTTACCAAACATCTGTGCAAACACGCTGCCCAATGTGGAAAAGGGGAGAAGCTCTATCTTGCCAGCCTCGATGTCCTACAGGCTTTTGACCATGTGACTATTAAGCTAGCCCTGCAGAGTATGGAGAAGCTTGGTTTTGACCCCGCTTTGATTTCTGCCCTTCTTTGCCCGATGACCGAAAACACGTTGGCAGGCCACCTTCGAAGGGACTCAGAATTTGGATTGGATTGGTTGGGATCGGAGTGTCAGAACGGGAGTGGTGGACGGACCGTTCATATTCAAAGTGGTGAGTGTGGCCTTGTGGAACGATATTGTCGGGACCTGGGCTGGGCGTGATCTGGGATGCGTCGTTGAGTCCCCCGTTCCCATGCCCACTAGATCTACTATTTCCCATGGCCCCTGGGCAGACAGCCTATTGCTATACGCCAGAGACGAACGGCAGCTCAGAACCATGATTACTGAGCTCACCGCCCCCCTTCTCCAGGCCGGCCTCAATTGGAAACCGTCCTCTCTCAAGCTCATCCCCTTTGGCGTCAACGGCTCGAATGACATAGTTCTTGATGTTCAGACGCCCGCGCGGACCCACACGTACACACTTGAATGCGCTAACACCTTGGACATATTGGGTTATAGACTGGACAGATATAGGACACAGCATAGTGACCTGCAATTCATCTTGGATCGTGCCCGTGGAGCCGTCTTTGCTGGCATCGAATATTATAAAAGCCATCGCATTCCGATTGAGAGACGATTCCAGCGTTCCCGATTTCGTATCCAGAGTAAGCCAGTCTTCGTAGTTGAGGGAAAGACGATTGACAACATCACAGCGCAGAAAATATTCTCCTGGGAAGGAAAGCTACTGGCGATCATTGGAGGGAGGAAGAAAGGCGCGACAGAAGATTGGACGGTATACCAACAGAGGAGATTTATGTGCGCACGCGACCAGTTCGCCAACCATGGCTTTATGTCGGCGGTGGAGCTCTTTATATGCAAGAACTGGCTGTGGGCGAAAGATGTCGCCAGTTTTGCCAGAGGCTTCTCGTGCCAGAGTATCCCGACAGCTACGCTGCACACGGACAGAGTACATGCATGCACGCGGCCCTCATTGCCTGAATCGCAGCACGACGCGGCTATGTTTGGTAGCCACGCTCGTTCGCCAATGAACAAACAAAAGATGTATTGTCAACGTTCTCCTGATACAGTGCCCATCGTTATTCCGACAGCTACGCTGCGCACATGCAGTCAAGATCATACGCATGCTCATTCTTTGTTGCCTGTGCCTCAGTTGGATTGTCAACGTTCTTTCGAGTCTTCGCCCAGCTATATTCCGACAGCTACGCTGCACACTAACAGTGAAGATCTTACACATGCTCATTCTTTGTTGCCTGTGCCTCAAGTGGGGGGCCACCGTTCTTTTGATTCGCCGCCCAGCTATATTCAGACAGCTACGCTGCACACTAACAGTGAAGAGCATACACACTTTCATTCGTTGTTGCCTGTGTCGCAAGTGGATTGCCGACGTTCTTTGGATAAGTTGCTCAGTGATATTCCGACAGCTAAGCTGCGCACACACAGAGAGGACCATGCATATATTACTTTGCCTGAGCATCATATTGAAGCGGCTGCGTTTGGTAGCCGCTATCGTCCGACGTGGAACAGACATCATACGGACTCGCCTGCTCTGTTGCCTTGTTATATTCCGACAGCTACGCTGCACGCACACAGTACACACCTTACGCATTCTCATGCGCCTTCTTGTGCTTCGCCTCAGATGGTTTCGCCTGAGCCCCAGGGAAGCGCGGCTATGTATGGTAGCCGCGAGAGGCTGACGTCTAACAAAGATGATTGTCAACGTTCTTCTGGTCGTGTGTCGTCTGTGTCCAGAATATGAGATTCTTTGACGCCGAACAGACAGGATGGTCAACGTTCTTCTGGTCGTGTGTCGTCTGCGTCCAGAATAAGAGTTCCCTTGAGCACTGACCGCCGTGAGCTGAACGATCCGCTGCAATTGGCGCATCTGTTTGAGTGCGCCAGACTCCTGGAGCAACGGAGTTTGCAGTGCGAATCGCAGGGTGCTTTTAGTCCTGCGGCCACAGCCCCAGACGATGGTGAGAGCGAACCCGCGCCCGTGGTAAAGAATCGTCGCAGGCAGATCGTGGAGACCCGTCTGGCCGCCAGGGGAGAGAAGAGAAGCATTGGCCCGATCCCCGCTGCGAGCCAGGATGAGCTCGCAAAGCGTGTCAGGCAACCCCAGCGCCCTTGCGGCAAGAGAGTTCGGGATGAAGTTATCTCTCCGCGCGGCAGCCACAAGAGACGCTGTATTGCACATGTGAGTGACGACCCCATCGCTTCTGCCGGTAGTCCGTCTGCTGCTCCACAGGGGAGTAAGCGACCACGTGCCCCTCCTCCTCTCAGTCATGCGAGCGAGCCGCGTGATGCACGACCCTCTGGCGCACATGTGAATGCCTTCAAATTCAACGCCTACCCTCAGGCGCGGTTGGGCATGATGCATGCGTCAGGTGATTGGTCAGCTCATCGTCGTGCGTTTGCTTCGCGCTCGAGAGACACCCAGGCTGCTCTTCTCGGATGGCGTGGCGGTATTAAATATGTCGGTTGGAGAAAATGGGAAGATGTCTTCATTGCGGATCAAAATCGCAATACGAAGAGGTGGGAGACAATGCAGTTCGGAAGAGAAGATTGGTCGATCTTCATTGAGAAGTTACTCAAAAGATTGCACCTTCCTGCCATCCTGGACTATGTGGCCAAACCTAGAGTTACGGTTGCCCGTTCAGAGGAGGAAGAGAAGAAACTTAACGATGATAAGATTGCGCGTCGCATTGCTCATAACTTTGAAAATGAAGTGGTCTTTGGCTACGAGTCGGATAAGATACCATTCGAAATTCTGGGTGACAGCTTGTGTGTCGTCCAATGGATTAGAGGGCTCTGGAGGTGCACAAACATGGGCTATAACAATACCTTGGAGGCGGCGCAAAACACCCTTGATGCACTAACGGACACCTGTTTGGGAACTGCGTGTGCGGGGGCTGACCCGATTAAGCACTTGTATCGGGGGGGTAACAGTTATGCAGATGAACTCACGTGGGCCTGCAGAGCATGCCCACACACATCGAAGAGAAACGAGTATCTATCTCCATGATATACTTCGAAAGTTTTAGGATTGAGGGGGTATTTCGACGGAGGTACTTCGGATATTGGGGCTGGGGGTGGCTGGTGGCTGCAGGCTTTTGTAGAACACCACAATGCTATACAGTGCCATGTGATTGCCGAGGAGGCGTTTGGCCTCGATAGGGAATCAACCGTGACGGTCTGTGAGTTAACTGCCGCCTCGAAGCTTATCCACGCAATGTCACAGATTGCGTCTATTATAGATAGCGCCTCACACGCTCGGTAGCGCCACCTGCGCCTGGTGGCCGCGGGGAGCACCGCTGCTTGTATGTGCTGGAGGGCCCCGCCGCAAAGCCCGCAAAAACTTGATTGACGGTTGACCGCCGGCTCCCAGTTTGGGCGGGGGGGCAGCTAGCACCTCGTAGGCATCGATCAGCTAGAGGAATCCCGGCGCGGGGCGGAGCTAGTTCGCCCACCCGGCCCGGTCGGACAGTCCGAAGCTGCAGTATTGTCATTAAAACATTTGTCAGAACCAATTCAGAAGAACAACAGAGAAAATAGATTTGTCGAGTCTTGTGCTTATATTCAAGGAAGCTGTCGCGAAGTATTCTGAGCACTTCTTCGCGCGCCGCGAGCTCTACGAGGTTCTGGCGGTAATCTGGTCGACGGTTTACCGCCGGCTCCAGTTGGCCCACCCGGCCCGGGCGGACACTGTGGCAACTTGGGGTCGGTTTTTGGAAGATAGCTCGGGGAGCTCTTGGGCAGTGTGAGCTAGAGAAATTCCGTCGCTGGGTGAAGCTAGTTGGCCCACCCCGCCCAGGCGGACAATGTGACGACCTGGGGTCGGTTCTCCTGATTCAGAGATTTGAGCATTCGTTTTGCGAACCCAGTTTTTTATTCCCTGCAGCCGACCATGGTGCGCTTTATGGTGCAACTCTCAGGGTTGTAGTTGCAGCATTTGAATTAAAACGCTAGGCGGAACTGACTTAATGTTGACATAATAAAACTGAGTTTCGGGTTTTCAAGTTGATGCTGAAGAAAGCTTTCTTTTTCTGTTCCGAGCAGCGCCATGCGTGCAAAGAGCTCTACGAGGGTTCCGGCTCAAGACATCTCGGCTCTAGGGCTCCTGGATCCCACAGGAGCTCAGGGGGTGTCGGCGCCGCGGGGGAGCGGCGCGGCAGCCATCGCTGCCATCGACGAGTGCGGCATCTTCCAGGTCAGCTAGGCCGCCTGCTTTGTGTGCTGTAATTGTTGTTTTGCTTGTCGTGTGTGCAAAGACGGACGGGTACGACTTTTCAGTTCTTGCGAAACGTTTCCAGCTGGAGGATATTTCCCCGACTGTACCATATTTGCAGTACTCACAGGATTACGGGCAGAGACCAGATTCTGCTGTTGAGAGGGCATCTCGGAAAAGGCAAATTCAGGGTACCGAGCATATTGTACGTGACCTTCCATTGGACGGGAGATTGAATACTGCCGACTCCACTCCAGATAGTGATAGCCATTGTTTAGTCCCACCTGCATTCGCGAATATGAATACAGGACTCATGAATATGATGCAGACTCCTTCCAACGCAGCTGTGGCGGGAGCGACAACCAACGGAGGGCGTGCGGGAGGGGCTCCAGTAGGTCAGGTCATTCCTGGAGGTCAAGGATCTGGAGGCGCTCCTGTTGTTCCTAGAGGCCCAGCTCCACAAGGTGCTCTCGGGGGACCCCCAGGCATGCCCACGGAGGCACAACAGGCGGCGGCCCAAGCGGCTGTTGTCCCTGAAGGTGCTGGGGAGCGCCAGGGTATGCAGGGTGTTAGCGATGACGCCCAACGAAATGTCAAACATCGTGTCAACGGTCCTCACGAGGCACTCTTGGGAGAACTCGAGGAGAAGCGAAAGAAACTGAGTGTGGTCTCGGACGAGGCCCCTTCCTGGTTCAAGGCCTTCGCAGAGCTCAACGTGCTTGAGAGCAAAGTTAGGCAACAAGAAAACGTCGAAATCAGGGCCGATATTCAGAGCATCTCGAATCGTCAGGAGGCTTCCGACATCAGGATGAACAACTTGGAACGACAGTTGCAGGATCTCAAGAAGAACCCCAGTGTGGTATCAGGTGCAGCCTCGACTACGGCACCTTCCTACGGAGGGGGCCCACCAGGACTCTCAGGGCCCTCCAGTTTCAGTCCCAGCTATGTGGAGCTCACAGGCTGGACAGACTGGAATGGGACAGCGGTTACACGTTCGGCCAGTATGATGAGAGACACGGACGCTGCACAAATCATCACTAATTTGAACGGCCATCGCAGCAGAGGATGAAGCTAGGATCGACTACGAGGGCACATTACGTATGAATGGAAGTAGAATGATGTTGAGTACGATCAAAATCAAATTCATTGTAGGAACCGACTCTTCGACATTATACAACGTGAAGCGTGCTTTTGATGATGCTTCAACTCCGAATCCCCAAAGGAATGCGGCTCAGGTTTCGAGGTCACCTCCAGATTATGACGCTATGTTCCAGGGCATGTTACAACGACCCAGTCGGGTCCGTGTGCGCATAAAGGCCCCACCTTGGAAACGTGATCATATCGGGGCTTTGGGACGCTTCTATGGGACATACCGCGAGTGTACCAACAGTGAGGCTATGGAGATCAGGGGGGAGACAGGATCGGGACCCAACGGACGGAGCCAGGACCCTCAGCATCGACCCGTGGAACTGGCATCCTTTCGTATCAATACGGGGTGGACAGTGGACCGCGAGATCTGGGAGGGTGTACTTATGCGAAGCGGGGTGGCGACTACATACGACACATTTGTTACGAATCTTGCCGGCAGGGTGTGACGGTGCAGAGGTGCCAGTCGGGCTGGTGGCCCCACAGCCCAGCATAGGCTAGGCACCCATAATCTTATGAAACAAGGGGCTACAGCAGATCGGGGATTTGCTTGCCTGAGGGCACTTCTTTCTCACGGCTGTGAAGTGTTCTGTTTACAGGAGTGTGAACACTTACCGTCCAATTCAATTCAGCTGCTTGGCTGGCATCTAGTTATAATTCAAGTGACAGGAAGGCTTCCATCGCTTTGAGGGGGAAGTCTTGTTACAACATAGTTCGCTCTTGGAGTAATCATGCTCGTCTTGCTACTGTGTGCTTGCGACATCCGTGTATCTTTCTTGTCTCTGCGTACTTTCCGAACAGATCGGACAAACGTTCACTGGAGGTGGCTTTTGAGATGCTGAAAACAATCGAAAAGACTTATCGGAGGTGGAAGGAGGAGTGCAGATACACATGTGAGCTTGTGATTGCAGGGGATTTTAATGTTGAGCTTGCGCCCGACATCACCTGTTCAGGAGGCACGGTGACTGGAGGTGCTGTGCAGATTCTCGACGGGAGGGGATATGGGAATGACACGGAGGATAGACGGTGGGAGGAGGACAAGTGGCGATCTCAGCTGCAGGAGTGGCTGTGTCGGATGCGCTTGCTGGCAATCAATTCTCTTGGCTCGCCGTACTCTCGGCAGCCGACTTTCGTGCGTCGTGCGAACAATGCTCGACGCAAGTCTGGGGCGAAGACTATTGCGCCAAAAGTGCTTGACTATCTCATGGCCCCACAATCCTGGGAGGGTGACTTGGTTGAATGCCGAACGGGTTGGATCCCAGAGACCCCGACTACCAACTTCTCGGATCATGCCTGTGTCTACGCCGAGTTCCATATGCAGAACCCTCAGGTCACGAAATATCAAGGCCCCCCTAGCCACCACACGAGCCGCAAATAGTTCCAATCGTATCGGGAGGAGGCCCAGTTTCAGGTCCTGGCGGACGTCCAGATCCCGACGGTGCCCCCACAACGTCTTGCTGAAACGATTGCTGGACATGCGTGGCCGCTCCTCACGGTGAGGGCCCCCAGGTACTCTCGAGGGCCCCCGCCGAGTAGGACTCCCCAGCATGCCGACCTGGAGGTGCAACTAAGAGAGGCACGTGCTAGGAAGGACAGAGCGTTGGCTCGGGACCTTCGACGCCGCATCAGACCGCTTGCGCGAGAATATCGCCGACGGAAGGTGGAGTGGGAGGCGCTACCATCTAGGAAGGGGAGGAGGACACGTGTGACGGAGTTGAGGGTGACGGACACTGGGGGAGGGGATATGGATCCTACGACTATGATGACGGAGGACAGGGAACTGTGGGCGGAGGAGGTGGAGCGATATGCTGTGCAGAGTATGACTTGTGATGACTCCAGAGCCCGCAATCGGGAGCTTGTGTCCACACTGCGTCGCCAGGCATCTCAATCTACAGCCTCTTGTGACAACACACTTACGATTACATACTGTATTATTCTGCAGGCGCGGAGCAGGCTCCGAACAGGACGGGCCTGTGGGCCCGACGGCATCTCGGTTGAGCTTCTCAAGTCTCTATCGTGGAGGTCAGTGCGTGCTATTGGTTAGGTGTTCTCTGATATATTCAATGGGTTTCGCCCGACGCCAAGGGGATGGCAGGAAATATACCTGACACTTATGCCGAAAACGAGCAAACTAGAAACACTGCGACAAACAAGGAACCTGCTCGTCGGAAATACCTTGGCCAAGTGGTATCTTACGTGTGTGACGATCTTACTGGAACGATGTGTGGAACCCTTCAGGAGTGATATGGCGGTTCACGGTTTTACTAGCGGACGGCGTTGCTGGGAGATTTCATCGGCCATGAAATGTGTTGCACAACATGCTTCCACATGGGGGCGATATCAAACGGCGTGGCTCCTCAGCTGTGACATTGAACGGGCGTTCGATGCTGTGACGTTGCCGACAGTCTCGAGAGCGATGACGGCCCTTGGGATCAGTGCACGGCTACAGTATGCGTTATTGGAGCCTCTCTCATCCACTTCATGCACGGTGCTGTTTGAAGGAGTGACAATTCCCAATGTGCAGTGGGATAGATCGCTCCGTACTGGTGGTACCGAATCACCTATCGCGTTCACTATTGTCACTATTGCTATGTGGCGTGATGTGATTGCTCGCCTGGACCAGCGCGGTGTCGGAGTTGAGATGCCATGCCATGATGATCATTGTCGGTGTGCACGCTGGAATCATGCTCTCTGGGCTGACATTTTTTTTTCTGGCCGCCAAGTCAGCATCGGAGGCGCAGGGGGTGGCCACTGCCTTCGCTACTGCTCTCGGGGATTGGGGGATGGAGTGGAAGGGGGAGAGTCTAGAGATGATGGTGTGTGGTACTCAGTGCACTGATACGGTCACGGTTCAGATTGGCTCGCGGACTGTACCTTTCAAGCATGTTGAGAGTTTGAAGGTGCTGGGGTATCATATTCCCAGAAGTTTCACTTCTATCCACGCGGATGTGCAGGAGCGCGTCCAGCAGGCCCGAAGGGCATTCTTTGCGCAGGTGCAGTATTTTACGTGCAAGGCGCTGCCTCTGGTGAAGAAGTTTCGTCGGTACCAATCGACTGTGCAGAGCCGTCTTTTATATGCAGCAGAGGCCATCACGATTGACAGGGTGTGTGTGAGGGTTATCGACGCGTTCGAGGGTATGTGTCTTCTGAGAATGTCAGGGAGGAGGAAGCCAGGAGATGTGGGGTGGGAAGTATGGCGGCCAGCTGCGCTGACACAAGTCAGGTCAATCTTCTGCGATGGGGGTTTCCCGTCGGCTGTGCAGATGCTGTGCTGGAAGAGCTGGGGCATGATGCGCTCCACGAGACAATACTTACAATCCTTGGAGGAGGGCAGGACGGCAAGGGCGGAGGTAGGGGTGGAGGGATTAACGACTCAACGTGTTAAACGTGTTCTTCGCTTTGCGGATGGACGGGGGGGGGGATGCACCTGCAGCGACTGTGATGGAGGTGGAGGGGAGGATTACGGATATGGAGAGGCGGCTGGAGGATCTTTGCACACAGGTTGCCTGTTCCATTGCCCGCTCACAGCCGATGCCCTCTGGAGAGGGAGCTGCCCACGCTCTCAGAGACGAGCCACTTGCCGTCTCAAAGGGGAGGAGGGCCTTTCGAGACTCCCGACGTGCGCTTATGATGTACAATGTTGGCTGGGTCACGGCTCGCGACACAATGACAGAGGTTCTACGACAACACGGCAACAGGGCCTTATCTAGTTCGGGCAAACGGCTTCGTGGAGGCCTTGTGTCTGTGGGCGGTCGATCTTGGCAATTCCCTTACATTCAGTTCTTTTGGGAAAAGTGGTGGGAGTCTGTGCGGGGCGACTGGGTTCAGTTCTTGGAGGTATGGAAGCAACTCCTTACACAATACAACAAAGCTAAGGTCTATGATTACTTTGTGGTGTCTTGGAAGGGCTCTCCTAATGGACCTCGAGGCTCCCCTGGGGCTCAAGAGAAGGCCGATGCTGAGGCGGCCGACATCGCGACCAACCCCCTGCGCCCCAAGTATGACCCCAAAGAGTCCGCCAAGCTTGCAATACGTTATGCTATGATCCAGGAACGTGCGACGGTGTGGGATATATCCTCAGAGGATTTTGCTGTTGAGTTCAAGGGTGATTCACTACTTATCTGCTCCTGGCTACAGGGGAAATGGAGATGTGAGAATCGTGGCTACTGCAAGAGGAGAGCTGCCATGATTGATTGTACCTTTGAGCTCGCTGCGTGTTTCAATCTGAGGCCTGCTGCCTTGGGACGTGAGATATGGAGACGTGAATTCTGGGAGGACAATACACGCGCGGATGAATTGACGAATGAGGCCAGATGTGGCCGCACATTCTACAGAACTCATTGTCATCTATATCCATTCGAAACTTATCTCTTACCGTTCGCTATCAGGGGAGGCTTTGATGGCGGGGTTGACCAGCAAGGATCAGGATGTGGTTTCTGGCTTCAGATCGGCTTAATCAATACTCAGTGCCATCCCAGTGAGATACGCATCGCTTCCGCGAGAACCGTGGCCCCCTTCCCTGCTGGGCATGAGTTTGCTGTTTCTAGTGCCGTTCCCCTCGTTTGGAGGAATGTGGCCGAGGCCGCGTGGCTCCATGATGGAGCTACGGTCACATAGTGAATTGTCGGCAGCCGAAGCGCTGCTCAGCGCTGCCCGTGTGCTTCTGCGGGACCTGTTCTCGCCCAGCTGCACTCAGCTGGGCATGCGAGTCCAAACGAACAAACCTGGTTGACGGTTCACCGCCGGCTCCCAGTTGTGAGAGATTTGAACATACGTTTTGGGAACCCATATAAGTCTTAGAGTTTCTCTGAGAGCGAAGCGGCGAAGCTAGAGAGTAATGACTCGTAGAGCTTCCCTAAGAGCGAAGCGGCGAAGATAGAGAGTAATTCCTGCGCGCTGGGGGGCACCGAGAAATCTCGACGGAAGTTTTGCATTCTTTTGGTCGGTTGAAAACTCTGTTCTCGAAACAAAAAACATTCGTTAGAGCTTTGACATTTTCACCATATTCGATCTTTTTCCCGCTCGCCATCTTGATCTTGGCTCGCGCTTCAACTATTATGCCGTGTTTCGAGAAACGCTGCAGCACTTCCTTGTGTGTCGATCATCATTCGAGGGCGCTCTACGAGTTCCCCAGCGGAAGCCAGGTATACGGTTTACCGCTGGCAGCCAGTGTTGATTTCGAAATCGCATCCAGGTTTTTCTCAACTGTGTTCTCGAGGTTCGCAGCAGCTATAGAGCTTTCAGATGCACCAGTGGATTGGCAATGATCGTGGGCATCAGTCTGTCACCTCGAGAGCGTTGATATCGGTTCAAAAGTCGAGTTGTGCTCGAGAAGCTAGGTCCGCCCAGCAACTGTTCTGCTACACGACGACTTGTCTTCCGGCTCAATTTCGAGATTCGCAGCTGCAGAGCTGGTGCGCAGTCGTATTTCTTCCAGAATGGGCCAGTACACGAATCTAACATCAGCAGGCCGTTCATATCGTTGCACTAGACGAGCTGTACTGGAAAAAACGAGTTTCGCACTGCACTTCTTCTGCCGAAGAGCTGTTCTGCTTAGTTGAAATGATTTGCGATTGAAATTCGAATTTGTAGTAGTCTCAGAACGCTTTTCCAGACCAGTAATCGTCCATCGTCGACAAAATTTTGCAACCTCGACGACGCTGGGATCGGTGCAATCATTCCTCGGGCTCTTATCGAACAACTAGTTGCGCGCTGAATGTAGTCAGCTGCGGCTCGAATTTTTCCGATGTAACTTTGAAGTTTAGGGCGTATCGAATATTTGGACATACTAGTGGATCTGCCATCGTCGAACAGCTCAATCTGCAGCTTCGAGGGCGCTGTGATCGGTGTACTGCCCAAGCTATTCTCGGAAAGCCAGTTTCGCGCTGCAGCCATTTTGCTGTGTCGAATTGTTTTTCGATAGAATTTCGCGATTTCGGGCAGCGCTTGCGCGTGTCAGGATCATTTGCGAGAGCTCTGCCAGGTCCCCAGATGTAGCCAGGTTGACGGTTCACCGCCGGCAGCCACTTGGAATATTCTGAAGATCGAGGTTGAAATCGCGCCGCCCAAATAAGCTCATCCTTCACGAGGATCTTTTCCCTATATGGAGCCCCACCCACGGCCCTAGTGGGAAGGACCGCATGGCGGCGCCGCCCATTTCGGCACACATCCCATGAGAATCGTGCTCCCGTTGGGAGCTCCACTTGCGGCCTCATTGGCAAGGCTTGCACGCTCTCTTCCGCCTGTTTCGGCACGACCCCCCCACGCGAGCCCCGCCTACGGCCCCAGCTGGATGACGATGACGATGATGATGTCAATGACGATGCTGATGATGACCTTCGTCATCATCAGCATCAGCATCATATTCATCAGCACCATAATAATGATGAGGATGATGACGGTCATCATCATCATCATCATCATCATTATTATCATCATCATCAGCATCATCATCATAATCATCATATCAATTTTCACCTTTATCTTGATTTTTATATTTATATTTGCCTTCAGCTTCATCGTTATCTTTACCTTCATCTTCATCCTCTCTGTCTCTTCCATCTTCGTCTTCATCTTCATCTTCATCATCATCTTCATCTTCATCTTCATCTTCATCTTCATCTTCATCTTCATCCTCATGTCCATCTTCATCTCCATCTTCATCTTCATTATCATCTTCATATTCATCTTCATCTTCATCTTCATCTTCATCATCATCTTCATTTTCATCTTCATCGCCATTTCCATCTTCATCATCATCTCCATCTTCATCTTCGTCTTCATCATCTTCATCATCACGATCACCATCATCATCATTTTCATCTTCGTTTCCATTTTCTTCTCATTCTTATTCTTTTTCTTCTCCTGCATCTTCGTCATCATCATTGTCATCGTCATCATTATTGTCACCGTTTGCCTTGTTTCCCCCCTTGCATGTCGATGTACCACTGACACGTTTTGCGCTCCCCACAGGGAGGTCCACAGGCGGCCTCAGTTGGAAAGCTGCATGCGTTACCCCCTCACCCATCTTGGCACATCCATCACGCGGGCAGTTCATAGAGAGGGTCATGACCAACGTTGCATGAAACTGCTAACGGTTGGGTCCCTCGCCAGATTCATTCATACTTTTCCTTCGATGTCATTGCTAGGGAGTGTCTCGTGTAAACTGCGTTTGTTTTTGTTAATGATTCCTCCTCGACGACATGATGGCTGCCCTCTAGCAGCTCCGATGGTCCTCGCGGAGCATTTGCAGACGGCGTTTTGCATGCGCCGCGGGCACATTGCCCTAGAACTATCATGTTTGCACCGTCTGAGCCTGTCTTGGGGCAGTGTCGGCGTTCTTGGGTCCATCATGGGCCGTCTTCTGTGATGCAGCGTGCATCCTGGGGCCAGACTTCCCAGTTCTCGGGCCTTGGACTGGTTCGGGGCCTGCCGTGCACCTGCGCTCTCTGGCAGCCATTTTGGCTGAAGCCACAGCCGGCTCAGGGCGTCTTTGCCGCTCCCCGCAGCCGAGCCCTCGCTCCGCAGAGGAGGGTGGGCGTGCCAGGATGGTCATCAAGACAGACCTGTGCGCCTACACAGAGTACCGCATTTACCCAGGAGGGGGCAAGCGGTTCGTGGCGAGGGATGGCAAGGTGCATTTTTTCATCAGCTCTAAGGTCGCCTCCCTGCACCACCAGAGGATAAAGCCAGTGAGGTTGCGCTGGACCCAGGCGTGGCGGCGCATGAACAAGAAGGGCAAGGTCGACGAGAATCAGAAGAAACGCACCCGCAAGGCGCAGAAGTTCCAGAAAGCCATCGTTGGCATGTCTCTCGACGACATCAAGAAGAAAAAGGCGCAGAAGCCCGAGCTGCGGCAGCAGGCGAAGGAACAGGCGGCGAAGGAAGCCAAGGCGCGCCAGGCCACGAAGGCGACCAAACCGAAGGTCGCCGCGGCCAAGGGCAAGGTCGACACCAAGGCGCCGAAGGGCAAGGACATGAAGGGTGGCGCCCAGACTAAGAGCAAGGCCCCAAAGATGCCCGGGAAGATGTGAGCCCCTCTCCAGCGCGCCGCGGCGGGGCGCCCGGACAAGGATGGGGCGCTGGTGAACACGAGGAGGGTGGCGCGAACAGCCTCGGCCTCCGAGGGCCTCTCCAGAGAGCGGCCCGCCCCATCTTTCGAGCAGGGGATCGACTACAGAATTGATTTACCCCAGAAGTAGTTTTCGTCGAATCGACGGAACAAGTACGTGGCAGTCACGTAGATTCGACAACCATGCGGCGCCTTTTTCTCTGAGACTCGACGGAGAAAAATCAATTTCGGGGTGTTGTAGTCTATCCCCTGCTCGAGTCTTCTCTCGCCTGCTGCGGTGGTCGGTGGAGGGAAGGCACGCAGCGCCCCCGAGCCTGCAAGACAAGACAAGAAAACCGTGCATCCATGAAGGACGCATGGGCAGAACACGTAACTGAAAATTGCCGGAGTCGGCGCCTCTGGGAGAGGGAAGAGCGGGGAGGAAAAAGGGTGATCATGACAAAAAATCGGATACTCACACGATCGAGATTGTGTACGGACTTCGACCACTGCTGCCTGGGTCTCCCCCCGCGCCGGCGGAAAGCCCAGTCGATGGGCGTGCCAGACCCTGGGAAAAGCCGAGCCTACACGGGCCCGTCCTCGGCGCACGTTGCCTCCCGGCTTGGCCACCACCTGCCGAGCTGCACCACGGCCTCAGCCCCGGATGGGGCCTCCTGGGGTCCAGTGGTGTGCGCCTTCCCGATGCCAGAGGATCAGCTCTTCAGAGGTTAATGGACCTCCTGCCCTGACACGTCGATTAAGGAATTGGTCGATTTCGGTTCGCGAGAGGGCGTCGCGGCCTTCATTTTTGCGGGTCCAGGTCCGTCGGTTTCGGTCCTAGGTCACATTCTGGGCCTCCCAGGTGGGGTCGGAATGGGGTCGGAGGATCGCGCCGCATCGCCGATGCATCGGCGGTGCAGCTCGATGCGGGGCCCGATTTTCTCCACGCCGACGTCGCCGATGCCTCGCCGACGTCGCTGATGCACCGCCGATGCATCGGCGGTGTGTATCGCCCGTGCAGCGCCGATGCGGCGAGATCCTCTGACCCCATGTACTCGGACCCCATCCATGAGGCCTCTAGGTTCTCGCATGTCCAGATCCTCACCTCCGACGTTTTTTTGTTGTTGGTTAATCCGCGGGCCCCTGGGGCCATGCCCCCATACCCAGGAGCAGCTTTTGCCCCAGATCCGTTTCTGATGTTCCTGGGGCCTGGAGGCGCCCCCTGGAGGTCGCAGTCGCGGAGAAAAAACATAGAGAGATGGAAGAAAAACAAGCCGCCAGCGGTCTGGGGTCTCGGAGGCCCAGAGGACTGCTAACAATCTGTGTTCCCAGACCTCCGACGTCGTGTTTTTTTCAACCCGAGGCTTCCTAGCAGTCTGGACCTATTCTTGTGGACTGGGGACCGATTCTTCATCCCGAGCCGTTTTTTGAAGGTCAGGCGGCCGAGTGAAGGTCCCGAGGGCCAGAAACTGCCAACAACCTTCTGCCGTTTTGTATTGTTGTTGTTAGTAAGGGCGGGGCGCCCCGACCCGTGTCCCACAACACCCCCCCCCCCCCCACAACACTCACAACAACCGGGGGGGGGTCCGGACGGGCAACCGAAAGTTTCGGGCCCATTTCGGCGCACCCCTCACACGGTTCGTGGCCCCACAGGGGGCGGAGCCGAAGGCCTGGGGCCCATTTCGGCGCACCCCTCACACGGTTCGTGGCCTTACAGGGGGCGCAAGCGAAGGTCTCGGGTCCATTTCGGCGCACCCCTCACACGGTTCGTGGCCCCACAGGGGGCGCAGCCGAAGGTTTTCGCGGCCCCACAGGGGGCGCAGCCGAAAGCTTCGGGCCAATTTCGGCGCACCCCTCACACGGTTCGTGGCCCCACAGGGGGCGCAACCGAAGGCTTTCGTTGCCCCACAGGGGGGGCAACCGAAGGCCTCGGGCCCATTTCGGCGCACCCCTCACACGGTTCGTGGCCTTACACGGAGCGCAACCGAAGGTCTCGGGTCCATTTCGGCGCACCCCTCACACGGTTCGTGGCCCCACAAGGGGCGCAGCCGAAGCTTTTCGCAGCCCCACAGGGGGCGCAGCCGAAAGCTTCGGGCCAATTTCGGCGCACCCCTCACACGGTTCGTGGCCCCACAGGGGGCGCAGCCGAAGGTTTTCGCGGCCCCACAGGGGGCGCAACCGAAGGCTTTCGCGGTCCATTTCGGCGCACCCCTCACACGGTTCGTGGCCCCACAAGCCCGCAACCGAAGGTCTCGGGTCCATTTCGGCGCACCCCTCACACGGTTCGTGGCCCCACAGGGGGCGCAGCCGAAGGCTTTCGCGGCCCCACAGGGGGCGCAACCGAAAGCTTCGGGCCCATTTCGGTGCACCCCTCACACGGTTCGTGGCTCCACAGGGGGCGCAACCGAAGGCCTCGGGCCCATTTCGGCGCACCCCTCACACGGTTCGTGGCCTTGCAGGGGGCGCAACCGAAGGTCTCGGGTCCATTTCGGCGCGCCCCTCACACGGTTCGTGGCCTTACAGGGGGCGCAACCGAAGACTTCGGACCCATTTCGGCGCACCCCTCACACGGTTCGGCGCCCCACAAAGGGCGCAACCGAAGGCTTCGGGTCGATTTTTGCGCGCCCCTCAAACGGCTCGTGGCCGCACAAGGGGCGGAACCGAAGGCCTCGGGCCCATTTCGGCGCACCCCTCAAACGGTTCGTGGCCGCACAAGGGGCGGAACCGAAGGCCTCGGGCCCCACAGGGGGCGCAACCGAAACCCTCGGGTCCATTTCGGCGCACCCCTCACACGGTCCGTGGCCGCACAGCAAGCGCAACCGAAGGCATCGGGTCCATTTCGGCGCACCCCTTGCACGGTTCGTGGCCCGACAAGGGGGCGCAGCCGAAGACTTCGGGCTCATTTCGGCGCCCCTCACACGGTTCGTGGCCGCTTACAGGGCGCAACCGAAGGCTTTCGCGGCCCCACAAGGGGCGCAGCCGAAAGTCTCGAGTTCATTTCGGTGCACTCCTCACACATCGTGGCCCCACAGGGGGCGCAACCGAAGGTTTCGGGTCCATTTCGGCGCACCCCTCACACGGTTCGTGGCCCCACACGGGGCGCAACCGAAGGCTTTCGCGGCCCCACAGGGGGTGCAACCGAAGGCCTCGGGTCCATTTCGGCGCACCCCTCACACGGTTCGTGGCCCCACAGGGGGCGCAACCGAAGGCTTCGGGCCCATTCCGGCGCACCCCTCACACGGTTCGTGGCCCCACAGGGGGCGCAACCGAAGGCTTTCGCGGTCCATTTCGGCGCACCCCTCACACGGTTCGTGGCCCCACACGGTGCGCAACCGAAGGCTTTCGCGGCCCCACAGGGGGCGCAACCGAAGGCTTCGGGCCCAGTTCGGCGCACCCCTCACACGGTTCGTGTCCCCACAGGGGGCGCAACCGAAGGCTTCGGGTCCATGTTGGCGCACCCCTCACACGGTTCGTGGCCCCACAGGGGGCGCAACCGAAGGCTTTCGCGGCCCCAGGGGGCGCAACCGTAGGAACACCAAGGAGCACCATACGACATGTGAGAACAACCACAGGACAGAACATGAAGCCACAAACTACGACCACTACTACGACCACTACTACTACTACTACTACTACTACTACTACTACTACTACTACTACTACTACTACTACTACGACTACGACTACGACTACGACTATTACGACTAGTACTACTACTACTACTACTACTACTACTACTACTACTACTACTACGGCTACGACTACGACTACGACTACGACTACTACTACTACTACTACTACTACTACTACTACTACTACTACTAGTACGCGCAGCGAGGGGGTACTACTACTACTACGACTACCACTACTACTACGACTACTACTACGATTACTACTACGATTACTACTACTACTACTTACTACTACTACTACTACTACTACTACTACTACTACTACTACTACTAGTACTACTACTACTACTAGTGCTACTTCTGCGAGGACGACTACTACTACTACTACTATTACTACTACTACCACTACTTTTACTACTACTTTTACTACTACTACCACTACTTTTACTACTACTTTTACTACTACTACTACTACTACTACTACTACTACTACTACTACTACTACTACTACTACTACTACCTACTACTACTACTACTACTACTACTACTACTACTACTACTACTGACTACGACTACGACTACTACTACTACTACTACTACTACTACTACTACTACTACTACTACTACGACTACGACTACGACTACTACTACTACTACTACTACTACTACTACTACTAGTACGCGCGCGAGGGGTACTACTACTACTACGACCACTACTACACTACTACTACTACGATACTACGATTACTACTACTACTACTATTACTACTAGTACTACTACTACTACTACTACTACTACTACTAGTGCTACTTCTGCGAGGACGACGACTACTACTACTACTACTACTACTACTTTTACTATTATTTTACTACTACTACTACTACTACGACTACTACTACTACTACTACTACTATTACCTACACTACTACTACTACGACTAGTACTACTACTACTACTACTACTACTACACTACTACTACTACTACTATACTAGTACTAGTACGTGCTAGTACTACTACTACTACTACTACTACTACTACTACTACTACTACTACTACTACTACTACTACTACTACTACTACTACTACTACCATGACTACGACTACGACTAGAAGTACTAGGGCTACTACTACTACTACTACTGCCACTACCAGTAGCACTACGAGGTCGGCGCGGTAGCGGGCGCATACTTGTAGCTGGTGGGAACGCGTGGGCTGCCGTAAGGACCTCGAAGCTTTCCTAGTGGATTCCTATGCCTTGGGGTGGCAGGAGGGTCGGTCACCGTCGCGCCCCCCCCCCCCCCCGCGACGCGACGTGCGACGCGTCGCGTCGCGCGTCGCGTCGCGCGGGGGGGGGGGGGGGGGGGGGGTACGGGGTCGCAGTGCGGGCCTCTGCCATATAGCGGAGGCCCGCACTGCGACCCAGTGGGACGGGGTCGCAGTGCGGGCCTCGGATCTGTACAGGGCCCTATACAGTCTGTATCGGATCTGTACAGGGTCCCATACAGTCTGTATCGGATCTGTACAGGGTCCCATACAGTCTGTATCGGATCTGTACAGGGTCCCACACAGTCTGTATCGGATCTGTACAGGGTCCCATACAGTCTGTATCGGATCTGTATAGGATCCGATACAGTCCGTATCGGATCTGTATATGATCCTATACAGTCCGTATGGGATCTGTAGGGGGTCCTATACAGTCCGTATCGGATCTGGAAAGGGTCTTATGCAGTCCGTATTGGATCTGTGTAGGATCCTATGCAGTCCGTATCGGATCTGTGTAGGATCCTATTCAGTCCGTATCAGATCTGTGTAGGATCCTATTCAGTCCGTATCAGATCTGTGAAGGATCGTATACAGTCCGTATCGGGTCTGTATAGGATCCGATACAGTCCGTATCGGATCTGTATAGGATCGTATACAGTCCGTAAGGATCGTATACAGTCCGTATCGGGTCTGTATAGGATCGATACAGTCCGTATCGGATCTGTATAGGATCGTATACAGTCCGTATCGGATCTGTATAGGATCGTATACAGTCCGTATCGGATCTGTATAGGATCGTATACAGTCCGTATCGGATCTGTATAGGATCGTATACAGTCCGTATCGGATCTGTATAGGATCGTATACAGTCCGTATCGGATCTGTATAGGATCGTATACAGTCCGTATCGGATCTGTATAGGATCGTATACAGTATCGGATCATAGGATCGTATACAGTCCGTATCGGATCTGTATAGGATCGTATACAGTCCGTATCGGATCTGTATAGGATCGTATACAGTCCGTATCGGATCTGTATAGGATCGTATACAGTCCGTATCGGATCTGTATAGGATCCTATACAGTCCGTATCGGATCTGAATGGGATCCTATACAGTCCGTGTCGGATCTGTATAGGATCCTATGCACGGACAGGACATTCTCACGGATCTGTACAGGTTCCTAAGGATCCCTAGGACATTCTCACGGATTCCTAGGACATTCCTAAGGATTCCTAAGAATTCCGAAGGATTCCCAGGTATTCCTAAAGATTCCTAGGAATTCCTTGCTTCGCCGGTGCACACATGCTTTTTGCCAGCAGGGATTCGTTGGTGCCAGAGAGGAGGTCCGCAGATGTTCACACAAATCGAATTCAATGGCGTTGTTGTGGGTGTTGTGGGGGGGGGGGGGGGGTCGTTGTTGTGGTTGTTGCCGGGGGGGGGGGTCCCGACGGGTCGGCGCTGGCCGCCCTTGCCTTAAGGCCATGGCGGCCAGCGCCGACCCGTGACGGGTCGGCGCTGGCCGCCCTTGCTTTGTTGTTGCCCAGCGTGAGGAGGTCTGGGTTCACCGAGCCCCCTCGTTGGGATGCATTTTCACGGAGGTTGAATTCAGTTTCGAAGCTGTCATGTTTGTGGCTGAAGTCCAGCATCATCCTTTATGGTTCATTCTAGTTCCGCCCAATCCCGCTGAGTCTGGCTTCATCCCAGGTTTAGTCTGGCCTCACGCGGCTTCATGGCCCGCTACATGCGCTTCATAGCCCACACTCGTTCTTACGAAGACCTCTCAGGACTTGCCTCCTCCCCTTCCCCTCCCCCTCATTCTTTCCGTCCCTCCGCACTAGCCTTCCGCTCCTTTTTCGACATGTTCTGCGCGGGATTCCTTGAATTGCTCTCCGCGCAGGTCGGAAGGTATTGAAAGGTGGAGGTGGATGATCCGCCGCCTCCCAGGAGTTGCGTCCTCCCCCTCCCCTCCCCCTCATTCTTCTCGTCCCTCCGCCCTAGCCTTCTGCCCCTTTTTCGCCATGATCGGTGCGGGTTTCCTCGAGTTGCTCCCCGCGGAGGTCGGCGGGTGTGGAAAGGCGGAGGCGGACGATGCGGCCCGCGGGCGGCCGCAGCGCGGCCGGCGGGCTCGGCGCTTCACGGGGGTCGGAAGACGCGCAGTCGGGGGGCGATAAAAAGGGCCTCCAAGAGGCCCCCCCGAGAAGGCCCCGGGAGGCCTCGACCAAGGATTTTCCTATATGTTTGGCAGGTCTGAGGGTACCTGCGCTTCATAGCCCTTGCCCGTTCCTGCGAAGGCATCCCAGGAGTTGCCTCCTGCCCCTCGCCCCAGGCGCCCCCCGCGCGGCCTCCGAAAGGGGGCCCCTGGTGCGGGACGGCTCCGCGGCGTGGCCAGAGCGCGGCGCCCCCCCCCCCCCCTGGGGGAAGACCAGGGCCGTGTGCGGCGGCGACGACGGCAGGGGGAAGAAACACTGACATAAACATCAAAACTCGGAGGTCCGCGCAGATTCCTCGGATCGGCGGAGGCGCCGCCCCTGGCTTGCTCCGCGCGCCAGGGAGAAGGATCCAACGCCGATCAGAGAACTCCGCGCGGACCTCCGAGTTTTCATGTGTTCCTCTAGATCGGGGACTCGGTGCGTCTGTGCCCTCGTCTACGCTGTCGTCCCCAGGTCTCTGAAGAGGCCGTGGGCGGCGGCGACGACGGCAAAGGGCAATCGGTGACTCGGGACATCTGTACCCTCGTCTCCCTCGCTGTCGTCCCGAGGTCTCCGACGACGTCCCCAATACGGTCGGAGAGGCCCCCAAGAGGCCAGCAAGACGGCCCAAGAGTGCCCCCAGACAGCCCAAGATGTTCCCAAGATGGCCCCAAGATTGCCATAGAAACCTCCAAGACGGCTCTCAGGCGAGCCCCAAGACGGCCTCGGAAGGCCGAGAGGGCCCATGGAGGCCCCCAGGAGGCCCCAAAGAAAGTCCCCAAGAGGCCCCAGGAGAACCCCAAGAGGACCCAGGAGGCCACCAATAGGCATCTCATACCCCCCCCCCCCAAAGGCTCCTAGTAAGCCCCCAGAAGGCCTCAAGAGGGCCTCAAGAGGCCTTCTCCTTCCCCCTCCCTCTTGTCCCCCCTTCTCTTCCTCTACCCAGTGTTCCTCCAAGGGGTTCCACATGGGCTGGGTGAACTTTTTTGATTCGCGGGCCGAGAGCGCACCTCTTCCGGTCGAAGCTAAGCGGGCCGCGCGAAGCTTGAATTAACAAAGAGGAGGGGACAGAAGGAGAGCGGCCTCACGGCAAGGCCAGAAGGGGGGCTGGGTGAACACATAGTCCAATAGCCTGGTCAGACGTCGGCCCAACGTTTGGCCGCACGGGCGTTTCCAGGAGTCATGGGGCGGCGGTGATTCGCTGTAGGCTTATTAAACCCTGAAGACTCAGGACAGAGGAATATAGGGGTCCCGAGAAAACTGCAGCTCTTGCCTTGCGGCACAGTGGCCGATGAGACGCCCTGCCTGAATCCCCCTACTACCATTTTCTTCCTCGCAAGTCCTGCCCACCTGCACTCCAAGGTCGGGGTTCGTGCCCCTAATTATCGAATTTCGCAACATCCGGCGTTTCGAGTTTCGGGTCATCCATTCTTCGCTAGAAGGCAAACGTTGGATCCCCGCTAGACATCATCCCGGGCAGTTTTTCGAAGCCTTGGCTACAAGGGCTCCCCAGGACCCCCCAAAAGGACCCGCTCGAGGATCAGCAGGAGCAGCAGCAGGAGGAAGGAAGACGAGGAGCGAAATTTAGATGGGCCCTGGTTGAAATTCGCTGAAAACTTACCCGACTCCTCCCGGGGTCCTCTGGGGGCGTCCAAGAGTGGGGCGGGTCACTGTCTTACCTCGATGATTCACCGCATTTGCCCTTGGCTGTCACGTCTCAGTTCACTGTGCTGGTCGCCGTGTTTGGTCCGCGTTTCATTCCACTCATCGGCTGGTCTGGCAGTTGTTACAGTTCTTTCTTTCGCTTCATTGTCTAACACGTCTCTTCGGTGATTCAATGGCCGCCAATTCCCACCATATTGTTCGCGCTTCAGTTTACTTCGAGTTGAGTTGCCTCCTCGTTTTACTGGCCGCTGCACGTTTCGCTTGGATTTTTAGCCCTTTTTTCACACAGCCCATTTCTGCATTTGACAGTGTGCTCTGTTTGTACACTGTGCCTTCGACAATGTTCGATCGCAGTTAGCACTTCCACCTGCTGCTCGCGCCTAAGGACCCTTTTGCGCCGTTAGCTTAACAGTGTCTCCGCCTCGTCGCTGCGCGCGAGGCTGCTACTGGCAAACAGTGTGTGTATATATGTATATATATATATATATGTGTGTGTGTGCGTGGGTGTTTCATGCAGCCGTGGTCGGCGTCTTCGTTAGTTTTGCGAGAACCGTCTTCGCCATCCATGCCTGGATGGCTGACGCCTGTAGGATTGCATCCTAAACGATGCTCAATGGCCAGGCCGCCGCGCGCACTGTTTACGCTTTCCCCGCCTCGTCGCCGCGCGCGAGGCCGCTACCGCAAAACAGAAGTGTGTGTGTGTTGTTTGTGTGGAACTCAAGGCCAAGGCCATGAAATCGCCTAGATATCATGGCTTCCTCTTCTTTCAAGACGTTCCGGGTCCCCGATCGTCCGCACACAAGCCTCCGGCCACGATGCGCTGACTCTCCTCTTCCTGGCCCCCCCTCTTCGGCGCACCAGGCGTCCGTATCCTGGCCCAGCCTCTGAGCCGTGAGCGGGCCATGGCGACCTGGACCCCCAGAAGCGCCCCCCCCGAACCTGCAGGACGACGGATGTGAATGAGGACCAACGTCGACGTCGAAGTCGCCTGCACACAGAGGCCTCCAGGCATCCACGGAGGTTCCCAGGCACCGACAACTACGAAAAACCTTAGTCCTGCTTTCTGCAATCTTTCGGAAGGCATGGGTAGGTCGGGATGCAACTCCTGAGAGGAGAAATTTCGAATCGGCGCTGGTACATCCCTCGTCGAAAACTGGCTGAATCTTGCTTGATCCTGGTAATTCTGGGCTGATCCCATGGAATCTTGCTCAATCCCGCTCAGTCCGGCTTAGTCCTAGTCTCACTCTGGCCTCTCGGTGGCCCCATCGTCGGGCTTGATAGCCTTCAATCGTCCTGACGAAGACCTCCCAGGATGTGCCTCCTCGGGCAGGTGCGCAGCCGATGCCCTCCGAGCTTGCGCCCCCCCTGTGTCCAGATTGTGTCAACCAATCCCCTCTGCCCCCTGGCTGACCCAAGAGGAGGAGGAGGAGGAGGAGGAGGAGGAGGAGGAGGAGGAGGAGGAGGAGGAGGAGGAGGAGGAGGAGGATGAGGAGGAGGACGAGGAGGAGGAGGAGGAGGAGCAGGAGAAAGAGGAGGACGAGAAGGAGCAGGCGGAGGAGGAGGAGGAGGAGGAGGAGGAGGAGGCGAAGGAGGAGAAACAGAAGGGCGAGGGACGGATGAGAGGGAGGAGAAGGGGAAGAGGAGAGGGACGAAGAGGTGGAGGAGGAGGAGGAGGAAGAGGAAGCGGAGGAGGAGGAGGAAAAGGAGGAGAAGGAGGAGAAGGAGGAGGAGGAGGATTAATCATAATGATAATCGCACTACCACTACTGCTACTACTACTACTACTACTACTGTTACTGCTACTACTAGTACTACTAGTACTACTGGTACTACTAGTACTACTACTACTACCACTACTTCGACTAATACTAATATTTCTATCAAACATTACAATAAAACTTATAATGAGGATAGTCATATTCGTTATGACTAATGATAACAATACGTATCATAATCATGGTAATCGTAGTACCAGGTTTATTATTACGATTGGTACGCACATTAATACTAATATTTGTAATACGACCATTACTGATAATAAAATTGTTATTTCTACGAGTGAGACAACCATAGTATTCATTCTAGTACCAATACTTATACTGACATTACTACTGCTACTACTACTACTGCTACTCACACTTTTATTTTCAATAATACTAAGACGAATCCTTGATACTAGTTATACTACTACTACTACTACTACTACTACTACTACTACTACTACTAATACTATTCGCAGTATCACTTATATCATTTTGTGTAGTAGTGACAAAACTCGTTTTAATAATCATCAGAAGACTATCAATAATTGTAATACTCGTAATTCTACTACTACTACTACTACTACTACTGCTACTACTACTACTACTACTACTACTACTAGTACTATTAATACTGGTACTAGTACTAGTACTACTATTATTACTACTACTACTATTGATGCTATGAGTACTAATATTACTAATATTTTTATTACTACTACTACTACTTTTAATGCTACTGTTACTACTAATAAAATAGTAATAGTACTATTGCTACTACCCGTACTACTACTCCTTCTTACTACGACTACTACTACTACTACTACCACTACCACTACTACTACTACTACTACTACTGCTACTACTACTACTACTACTACTACTACTACTACCACTACTACTACTACTACTACTACTACTACTACTACTACTACTACTACTACTACTACGACTACGACTACGACTACGACTAGTACTTGTACTAATACTAATACCAATACTAGTACTAATACTGACGCTAATACTATTATTAATACTAGTACCACTATTAGTACTAATCTTAATACAATTATTAACACTGATATTTTTGTTATTATTATAATAACCCTAATGATCGCTGTAGTATTGCAGTTACATCCAGGCAGATTTGGGTGAATCCCCGCAGATCCAGAGATCTCCGTGGAAATCTTGAGCAGGTCGCGGCCGCCCCAGCTCGATTCGAGGGACGGCAGAAGTCGTTGAGCCTTAAACGACAACGGGGGGTCAGCCAATCCACTGTGGCCCCTGGCTGACCCAGGTTTGGTAGCCGCGTGGGGCCGATTGCCCCTTGCCGCCGTCCGCTGGCCCGGGTTTGGGAGCTACTCAGCGGTCAGCCGGGCTTCGCAGCAGGGCCCTGGCCGACCCAGGTCAGGGCTGACCCAGGCTAGTGCGTACCCGAGGGCAACGTTGGGGGGGACATGCTCAGGGGGGGAAGTTCGGTAGCAAGTCAGGGGGGCCTTGCCGGGCCCCATCGGCGATGAGTGGGCCATTCGGGGCCGGTCGATGTATCCCCTTTTGAGCCTGTCCGATGCAGCAGATGCATACGTTGAACGTTGATCGATTTTGCAGAAATGTGTCTAGGGGCGCACGGTTAGGTCGACCTCGGACCTCGCTCGATGCCCCATGGCTCCAACGGGTGTCCTGGGACGTCGGCGAAGAAATCACGTGTGTGGGGCACGTGCCAGCATGCAATTTCCTTGTTTGGTGTACTGTGGGGACCCGCGGGCTCGGGGCCCGCTTCTGATATATGGGCTCGCCGTGCAGCGCCGTCTCTCCCCTGCACCTGCTCCTCCTCCTCCTCCTCCTCCTCCTCCTCCTCCTCCCCCTCCTCCTCCTCCTGCTCCTCCTCCTCCTCCTCCTCCTCCTCCTCCTCCTCTTCTCCTCCTCCTCCCCCTCCCCCCCCCCCCCTCCTCCTCCTCCTCCTCCTCTCCTCTCCTCCTCTCCTCTCCTCCTCCTCCTCCTCCTCCTCCTCCTCCTCCCTCCTCCTCCTCCTCCTCCCCCTCCTCCCCTGCCTTCACCGCGCGTGCTAGCCCCGTGGGCGCGGCGACGGCGGCGATGGCCGAGGCCAGCCGCGCGCCAGCTGGCGGGGGCGGCTGCGAGCCCGCCGGCCCCGCGGCAGCGGCGGCGGCGGCGGGCGGCGGCGACTGCTGCGTGGTCGTCGAGGAGACCACCCCACCCTTTCGGCGGCGGTCTGCGACGACGATCACAGCGGCGTCGGCGGCTGCGGCGACGGCCGATGACGCTTCCAACGACGACGGCGAAGCTGACGGCCGCGGCTGCCGCCGCTGCCGCCATCGCCGCCACTGCCGCAGCCGCCGTCGCGGTGGTCGTCGTAGGTGTGGTCGTCGCCCTCGTCGTCGCCGCCGGGGGGCCCCGAGACGCCCCGAGGAGGCCCGCCAGCGCCCTCGGCGCCGGCCCGCGCCGCTCTGCTCCGACTGCGTGCCGTGCGAGATCTGCGGCGCGATGGTGCCGTTCGACAGCCCAGGGCGAGCAGAAAGCTGAGGCGCACCTGCCCCACCCGTTTGCGCTCGGAAGTGACCAACTCGCCAGAGTGCGCGTCCCAGACCCAAATCTACTGTGGCCGCCTTCCTACTTCCAAAGTCGAGCGGCTGTCCCTCCTACCTCGTCCTCGGGGTGGGGGCAGAAGGCCCAAACTGTTTTCGACGCCTTCACGTTTCTGTATGTTGCTGCCCACCTCGGCCGACCGGCGGGCAGCCGGGTGCGGGCCCGCGGGCCGCCCGAGCGCGGGCCTGCGGCCTGGGCCCGGCCCCGCCACGGCGCCGAGCACGTCCCGCGCAAGAGGCACTCCCGCCCAGGGCCGCTCGCTGCATGCCGGCGGCCCGCCCTCCCCGCCTCCAGCACTCGGGCGTCGCGTGCTTCGCGGCGCCTGCTTGGCGCTGGCACGCTCAGCTTGGAATTCTTCCGCGCCCGAGTGCCCTCCGCCTCCGCCTGTCCTCCGCGGCCGCTTTGTCTGTCTTGCTCCCCAGCTTGCACGACGGCCAGTTGCGCACCGTTGCCCCGGATCGCTGCTCGCTGGTCAGTTCTGCCGCACCGCTGACGGAAAAGTGCTTCGCGGCGCCGTGCCGCAACCCGCCGTCGGCGTCTGTCGGGGCAAGACCCAGTGGGCGCTTTGGGTGCACAGTTCGGGGGCAACGATAGGGGGATGGGCATAGGGGGGGACGCCTCGACCCCCGATCGCCCATTGATCGCCGACAGGGCCCGATGGCCCCAACCCGCCCAGGATCGCCGATCTGCCGACGGTGTATCGCCGATTCCAGGTCGAGGCGTCCCCCCTTTGTGCCAGTCCCCCCCCCCACCGTTGCCTCTCAACAGTCGAGTGGGCGCCCGCCTCCACCCCTCACCCACGATGCGCTCACCGCGCCTGGTGTGGCCGCGCGCCTGCCTCTCGAGAGGGCCGGAGGGGCGGCGAGGTCTGCAGGGGGGAGCAGGCGGGCACCACCAGCCCAGGCCGCCTCATGCTTCGCTTCGGGCCGAGGAGGCGCCCCGATCGATGCAGCCTGGATTTCGCGAGAACCCTCGGATCTGGAGGTCGTGAGGCCACTCGCCACGGGCGTCCCTTCTCCCGTTCGAGCCCTGAGTCAGTCACGGCTCGGCCCAGTCCGAGGAGTGGCACGTGCAGACGGGGTCGGGAGCTTTGGCCGTGATTGTTCCAGGGCGTTGTACGTCAGGCCTCGTCCTCGCCTCGCCCCCTCCCGCCTTCCTCGTTCTTCGAGGTGCGGGGTGGGCAGGTGTGCCTGTGTTCTGCTTCCTGGACAGTTGGGTGGAGCACGCCTCGACCCACGACACTCTTCCGCCGCCCGTGCGCAGCACTGTGCGGCAGGGCGAGCCGGAAGGTGACGACTGCGTCGCGGTCGAGACCCCCGCCAACAGTGCGTCTCTCCAGCCCTCGCAGCGCGGGGCTGGAGCGGAGCCCCTGGATGGCAACGACTGCCTTGAGGTCGACTCGCAGGCGGCCCGCAGCGTGGCCTCTGGCTCCAGATGCGTGGCGCCTGGCACGGCGGGCGACTGCGCGGTCGTCGACCCGCGGGACGCCTGCGCCGCGCCCTTCCCTGGCGCTGGGTTGCCCACGCCGCGGCGGAAGCGCCCGCGCCGGGCCCTGGGGGGCGCAGCTGCGTGGCCACCGGCGGGTTCGCCGCCCGACGCTGGCGAGGCCGCCGCGTTTGCGGACAGCGACGTGGAGGTCTGCTGCGAGTTCCCAGGCAGCGGCGACCTCTCGGGGCCTGGGCGAGGTGCCGGGGCCCTCGGCGTGAGCGTGAGCGCGGGCATCCCGTGCGACCTCTGCGGCGCGCAGGTGCCCACGGCGGACTTTCCCGCGCACGCGGCCGCGCACGTCTCAGAGAGCCGCGGGGCGTCCAGCTCCAGCGGCGCCGGGATCGCCGTCTGCAGCGTGTGTGGCACCGTGGTGGCGCCGTGCGAGCTGGCCGACCACGAGGCGGCCCACCGGGTGCACCAGGAGCTGGTGGAGGCGGAGCTGCAACAGTCGACCTCGGAGGTGGACATCGCCGTGCAGCTGGTGAGCATGGCGCGCCAAGGCGGCTCTGGGCTGCTTGGTAACCGGAGGAGTATGGACCCTGGTGATGCCATCCTGGCGCGGTGGAGCGACGGCCATTGGTACCATGGCCACCTGCAGTCCGCAGGCTCTGGCAACCTGGTCACCGTGAGCTGGGATCCGCCGTGCAACTCGTGGGCACCCGAGGCAATATCGGTCAACGACATCATGCCCCGGACAGAGCAGGCCAGGGAGGTCTGCAACTTCGACGTGGCGGTGGCCTTCGTGAAAAAGATGAGGTCCATGAGCGAGGCCGCGGGCTCTCTGGAGATAGTGTACCACTACACGAGGGGGGAAAACGTCCATCAGATCGTGGAGAACAGCCTCAAGGTTCCAGGCACCACGAACGCTGACGGGTCGAAGGTGACTGTCAAGAACGGGTCGGTGTATGTCGGCGGCGAGCGAGGGGGGGAAGTGAGAAGGAGAAGGCCTTCTCTGAAGGCGGCGGGACTTCTCAGAAACCCTCGCGCCTTCTGAACAGTTTCCTGTGTCTTCGGGGAATTCTTCGAAAATTCTTGACGCTCCGCGTACCCCCTCTAGTTTCAGCCACCCCTCCAGGTCCCCATGGCCCTCAGCGAAGTGCGCCTTGGTTGTGGACCTGACATTGCTGTGGCACGGGCCCAGCGTGGGGCCCCTCGGCATGGCGTCGTGCCAGCGACTCGGTTGCACCCCAACGTTCATTCACAAGTATCTGGGGCTGTTGGCTGCGCCCCCAGCGTTGTGTATGGACATCATGGCCGTAGAGCGGACAGGTTCAGCCACCTCAACGGGTCACCACGGCCCTCAGCAAAATGGGCCCTTGTTGAGGACGTGCCAGTGCCGTGACACATCCCAGTGAGGAGGCCATGGACACGGCTGTCTTGCCAGCTGCCCTTAGGTGCATCCCCCCCGCGTTCATTCACAAGTCTCTGCGGCTCTTGTCTGCGCCCCCAGCGTTGTGAATGGACACCATGACAGAGGAGCTGACAGGTTCAGCCACCCCATTGGGTCGCTGTGACCCGGTTTCGCTTCCAGCCGGGCCAGGACGCACATGTCGCGCAAGGCCTGCCCGAGCTAGCCACAATGTGATTTCCCCCAGACTCCCTGGTCGACACGACGTGGTACCTCGGCTGGTCGCCACTGCGTACGCTGTCATGAGGACGCGTGAGAGTGGCTTCCCCCCATGGCGCCGCCGCGGCCAGCGGGCCTCCCATGCCTGCGGGTCCGGCCCGCATGGTACGGTTCGGGGCGATCCAGGTGCTGGGCTTCGGCAAGGTCAGACCGGCGTACCTCGCCGCTTCTGGTGCCACCCGATGTCGGGCCTTGTTTGGGCGTGTTCCTGCACAAGTGGTTCATCCTTTGGCAGGTCATCGCGGATCCCCCGGCAGGTCCGTCGTATGTGTCCCGGTTACGCTTGCGACTTTGTGCCCCCGATCCTCTGTGTCGGATAAGTTGCGCGCGGTGAACGCCGGCGACGTCGACGACAGATTCCCTGACTGGGGTCGTCGCCTTCGCGTTCAAGCTCCTGCACAAGTGGTTCATCCTTTGGCAGATCTTCACGGTCCTCCCGGCAGGCTGGGCCAGGTGACTTGACCAGTGCTTGCAGCTTTACGCCCCCGGTCTTCCGTGTCGGACAAGTTGCAGGCTGTGGACTCAGACGACATGGTCGACTGGTCCTTGACTGGGTACTGGTCGCTCTCATGCCCAAGAGCATCCTGTGATTCACTGTGAGTGAGGCTTCTATCTGTGCCTTCCCATTTTCCTGCTGCCGCGTGTCCTAGCGCCCGCCGTGTCTCTCCTGTTCCTTTGCTTCACCTTTTGTTGCATGGACGGTGCGGCCACGCCTGGCCACCCCGTGCCGCCGCAGTGCGGCGTGCTCCACGCCCTTTCGCGCTGTTCGGTGCGGTCGGAGCATGGCGCCACGTGTGCGACAGGTCCTTTCCGTCCGCTTCCGGTTCTGTGCTTGCGTTCCCCTCTGTCGGGCCGCCTGCGTCAGCCCCCAATGAGGGTCATTTTGTCCCTGGCATGTGCGCTCGCTACAGCGGCCTAGGCGCCTCTGCAGCCAATTATCTCGCTCTGTGCCCCAGTCGAGTCCATTCCGCTTCCTGGATCTGTCCCCGGAGCCGCCAATCAAAAAAGTACCCCCGCTGGCTCAAGCCGCTCTGGCCCAAGCTGCGTGCCGTCAGGAGGCCTCTGCCCGTTCCCTTCCCTTCACTTGTTTCTTTTTTCCCGTTCCACATTTCCGTGATGAGCGCGTGGCTTTCTGGCGGGGCCTGGTCAGAGTGGCAGGGCCCACGAGGTTGGTGCAGTCAAAGTTGGCGCAGTCAGCATGGCCCCCCACATGGTACTCAGCGACGTTGGTACAGCCAGTATTGACATAGTCAGCAGGGCCGCGTATTCGACCACGCCATCACAGTCTGGGCAGTCCGCCGCGCGAGACAGCGCGCGGCTCGTCAGCGAGCAGAACAATCTACTTCTCCGTCTGGACCAACATGTGACGCTTCGGCGGCCCCGCCAGCAAACGACCCTGCCACAGACTGCGATCCCGAGGTCGTCGTTTTTCTGTGTCAGCATGGTCTTGGGATGTATGCGTCGAGCTTCGCTGAACATAACTTTGGGCGCATGGCGGAGGTGCGGCTTACGAGTGATCGACGCGTGCGCGACATCGGCTTACGACCTGGTCATTCCATAAGTCTTGCTACAGCACTGGGCCAGCAGGCTGCAGCTGAACAGGGGGCCTGTGTCGACACTTTCCTGGAACCGCCTGGCCTGCGCGGCTGTCCAACAAAGCTGCCCCGCGGCGTGGCCGCGACGCAGGCCCAGCGCACCGACGGATGGACTGGCGCCCCGCCTACGCAGGGCGTTCCCCTGAGACTGACTTTTCTCCTCCCTCCCTGCCCATGATTCCTCGAGATGCGACGGTTCGCCACCTGCGCTGGGAAGATTGCGAAATGGGTCGCCTCCACCGGGAAGAGCGCGAAGATAGTCGCGAATCGCAGGAGGAGGACCAGGAATTAGTCAGGGAGGACCTTGCCGACCGTCCAACACAACCCACTGGCAGCGCGACCTCTTGGCACGCCCAACCGCCTCGTATTCCAACGGGCCCTGCGACGGTCAGTCGCCGCCACCGGGAATAATTTGATGATGGTCGCGAGTCGCACGGTGAGGGGCGGGGGGGAGACAGAGAGGACTTTGCCGACCGTCCGACACAACCCACTGGCAACGCGACCCCTGGGAACACCCAGCCGCCTCGGATTCCAACAGACTCTGCGATCGTCGTTGACGCGCGACGGGAAGATTGCGAAATGGGTCGCGAGCCACAGGGGAAGGGGCAGGGAGGAGACAGAGAGGACCTTGCCGACCGCCCAACACAACCCACTGGCAACGCGACCCGTGGGAATGCCCAGCCGCCACGGATTTCAATGGTCTCTGCGACGGTCAGTCGCTTCCACCGGGAAGAGTGTGAAGATAGTCGCGAGTCGCAGGGTGAATGGCAGGGGAAAGACGGAGAGAACCTTGCTGACCGTCCAACACATCCCACTGGCAACGCGACCTCTGGGAACACCCGGCCGCTTCGGATTCCAAGGGATTCTGCGATGGTTAGTCACCTACACCGGGAAGTGTGCGAAATGGGTCGCGAGCCGCAGGAGAAGGGGCAGAGGGGAGATAGAGAGAACCTTGCCGAACGTCCAGCGCAACCCACTGGCGACACGACCCCTGGGAACACCCAGCCGCCTCGGGTTCCAATGGCCTCTGCGACGGTCAGTCGCCTCCACCGGGAAGAGTGTGAAGATAGTCGCGAGTCGCAGGGGGAAGGGGGGCCCATCGCTGGGGAGCAGACCGTCGAGGAGACCGTCGAGGGAGCGGCGGAGGAGTCCCTGGAGGAGAAGTGCGAGGACGAGGAGAGCGAGAGCATCCCAGTGGACGACCTGGGTATCGCGGTGGAAAGACAACAGGACCTTGGAAGACGAGGCCGCAGTCCAGCGAATGGTGGACAGCGGGCGACTCACTGCTCTCCGCCCCTCCGCCGCGCGTCCACCAGGGGCACCCGTGCCCGAGCATGCGACCGGCCCGCTGCATGCGCCGCCCGCTGCAAACGCGGACGCGCCGCCTCGGCGGGCGGGCTTTGCCCGCGAGGTCACCCCTGCACTGGCGTCCACTTCGGCGGACCGTGCGGAGTCGCAGGGCGACGGGGGCCCCCAGCCGTCGCCCGCCGCTGACTCCCCCAGCCGATGGCGACCCAGTGTCCGAACTGCGCTGGCCCAGCCGAAGACCGCGTCGACCCCGACGATCACCGCTGCCAACGCTGCGACCGTCAACGCTGACTCGTCCCCGCGCGTGCCGCCTGCACGTGGAGACGGGGCGGGCCTGGACGCATCGCTTACTATGCCCTCGCCCCCCGATTCTTCCAGGTCGCGTGCGAGCGCAGAGCTGGGCGCGGGCCAAGCAGCGGAGCAGTCGCCTGACGAGTCTGCTTTGGGGGCCGGGGCGCTCGTGGACGACCCGCTGGCCCTCGTGGAGCGGGTCAAGGCGTGGCAATGGGCGGGGGGGGCACGCCGGTGGCGTGGCTTCTGTCGCGCCAACGAGGCGATGGGGGGTCCTGGCACTTGCGATCCCGCGCGCCGCGAGCCTGACGTCCTCCGCCGGTTCCTAGCGCTCACGGGGAAACACCCAGACTGCGACGATTATTTCGAAATGGCCCTCACCACGATGAGCCGCCGTACCTAATGGAGCGCGTTCGGGGCGTCATTCGCTCGTCCCCGGATAGCCTTGCACAGCGGGTGTGGCGCGCTATCGACTACAAGGAACCTGGCAAAGGCAGAGCCCGGCCTTGCAGTGTACAGCGCCCTGGGGCTCCCACCGACGCTGGCCCGCTCCACTTTAGGCCTGGGGTGCTTGCCGCGGCCCTGGGGGCCAGCCTGGCGTGCTGCCCTCCCCGCGCCGGGAAGTCCTTCGCCGCCTTGTGGCTGTGCCTATGCGCCGGGCTTTCGAGTGTGGGTGGCGCGTGCAATCGGACATGGGCTAAGTGTGCCTGGAGTTCCTCGAGCGTTCAGTGATCAAATGCCATCTCCTCCTCCCCTCGGCGACTGGTGCGCGACCGTCTCCTCGCTGTCCCCCGGGAAAGGTGGCTTTCTTATCTCCGCTCTATGCCTGGCGTGCCTACCGCAGCCCTGGGAGCCAGCCTGGCGCGCTGCTCTCCCCGCGCCGGGAAGCCCTCGCCGCCTTGCGGCTGTGCCCTCTTTCACCGGGCTTTGGTAGTGTGGGTGGCGCGTGCAACTGGTTATGGGAAGTGGCGCGTGCCGTGGAGTCAACGGCCCACCGTGGCAAGCTGCCTCCACCTCCCCCCCCTGTTTTTCTTCCAAGGCTGCGACGGTTGGTTGCTCTTCTCCTCCTGCGGCCCCTGCGTCCGCTTATCGGCGCCGCGGAGACAAGTGGCTCGGCGACGAGTGCAAGTGCGGCGAGCAGCGCTGCGCTGACGATCGCAGTAAGGCCCAACACCACTGACCCAAGCGCAACGGGGCTGCGCAGCACGTCGCCGACCAGCACAGCCAAGACAAACGGCGCGGCAACGAGCAACAGTGAGACTAGTAGCACGACGTTGATGAGCACCGCGGGCTCCAGCGCAACGGAGTCGAGGGGCGCGTCGCTGACCAGCGCCACCGCGACAAGCAGCGCGGCAACGATCGCCGGGGAGTCGTGCAGAACGATGTTGTTGAGCACGCCAGGGCCCACTTGCATGGGCTCCCGCTCAGCGGGGTCGAGCAGCGCGTCGCCGACCAGTAGCGCTGGGACAGGCAGCGCGGCAACGTGGCCTGGTGCTCTCACCTCAGCTACCTGGGGCGCTCCGGCGCGCAGGGTACATAGTCGATAGGAGCGTGTCGCTTTCCGCGGGGGCTTAGTTGGCACAGTCAGGGTTCGCATAGCCAGGGTTGGCGCAGTCATGGTTGGCATGGCCAGCGCCGTCGGACATGACGCAGCCACGATTGGCATAGTGAGAAATTGCTCGAGTAAAGGTTCTACCGTTCTCCTCCTCTCCTCTCGCGCCGTGTGCCTGGCGTGCGCTTCCTTTCCTCCCCTCTTGCGTCCTAATGCTGCAACGGTTAGCTGTCGCTCCGGGGTGCCTGCCGTGCATGGCGTGCACTTCCCTTCCTCTCCTTTGTTTCACCGGGTGTATCCCACGCGGCGGGGGCTGCCGCCAATACCGCTGTCGGTTGGTGATCTGACAGCCTGAATTCCATGCCAGGATCACACTGGGAATGGGCGGTCAGGTGCCCCCTGGCATGCTCCTGGCTGGTGTCGGCCTTCACTGATGGCCGAACGGGTTCAGTGGGATCTCGCTGCGCTGCCGTCCTCTACGGTGCAAGGACTTCGTGTTCGGCATGCGCGGCTCTGCGCGCCCGTCGGCTGCTTTCTCCTGCAAGGGCCCGCTCTCGATAAGTGCCACTGCTGTACAAAAAAGAGTTACTGCCGTTTGCAGTCCTATCTGTGACGAGGTTGCCCCTCTTCACTCTTGCGCTGACACAATGTTTCGACATTTGTGTTCGTCCACGTCACGGATGTCATCTGGGAGTGCTTGTCGGTCTCGTTCGTCTATGACGTTGCCGTCTGACTGACTCACACCGAGTGATCGACCTCTGCGTGATTTTTGTCGCGCCGCCGCGCCATTCTGGCTGCGGCCTGCCCGACTTCCAGCCCCGCGGCCAGCCCTGCGGCCAGCCCCTCGGCTAACCCGATTGTCAGTCCCACGGCCAGCCCCACGGCCAGCCTTACGGCCAGTCCCACGGCCGGCCCCGCGGCCGCCCCAACGGCCTGCCCCGCGGCCAGCCCGACGGCCAGCCCGACGGTCAGCCCGACTGCCAGCCTCACTTCATGGCCAGCCCCACGACCAGCCCGACCGCCAGCCCCTTGGCCAGCCCCACGGCCATTCTGACTGCCAGCCCCGCTGCCGGCCCGACGGCCAATCCCACGACCATCCCTACAGCCAGCCCTTCGACCAGTCCGACTGCCAGCCCGACTGCCAGCCTGGTGAACTGGCCCCTCTTCGTGACGTCGCCTGACTCACGCGCGCCGTGCCGCGGGCACTTGGCCAGAAGTTATCACAGCCCTCAGCCGCTTGCTGCGCTGCCCCTTCTCTGTCCCTGTCGCCCAGTAGTATTCGTGCTGGCTTCGAGCCTGGTAAGGCACCCTGGCGTCCAGGTGACTTGCGCGTCGACCAGCTCCGGCGGCACTTGCGTGTTCCTGGCCTCTGGTCCTCAGACACCTCCACAGCTTGGCCGCGTTTGCAGCTGCCGCCTGCATGGTGGGATTCGCCCCTACGTGGATTGCTCAAGAGTGTTTCTGCCTTCTTGTTCAGCCATGTGAGGTGGTCGCCGTTGGCATGCAGCACTGGTGCGCTGGTCTGCTTGCGCAGCCCCGCGATTTGCCGCGCTCGGTGGCACGACTACCTCTCTGGTGGTCTCGCCTTTGGGATGGCTGCACCTCGGCCGCCTGGCTTTCCTGGCAGCTCCTGCAGCCTGCCTCGACCCCCGGCGCCGCTCAGCGTCCCTCTGCGGCAGCTTTTGCAGCCGTGAGTGCGCTCGCTGGTTAATTAGGTTCCGCCCGTAGCCCGGGTCGACCCTTGACGCCGCCTGCGCCTTCGCTTGCGGTCGCGACGGAAAAGTGCCCCCCCAGCCCATCCAGAAACGATGCCCAGGCGAGTTGCCTTTCAGAGTCTCCTCGGGTGTCTCTTGGAAGCTTTCTGGAGGCCTCTTGGCGGTTCTGGAGGCCTTGCGGAGCGTCTTGGATGCCTCGAGGAGCCTCTTGGGGCCTTTTTGTGTTTCGTGGTGGCCTCTTGAGGGCCTCTTGGGCTCTTGGGGCCATCTAGGAGGAGATCGATCGAACAAGGGGGAGTTTTGATTGCGGCGCCCCTCGAGAGTCATGAACCTCTTTTGGAGTGCTCTTGGGGCGGCTTGGATTCTCTTGGGGCCCTCTTTGGCCCTCTTGGTGCCAACTTGAGTTTTTGGAAGGCCATGGAAAAACAAAACGGCGAGAAGGCGCAAATCGTTGTTAATCCTTAGATGTTTGAAGGATTTCGGCCTCTTGGCGGCCTCCGTGAGACGCTCAGTGACCACTCGGAACCGTCTTGGGGCGGTCTTGAGGCCTTCTGGAGCATCTTGGGGGCCATCTTGAGGCATGTTGGGTTATCTTGCGCCATCGTGGAGGTCATCCTGGGCACCCTGAGGCCCTTGTGGAGCCGTCTCGGGCCATTTTGGACGCTCCAACGCTTCGCGACCCCCCCCCTCCAGGTCCAGGGGAGGAGGTAGGGGGAGGGGTCAAGTTACCCCCTCCCCGCCCGCAAGCGGTCTCGCTCACTCCCACCCGCCCTCCCAACACATACGTGGCACCCGAGTCTGGCCCGAGCCTCACGCCGCCGCCGCCGCCGTCTCCGCGCCGCCGCCGCCCGCCGCCGCCGCCGCCGCCCGCCGCTGCCGCCGCCGCCGGCGCCGCCGCCGCTGCCGCCGCCCGCCGCCGCCGCCGCCGCCGCCGCTGCCGCCGCCGCCCCCGCTGCCAAACCCCCGCCGCCGCCGCCGCCGCCGCAGCTGCCGCGGCCGCCGCCGCCGCCGCCGCCGCAGCCGCCGTAGCCGCCGCCGCCGCCGCCAAGTGTCCTCTGCCGCTGCCGCCGCCGCCGCAGCCGCCGCAGCCGCCGCCGCCGCCGCCTCAGCCGCCGCCGCCGCCGCCGTCGCCGCCGCCGCCGCCGCCGCCGCCGCCGCCGCCCCCCGCTGCCAGACCGCCGCCGCCGCCGCAGCCGCTGCCGCTGCCGCTGCCGCCGCCGCTGTCGCCGCGGCCGGAAAACCTGAACTCAGACAACAAGGACCTGTTCCCGCGCATGGCAGTGCGCCTCGCACACGAGGATAAGGTTCAGGGCAGCGTGGCCAAAACGATCACCCCCGCAGCCAAGTGCGCCAATATGTACAACGTACCGGAGGACGACGTCACCGCGGGGCATGCGAGCCGGTTCCGCAAGTTTCGCGCGGAAGTCGCTACCGAGGCAAAACTTATCTTGGCCACGCACGAAGCGGGGGCCGACCTCCGGGAGAAGACGTTCCTCATATGTATCTTCGACGAGGCAGGACAAACGCCGTCAGATGCGGGGCCAGGACGGTTCTCTTCGGTGACTAGCGGCAGTTGTGCCCGACGGTCAAATCCCAGCAGGCACTTCAGTGGGGGCTAGGTGTTTCCGTTCTCACCAAGTACGTAGCAGCCATAGGAGACATCCCCGAGTGCAACGTCACGCTCGAGGAGTGCTATCGGATCCATCCGTCCCGCTCGCGTGGCCCTCGCTCACGTTCTACGGGGGCAGACTGATCTCCGCCATCCTGGACCCCTTGCTGCAGCGGCCATGCGCTGAAGGACTGGAGTGGCCATTCGCGCGACCGCTGTCCGACCAAGAATGCGAAGTAACGATGAGCGAGGACGGCAACGACGAGCCTGATGACTCCGTGATCGACACCACAGGCGGATTCAGGAGCAAGGCAGCGTGCGTGGCCCCGAAAGGGAGCAGCGGCACCGGCTACGACCGGCATCGCTTCGTGCTCGCCCTCATCCCCTCGCAAGGGGTTCAGTCCAAGTTCCAGGACGGCTGCGAGAACATCCACGAGGCGCGCGCAGTGGTTGCATTGGTGAGTGCCCTCGCACCATGGGTGAGACGGACCAAGAGCACCATCCTCATACTGTTGGCGTACGAGCTCCAGCTGCCCCCCGCACTTGCTGGCAACCCGTGCACGCTCTACGACATCAGACGTTGCTCGCGAGCGGCGCAGTGGGACGGAACCGACCTGAATACGAACGGCCCCAGCTCCCTGCGACAGCAAGGACGGGGCAGCTCCAGCTCCTCTCACGCCATCAAGGGGCCCACGGGAGGAGCATGGATCAATCGCGCCACGGCGGCAAACGGCCTGAGTGAGCACTTCAGCGCGATCGCAGAGCTCTTTCCAGAACTCCTGGAATGCGAGGCAGGCGATCCGGGTCACCCCAATCGACGCCGCCCAGGGGCAAGAGTCCTCCCTCGTCGTCCTCATGACCACCCGGGCCAACTCCATGCTAAATTGGGGCCACGTCGACGACCGGCACCGCATCAACGTGGGGCTGACGCGTTCACGGTGCAACCTCATCATGACTGTCGACGCAAGGATGTTCCGCGCGGCCAAGACGCTGCTTTCCATCACCTGAGCACCTGGGCCCGGAAGGCAGACCTCGCCTCCGAATTCCACATCAATCGAGACGGAGGCCTGCGCCAGACCAAGGCCGACCCAAGAGTTTTCGTGGACGAAATACCCGAGTTGGCCAACCCTGAAGAGAAGGCCAGGCTCGTGGCGGAGGCCGAACGCAGACGGAAGGAGAAGGAAGTAATCCAGGCCCGGCAGGCGCAGCAGGCCGGCTTCTCGGCGCGCTCCGATCTACCGCTCCCTGCCGACCACAGCTGGAAGGACCTGGAGGACGACGCCAACGTTGCAACGACGAGGCTACTGGGCTGCTCAGCACTCGGTTCGTGCCTGCTATGGTGCCTCGGGCTACATCCGCACCAGTACGGCGACGCGGACCAACCTACTGACCCCAGCCTTCAGGACAGGAAGGGATGGAGCATGGACGGGTACCTCTTCTGCTGCTCGGCGCTGGTAGGACTGGACGCCGTCAACCTGGTCTACACTGCAGTTTTCGCGTTCATCACGCGGGCGATAGGGCTCGGAGTCACGGACAAAGACAACCCGCACACACTCGACCCCAACCTGATCCCGCCCAGAAGGAGCCGACCGAACATGCCGGCAGCGTGGCATATCAAGGAAGCCTATATCCCCAACGACGTCCCCAGGCGCAGACCCAAATGCTGGCACCCATCTACCTGCAGGTGCCAAAAGCACAAGGAGCCACCCGCAACGGCCGTGTTTCATGCCTTCTGTAACATGGGTCCGAAAGAGAGCCCGGCCGCATTTCTCAGCAGCCTACTGGACAGCACCGGCGCGACCCTGGGTGCCATCCAGGCCAGGATCCTCCTCGCCTTGTCCCTGCTTCTACAGCGCGAACCACGCACCTGTCTGTGCCCGTGCGGGGACGGCGATGGCATCGGGGACGTGATCGAGGCCATCTTCGGCTTGTGCGAGCCGCGCCGCCCGCGCGACAAGACCGCTCGTGACCAGTTGGGCGCGTTGTTCGGACTCCAGCGCACACACTTCAAGCAGCGGCACTCGGTACTGGAGCTCCTGATCTCTGCGGTGCCCCGCTTAGTCACGGTCGCCCGCCACCACCTCCTGGCCAGGAGTGCGAATTGCTCCGCGACCTGGGAGGGCCTAGTGGCTATGAAATTCCCGCTCCAGGCCACCCTCGCGGTCATCGAGGGCACCGTGTCCACCGCCGACCTGTCAGCCTTGGCGGTCCACGAGTGCGCCGTATGTGCACTCCTACGTCGACGTGATCGGATCCGGCATCGGCCTCACCGAGGACCCGACTAAACAGGCAAGCGGCGTCACCTGGATAGGTGGAGGATATTCATACACGCGCCTGCCCCTGGACGCACCCGCCCCGCTCGGGCCACGCCCTGGAGTGACGCTTAGGCCACCGTGGATAGACAGCCGAGACACCAGGTGGAGGAAGGAACAGTGCAAGGCTGACTTCTGCTGCCGAGGGTGCCTGCGCGGCCCCTTCAAGCACGATAAAGGCACCTATGTCAGCAAGCGAATTCGCCAAACCATTAACGTCAACAGGCTGGCGGAGTGCTACCAGGGGAAGGACCTGACCTGGCTTTGCATATGCTGCTGGACTACGAAGGCAATGGCCGAACGGCAACCCATTCCAGACGACGTGGACTTCAAGAGCTGGATCAACGACCGCCCCGACGACACGCCTGTCCGAGCAACGCGCGCCCTTCCAGGGCTGTGTCCGACGTCCGCAGCCACGGCCCTAACGCCCCTGGACCAGCTACTGGTCCCACCGGAAGGCGACCTGAACCCCCTCAATGTGGGCACCACCCTCCCTGCCAGCATCACGAACGACGACCGCCTGATCTCCGATTTCTACAGGGGGAATGTCGGCATCTGGCGGTGTGATGGCTGCCCCTCTGGCACAGAGGGACACAGGTGGGGACCAGGGCAGGCCTGCCCTGGCATGTATGGGCGCGCCGCAGATCCAGAAGGACTCCGCGACGGCTTCAACCTGGTCGACGGGCTCCCACCCGTGCAGCTGATGAGGGAGATGTTCCTGGCCAAGCGCTGGCACGCGGGCTGGTACTGCAAGGAATGCCTGATCCACCAATGGGACATGGCCCCGTCAGCAGTGAGCCAGGTACTCGACAGATACGGCCCCGACGTATACCCAAGAGCAGGAGCCAGACCCCTCCACGCACTACCAGGCATCCCCGCCTCATCGTCAGAAGGCGCAGCACGCCCCAACCAAGAGGAGGTGCTGCGACGCGCGGCCGCCTGGGACGAGGCAGAGCGCAGCTACTACGATCGCCTCCCCACTGCACTGCCACCCCTCGTCCGGGATCCCGACGCCGTGGCTTCCGCCCAGCCACTCACAGGAAGCGCGACCGCCAGCGGGGCCCAGCAGCACACCGCCCCCCGAGCGGGCGTGCGTCCCGAGCAGACCCAGCCCGGCCCAGTCAACAAGACACACCATGGAAAGGCGCCTGACACCCTGCCCGACACCCATCCCGCCCACTCACGGTGGCGATTCGCCCCTTCCCCATTCGCTCCCGCCCACTCCGCGTGGCGACGAGCCGACCCCAGCCCAGCCTGCCACAATACCCGCAGCCGCCAAGTCCGTCGGGGCGCCACCAGTCGTCGGCGCGACACCTGACCCCCCCGGAAGGTGTGCGGAACAGGGCAGCCGTGAAAGGCAGCAAGGGCGAGTCCTGGACTCGCCCATCGTGGGCTCCCTGTGCCCGACTGCAACGGACAACCCGGGCATCCAGTGCGGCGACTACGCGGTCATCAGGAGTGATACCCCCCCCCGCGCCAGGTGGTTCAGCGCTGCGGACTGCACCGAGCCCCTATCGACGCAGCCCTTGGATGGAGCAGTATTCGGACCCGTCCTCCGTGTCTTGGCCCGCGAACAGGACGGGCGGACTCGACTCGTGCAGATCGGCAGCGAGTGGCTGGAAGTATGGGGCGTCGGTGACAGGGCGCTACGCGCAAACGTCCTCCGCCGAGACGCAGCGCTCCGGGCAGCAACCTTTCTGGGCAGTGCCCGCGGCAAGGTGCTCGGAACGCAGGCACCAGCGCTCCCCGACAGTACCATGCTCGACATCGACACCGGGGGAGATAAAGCGACGTCCTCAGGGGGACTGCAGGGCGGACCCGAGCTCGAGCCCTACTCGCCGCAGGCAGACACGCGGGATCCCACCGCCGGACCTGCACCATTCATGCCCCCTAAGGAGGAGGACCCCGACTGGACCGATGACGACCAGGCACAAGAGCAGAAGCTGCGCCTCGCCGATGCCCAAAGCGCAGTCCATCCGGTCTCCTCATCCTCAGACCCGGACACAGTCGAAGAGCACCAAGCCAAGACGAGTCCTCGGAACGAGCGTCGCAGCAGCCCCGAGCACGACCCACGCAGTACCGACCAGAGGGCCGCCCACGCACCCGCAGAGCCGATCGTGCGCCCAGAGGCCGCGGCCGACGACCGGAAACTGCGCGCGCGGAACCGGTCCAAAGGCCCGGAGGACCCGCGACCTGCACTCACCCCCCTCCCTGCGCACCAGCTCGAGCGCTCGCGCGGCAGGGTGCGGCAGCCAGCTGCCTGGGAGTCGTGCGCGACGGCGGTGAGGTGCGAATCCAGAGAGGCCGACCGGACCCGCGCAGGAGAGCACGACCGCGACCGCGACCGCAACCAGGGCGCAGCGGGGGCACCGTGGCGCAAACGCGACGCCAGGGGCTTGGGCAGAACCAGGGAGCGCTACTGGGACCAGAACCACGACATTGGCAGGGGCGCAGGGAGCGCACCCTGGCGCCAGCCAGAATTGCGCAACTCTTACCACAGGGACGATCGCCGCCACACCGACGCCAGCCGGACGCGGGCAACCTTCCGCGTTGGCTGGCAGCGCCTCCCACACGAGACAGCAGTCACGCACCTGAAGAGGCTGCAAGCGGAAGGGGGATACCACTTCAACGCAGCCTGGCATTCGCGGTGGAGGCGCATGTGCAATGAGCAGGGCAATATCAAACCCAAAGACCAGGCCCCATTCGACCTGGGCCACTGGCAACATGGGATCATCGACGGTTTCCTAGATTACATGAGCACCAACAACCATCACGTGGTGGCGTGGTCCCGCAGCGCAGGTGTCTACGTGGACTGGGGGCGGGAGCAGAGGCTATACCAGGACGTACGGAGGAAAAGGGAGGTCGCTAAGGGTGACGGGCGCGAGGGGGACCAGGCGCGCAGCTCCGGGTACCATGACACCTGGACTGGAAAGCGCCCGCGGCGCTGACCAGCAGTCGACCTGGCCCCCCCTTGACCTACGGCAGCACGACGCAACCAGCCCCTCGCTCTCACCACCTGCGCTCCGACCCCCACCCCGCCTCTCTCACCTGGCTGGGGACCGCGTGTCCTCCTCTACCCGCCCACCTGCGCCCCGCTGCCCCAGTGGCGCCCGCGTTCCACGGGCTAAGGCTACTTGCCATTCCACCCGGACCCCGTCTTTTCCTTCTCCTCCCCTCCCATCTTGCTTATTCAAGGATCTGGGACTCTGTGTCCCGCCTGTGCCCATCTGCGATGCGTCGCACGCCCTGTCTTTACCTGCATGGGGACCTTGTGTCCTATCTGTACCCATGGGGGCTTGCCCCCCACGTGAGCACCTTCGGTGTCGGCTGACGCGACTTCGGCTGGCGCGGGATGCTGGCCTCTCTCCCCCCTTGTCGCTTCGGCCCCCCCCGCTCGCTACCCCCCCCTCCCATGGCGGCAGCGCCCGGCACAGCGCGGCTTCGGCCCGGTGCTGGGCACTGCATCTTGCCGCCTCGGCGGTCCCGCTCGCCTTAGTGCTGCGCGGCTCAGGCCCGGCCATCGGCCATGCGGGCGCCAGCGCATCGTGTGTGGCACCCGCCCGACTTCACGCGCTGACTGTGCAGGTCAGGTTCCCTCCCTGCACTCCACCGACATCCAGTCGGACTCGGGCGGCCCTGTCTCTGGCCGCACCTCTAGCTGGCACGCTCCTCGGCGCCGCCTGCACCCCGGCCCGCCCTCCGGCCGCCTGAGGCCCCGCCCGCTTGTGCCTTGTCTCCCCAATTACAGCTGTGCGTAGCCCGCCTAGCTTTCACCGGAAGAGGTTCGCTCTCGCCCCGCAGACAAAAAAGTTTGGTGGGCCTGCGCGCCGCGGGCCACGCGCCACCCCGCTGTCCCTGTCAGAAACCCTGATCCAGAAGTAGCCGCGAGGTGCATGTTGTATTGTTTCTCTGGTCAGGGATGGTATCCCTGCGCGCAGTAGGGACTATGCTGACACCCCCGCCATCCTCGTCAAAAACATGCAAAGTGTTCGCGGGCCTCACGAACGTGACTAAAGACTTTACCCCAACATGTATGTAGCAAGGTTTTTATTTAGCAGGGATATTGGGGGGGGGCGCATCGGGTTGGCCGCGCATGCTCCAAATGTGGAGGCAGAGTGCGGTTGTATCGCTTTTGGACAGGGATGGTGGGGGGCGGGTCGGTATGATGTCGTCGTGGTGTCGGCGTGGGGCCCGCGGCGTGGGGTCGGGTTGACCTTCGGTCGCTTGGGGGAGGGGGTGTATATTACCGGTTGTCCCCCCCTCCAAGATCATACCTCTTTCTGTTTCTCATTTCTTTCTGTTCCTCCTTGTCCGTTCTGTCAATTTCTCCTTCCCATCTCCTTTTTCTCTAAACACTGCTTCTCCTCCAGGCCCATCATCCTTCTCCTTCTCCTTTGCGCCTCCCTCTCTTTGTAGTAACACAAAGCGAATAATTCACAGTGTGTGGCGCCCTCGGCGCAAGGGGCGGTGTTTTTTGGTTTAGGATGCAAGGGGGCATGGTTTTGGAAACTCAAGTGCTCCCCGCGCCCCCCCCCAGCACGTCCTCCTTCTCCCTCTTCCTCTTTCCCCCTCCTTCTCCTCCTTTCTCTTCCTCCCCTTCTTGTTGTAAAGCAATAGATCCAAGAAAACACAGTGTTTGGTGCCCTTTGTTGTTATCTCTCTTTCCTGTCTTTTTGGGTCTGGGATGCATGGAAGTGCAGTTTATATATACATATGGGACATTTTACATAGTGAAGCATGTGTTGCAGCGCAGAAGGGCCGTACTTGTGTCGGCTCAAGCTCTCATTTCACCAGATGCAACACATCTGGTGGGAAGGTCTGAAGGATTCCATCGTAGTAGGCATCCACTACTACACGGCCTCGCCGGCAGCGGTCTGCCCCGCCTGCCCCGAGGCCCACTTCCCCAGCCTCCCAGCCTGCCCGTCCTTGAGCTGCGAGGACTGCCGTTGCCCCGAGGGGACGTCCATCCCCCACGTGGCCGCCACCGGGGCCTTCATCGCCGTGGGCTTCCTGACTTTCGGCCTGGGGGTGGGCAGTCTCATCGGCTTCCTCGCGGGCCGGCTGCTGCCGGCGCCGGCCTGCCCGCGGCGCTCCGCAGGCGCAGGCGTGCAGGGGCCGGCGCCGCCGGCTCACGTGCCATCCGGCGTGGCGGCCGCCCTGCCGGACGTGCCGCACCTGCCGGCCTCGGAGGTGGGCGAGGACTTTGCCGCTGAGGCGCGGGCCCAGGCTGCGGCAGTGCGCGAGTGGCGCGCGGCCGCTGCTCACCGCTGTTAGGCATGGCGGCGCCAGGCGCCGGCCCGCTCCTGATCCCTCCTGGGGCGGCCGCCGCCCCCCCAGGGCCAGGCGGGGCGGGGCCTGCCGCACAGCCGGAGCTGGCCCATGCGCTCTCGGCGGCTGGCATCGCCGAGGGCGACTTTATCGCGGTGAAGTACAACGTTGCGGGTGCTGCTTTGTGGCGCGAGAGGTGCGTCTTGCTGATCTCGAACCACCCGCCTCACACTTTCACGGGGTGCACCCCCGACGGTGACTGCTACGAGGAGGACCTGCTGCCCGGGGGAGACATCTCGGCCTGGGCCCCGCTCGTGGGTCATGCGGCGGGCGGTGGACTGCCGGCGCATCTGGCGGGGCAACGAGTACATGGATTTCGTGCCCTTCCACTCCTGCACACCTTCGTGGCTGCGCGGGCGGTGGCGGCTGCCCGTCTGAACGTTGCGCCTGCCGCTCACTTCGCTGTGAATGTCGGTCGCGCCGTGGCTGGAGGCCCGGCAGCGGCGCCCGCCGCACTTGCTCCAGCAGGTCCCGCGGCAGCAGGGCCACCCGGTGGCCTGGCGCCAGGCGCTGCCCCTGAGTGCCTGGAGGGGCGTTGGCGCCTCTCGCTCCGGCCCCGGGCGGCGGCGGCCCGGCTCCAGGCGGCCTGGCGGGTCTTGCAGCCGCTTTGGCCCCGGCGGGGCCTGGCCCGGCGCCCCCCGGCGCGTTGGCTCCTGGGGCCGTGGCGGCCCCGGGAGCGGGGGCCCTTGTGGGGCTGGCGGCCGGGGGAGAGGGCCCTGGGGCCTTTGGCGTCTTGGTGGCGGGAGCTCCGCTGGTGCCCCTACCGGCGGCCCCGCTGCAGGACGCTCGGATCTTGCCGATCACTCGGGATCAGCTGGGGCAGCGGCACTGTGTCTTCAGAGAGGCGGTGCATCAGATGCGAGAAGACCCATGGCCCGACTGGCCTCTTTCGGGACCTCGCACCGCCCTCTGGTGCTGCCGGTTGATTTCCGAGAACAGCATGACTCCTATGGGACATCACGTCCGCTGGCGTCAGGAAGCTGGTCTCACCGACAAAGATCCGGGGTTGAGGAACATGGGGCATCTGTAGGGCCTTGGAGCACGCCGCTGTGTATGACCAAGTCAACGTTCCCAATCACGCGAGCCTGGAGATTGTGTGCAGAGACCTCCAGGTTCAAGAGGAACGTTATAGAGATAGAGTTGCCGACCCCGATCAGGCAGGCATCGATCGCCACCTTTTCATGGGGGCAGGTAGGGTTCGCGGGAACCTGTGCATCTGCCCTGACCTTCAGTGCTGGGTCACGGCCGAGCTGGCCCGTGAGTGTGCAATTGCTAAAGAACGTCGCAAAGCCCGTGAAGAAAGGGCCCTGGCTAGCGGGACCTCCAGTGCTGAGGCGAGCGGCAAGCCAGGGCCCAAGAAGAAATGAGTGCTGAGGGGGGGGAGTTTCAGCGGCCCCTCTCCTCTCCCAGCGTCCAGGGCCCGTCTTCGCCGATCCCGCGGGCCGTCCAGCCCATCTTCCAGGCGGGTGCAGCGAGACCTTTTTCCTTTGCCTCTCCCCCAGACCCAGCAAAGCGTCGTTGGTGTGGCCAGGCCAAGCCGGAGGGCGTGGAGGCGCCGCCGGTGTCTGGAGCACGCTGATGCCTGGGCCGCGGACGGAGTCGCGGTTTTGAACGATCTCTACGGCATCGTGCCCAGCCTACCTCACCGAATGCGAGTCAGGAGCGGGTGTTGCGCCACATACAAGAGTCTCACTGGGGCCTTGATCGTCCCCCGGGGGTTCCCGATTTTGCACAGGGAGACCTTGGCGAGCTCCTGTCCGGGACCATGATTTATGCTCCCGATTCGGGTCCCGTGGTGCCTTACTCTTTCGAGCGCGTGTCTTGGCCCTCTCGGGACTGTAGACCGGTGCCTGTCCTGGATCTGCTCTCCTCGGCCGACGCGTCAGTGTTTAAGGATTGGCGAGGGAACCTGCTTAGGCCCCCGGCTGAGGCGGAGGCCCTGCGCCGCGAGGCGTGCCCGCGTGGGGCTTACATCGATCCTCTCCTCTCCTCCAGCCCTCTCGAGCACGGAAAGTTTTTAAGGGGGGCCCACTTTCGGGGCATGCTGCAATTTCAACGTGCCCTGGGCCGAAAAGGGGCCATGGGTTTTTTTTCGTCCGCAAGAAACGGGACCAACAAATATTGATCTTCGACGCGCGGGTGGTGAACTGCGCCTTCAGGTCCCCGCCTAGTACCCGTCTGCCATTTCCCAGTGCGTTTGCTAGTTTAGAAGTGCCAGGAGGTAAGTGCCACATCGCCTCGGGGGACCGAAACCGCGTTCTATCACACGGAGGTCCCTGCCGATATGTCTGACCTGTTCTCGCTGCCCGTGGTCGACGCTGGGGTCCTCGTTTCGCTCGGAGTGCCGGGCGTCCCGGGAGGCCCTGGGGATGCCATACTGTCGTGTCTGCGGGTCATGCCCATGGGGTTCAACTGGGCCATGCACGTCTGCCAGGCCTGTCTCCGAAATGTGGTTCGTGACGCCGGGTTCGTGGATTCCGATTTGGTGGAGGACGGGAGGCCCGGCCTGTGTCTCAGGTGCCCTTCGTCAATCGGGGTCGCAGCCTATGTCGACAACTTCTTTACCCTCGGTAAGTCAGCGAGGTGTGTGAACGAGCGTCTTCAGCATATCTCTCGGCGTCTGCAGTCCCTCGGCTTGGCTGTCCACGAGCTCCAGTCGGCATCCGAGGACGCAGAGTTTATGGGACTGAGTCTTCGACGCGGCTGTGAGTTGTCGGTGCGCCACAAAACCATTTGGCGTCTTCGCTATGCGTTGGAGGAGATACGGAGGAGAGGCCGATGCAGTGGGGCTCTCATGCGGGTGTTGGTTGGCCATATCACTTGGACTACCCTCATGCGCCGCGAGGGGCTCAGCATCTTGCAGTCTGTGTATGCCTTCGTCGAGTTCGCGGGATCCACTCCGTCCAACCTGTGGCAGTCGGTTCGGCGGGAGCTTTGGCAGGTTCGGTGCTTCCTCCCGCTACTTCGCCTCGACGTGTCGGCCGAGTGGCATCATCGAGTCTGCTGTAGTGATGCAAGTGATTTTGGTCTCGGGGTGGTTCATCGACATCTTGGGCCAGATCGCGTCGCAGCTATCGGTCGGACCTGTGAGCGTTGGCGTTATCGTGTCGAGGGGGCTGAGCGAGCCAGGGAACGAGCCCTCCACCAGGATCATGAAGAGCACCCCCCTCCTGGCAAGGTCACGGCGGTCTTCTCGGGTAACCTGGGGCCCAGCTACCTGGAGGTCTCAGAGGCCGAGTTCAACGAGGTCCCGGCGGGGCTTCTTCATCCTGGGAGCTGGGGGAACGTCGTGGCGGTCAAGGTGCCGCCGGGGTCCAACATTCTGGAGCTGGAGGGCGAGGCCCTCCTGCTGGCCTTGAGGCACCTGTTCAGGGACTCGTCGGCGGTCGGCAAGCGAATCCTCGTGTTCGTCGACAACCTCCCCCTGGCTCCCGGAGCCACCAAAGGCAGGGCCCGCTCAGTCCATCTTCGGGGGCCTCTTCGGAAACTGGCCGCTTTGGGCCTCGCCACGGGGAGCCGCATCCACGTCCGCTGGATCCCGTCCGAGCTCAACCCCTCGGATCCCCTCTCTCGGGGCCGTCTGGGCTGGTTCTCAGGGGAGCGGGCTCCGCGAGCCCAGGGCCCCGCGGCATCACCTCTGCCGCCGGCCGCGGATGGCGCCCAAGCGGCGGCCAGCCGCAGCCCCGCGGCGGCGGGGGACTGCTGCCGACGCCCTGGCCCAGCAGCGGGCGTTGCTGGCGGCGTCGCTGGTGGCGAGCAGCCGCCCTGTCCTCGGCCTGTCCGCCCTGGAGCGCGTGGCGGTCCGTCCAGTGACCGAGGCGCAGTGCCGCAGGCTGGCCCTCAGGTTCCACTCGTACTGCATCGACGCGAAGAGGGACTGGGCCACCTGTCGGGTCGGGCGAAAGGGGGGGATAGGGAAAGGGGGGGTTGCGAAATTTGCTGCATGCAGCTGGTTTCGGCCTCACCGAGGGGCCCATTCCTCGATGCATGGTCGCCTCCGGCGCCGGGAGGCGCCGGGAAAATCAGCTACGTGAGCTGATTCTCAAACCCCCCCTTTGCTTTCCCCCCCTTTCGCCCGACCCGAACCTGGCAGCTGGACAGCCACCTTTGCGACTTCATGAACGCGCTGTTTGTGTCGGGCGAGGCGTCGGACACCGGCTCCCAGCTCCTGGCGGCGATGGCGTACTTCATCCCGGAGCTGCAGGGCGCTGCCAGGGGCTGCCTGCCACGGAGCTGCCGCTGCGCCGTGGCGTGGAAGCGGCGGGTCCCTCCTCGGACCCGCTGCCCGCTGCCCAAGGCGGCTGCCCTGGCGATCGCCGGCCACCTGGCCTGTGCCGGGCTGCCCAGCATGGCGCTGTGGGTGGCCCTGACGTTCAGCTGCTACGTCAGGCCGTGCGAGTGCTTCCGCCTGAAGGGCCGGGACCTGATCCGCCCCTCGCCAGCCGCGGGCCCGCAGTGCGCGAGGTGGGGGCGCCTCCTCCACGACCTCCAGTCCCAGCAGCCAGGGAAGACGAACCTGTTCGAGGAATCGGTGGTCATCGACTTCGATCGTTGGCTGGAGGCCCCGCTGGAGGCGCTGAAGTCCGAGGTGGCCGGCGACCAGCTGCTCTGGTCTTTCAGCCCGGCGGAGCTCCGGCTCCACTCCAGCCGCGCGGTGGAGGCGCTGGGCCTGCAGGCGCTGTCGCCGCGCCTCTACAGCCTCCGACACGGGGGAGCGTCCGAGGACATCCTCACGCGTCGGCGGACCCCTGCGGAGACGCAGAGGCGGGGTCGGTGGCAGGCCCCCAGCTCCATGAAGCGGTATGCGAAGGAGACCAAGCTGCTGGCAGAGATGGCCCAGGTGCACGGCGACGTGTTCAAGCTGGGGAGGCTGGTGGAGTCGCACTTCGCTGCCGTCCTGCAGGGCGGGCTGCTGATCCAGCCGCTGGCCAGCGCCGTGCCCGCCTGCCTCCAGGCGTGTCTGCACGAGGCGCCGGCCGCGAGGCAGGCAGCGGCGCGCGGCCGCGCGGCCCGGCGGTGCTAGGCTCGCCCAGCGTCGTGGAGCAGCACCTCACCCAGAAGTTCGAGCGCGCCCTGAGAGGCGCACTCCGGCGCAGGCGCTGTCTGTTTTTGGAGCTCTTTGCGGGGCGCGGCCGCATCGGCCAACAGCTTCGGCGTGCTGGCTTCGCCTGTCTCTCGCTTGACATTCTGAACGGGCTGGCAGAGAACCATCTGTCCCTCACCTTCCAGCGGAGAATTTCTGGGTGGGTGAAGTCTCGTGCGGTCATCGGGGTGTGGCTTGGCACCCCGTGCACGTCTTGGACCCGCGCCCTTCGCAAGCCATTCAGATCTCCCGAGCTCCCCATGAGTGTAGATGGCCTCTCCTCGGTTGAAGCGTCCCGGCTGAAAGTCGGGAACGCTTCCTTCCATGTCGCGTGCAGGGTGATTGGTCTGTGTGCTTCTATTGGGATACCAGTCTTTTTGGAGAACCCTTTAACTTCTCTCATGTGGCAGGCTCCAAGGTTTGTTGCCCTTTTTGCCGCCTCCCCTCGTTCTCCTCCTCTACCTGTCACATGTGCCAGTATGGCACACCGTGGAAGAAGCCTACCCGCATTTGCGCGTGGCATGGAGGTTCGGGATACCACATCAGTCAAACATGCTGCCCGTGTGGGCGTGTGTGCTTCAGGTTTCAGCGCCCTCACCTCGTGCTCAGTGGCAGAGCCCCGGGCGGCGTCCACTGCACGGCGTTGGCCGCCTCTTATCCTCCCGCTTTTGCACGTGCAGCAGCAGCGCAGATGATCGAGTGTGCCCGCGTGGTCCAATCCAGACGTTTAGCGCAACTGTGGGGTGTCTCATACGTAGTGGGCTAATCCTGTGAATTCGGTTGATGGTCTTGAGTCTTATCTATTTGCGGCCTTCGGCCAATTCCGCCTTTCGGGAGCGGGTGCTCTGTCGAAGCATCGAGTAGCCGGCGTCCGCGTGGTGCTGTCACGTCTGCCTCCTTCGGTCTTTTCAAAAATGCATCATCTGGCCCTGGGGGGCAGCCCAACATGCTGGGACATTTCACATAGTGAAGCATGTGTTGCAGCGCAGAAGGGCCGTACCTGTGTCGGCTCAAGCTCTCCCTCCCTCCCTCCCTCTTTCTCTCTCCTCTGTTCGATTGCATTTTTGTTCCACCCGACATGCCTCGGGTGCTCTGTCGAAGCCTCGAGTAGCCGGCGTCCACGTGGTGCTGTCGCGTCTGCCTCCTTCGGTCTTCTCAAAAATGCATCATCTGGCCCTGGGGGGCAGCCCAACATGCTGTGTGTGTATATATATATGTATTGTTTTTCGTTTTGGAGTTCTGGAAGAGGAGGGGGGGGAGGTGCTCGGGAGAGGCAGCGGGGAACACTTGAGCTTCCCGAGCCCAAGAAACCAACATAACAAAACATGCGCAGCGTTTCCTTGCATCTTACACCCCAAAAAACAGAGCAACCAAACGATGCACAGCGTTTCCTTGCACCAAGCGCGCCAAACACTGTGTGTTCTTGGTCTTCTTGCTTTGCAACGAGGAGAAGGAGGGGAGGAGGAAAACGAGGGGGAAAGAGGAAGAGGGAAATGGAGGAGGCGCTGGGGGGGGGGGGGGGGGGGGGCGCGGGGAGCTCTTGAGCTTCCCCCCAAAAACGGAACATGCAGTGTTTCCGTGCATCCTAAACGGAGAAAAACACCAGAACAACCAATGCTACACAGCGTTTTCTTGCACCAGGGGCGCCAAACTCTGTGTATTCTTGATTCTCTTGCTCTGCAGCAAGGAGGAAGGAGGAAAGGAAAGGAGGGGAAGGAGGGGGAAAGAGGAAGGGGAACAAGGACGGGGTGCTGGGTGGGAGGCCGCGGGAGGCACTTGAACTTCTGACCAAAAACAAACGAAAACCAAATAACCAAATATACACAGTGCTTCCTTGCATCCCAAACCAACAAACCCAGACAAGTTAATCGCGCACAACGTTTCCTTGCTCCGAGGGCGCCAAAACTGTGTACTCTTGGTTTTGTGGTGTTGCTACAGGGAGGAGGCGCAAAGGAGAAGGAAGAGAAGGATGATGGGCGAGGAGGAGGATGAACTGTGCTCTGATAAGGAGGGAACAAGGGAAATGAGAAAGAGAAGGAACGGAAAAAAGGAGGAAGAGAAGGAACGGAGAAGCAGAGAGAGGTATGATCTCGGAGGGGGGGCGACCATATTATCGCACTACCGGTGTGATCTCGCATTGCATTATTTCGACAGGATCGGTGCGCTGAGAAGTGTGGACGTACTCGGTTGTGCGCTGGGGGTGCTGGGATGTGCGGAGGTGTGCCAAGATGTGTGCGGGGTTTGTGCTGCCCCCGTGTGCTGGAATGTGTGTGTTGCTTCGCCCCCCCCCCCCACCCCACCCCCCTCCCTTTCCCCCCGTCCGACAATGGCCTCCGTGCGCCCCCCCTCCCCCCCGTGCCCTCCCCATGTGTTTATTCCGATCCGGGACCGCCGTGCCCCCGCCTGCCCGACCGTGATCCCCTCGTGCCCCCGCAACCCTTTTCCCCCTGATCCATGCCCCCCTTCTTTTATTTCAAGAGACTGGCCTACCCGTGCCCCCCCCCTCCCCCATGCCCGGTGCCGTGCCCCAACCGCCACCCGGGCTGTCCACCCCGTCCTCCCAGCCGCCCCCTCTGCAATTCCCTGTCCGACCGTACCTGCCCCCCCCCGTGCCCGACCTGCCTCGTGCCCTCCTTGCCTATCCCCCTTGCGCCCCGTCTGCTTATTCGGCCGACCGACCGTGCCATCTTCACCACTGCTTCCCGTGGCCCCTCGCGCCCCCGCCCGTCCCCCCGGTGCCCCCGCCCCCTGTTCAATCCAGTCATCCCCGATACGGTTCCCCTCCCCCCCCCCTGCTGGACCGTGGCAAACCCCGTGCCTCCCCACCCTTGCTCTTGTGGCACCCTTCTGTTTTCTCGACCCGACCGACCGACCTTGCCCTCCCCACTCCCTTTACCCCACGTCACACTTCTCTGAGTGCCCCGCCCTCTGCTTATTACGACCGACCGACGTGACCCCCCCCTGCTCGACCAAAGGGGGCCCTCCGTGCCCCCTCCTTTCCCCCTTGCTCCCACGCCTGCATCCCCTGCCCGACCTGCCGCCCGTGCCGCCCTCTGCCTGGAGACTCCTCGACCGTGCCCCCTCACGCCCCACACCTCTGTCTCTTTCCGACGATTGACCGTGTTTCCGCATGCCCGACCGTGGCCACCCGTAACTCCCCTAGTTCGGGCCTACAGACCCGTGCGAGCCGGCCGCCATGACCGTGGACCCCCCTTTCCCCCCCTCTCAGTCCCGCCTGACCCCCCCCCCCCCCTCTCAACTTCTTCCGACCGACCAACTGTGCGCCACCGCCCTACCCGACCGTGTCCCCCCGTGACCGACCAACTGTGCGCCACCGCCCTACCCGACCGTGTCCCCCCGTGCCGCCCCCTTTCTTCCGTGCCCCCCCCTCTGCTTATTACGACCGATCGACCGTGCCCGCCACCCTATGTTCGACCGTGGCCCGCCGTGCCGCCCCCCTTTCCCCCGTGCCCCCCCCCCCTCTTTTTATTCCGACCGGACCAGGCGCGCCCCCCCCCGGCCTGACCGCAGCCCTCTTGTGCTCCACCCCTTCCCTTGTGGCCCCCCCTATGCTTATTCGACCGACGACCGTGCCCCACCGTGGCCCTCCCCCCCCCGCGGCCCATCCACCTTGTTTTTTTTTTTTTCCGACCGACCGTGTCCCGCTTGCCCGACCATAGCCCCCATGCCCCCCCCATTTTGTCAGTGCCCCCCCTTTGGCTTGTTCCGAGCGAACCGTGCTTCCCCCCCCCTGCCCGCGTACCATTGCCCCCGTGCCTCCCCCTATTCCCCCCGTGCCCCCCCCTTGTTTATTCCGACCAACGGTTCTTGCACCCCCCCCTCCCTGCCCGATCCGTGGCCCCCCGTGCCCTTTTTCCTCTCAGCCCACTCTGGCCGACCGACCGTGGCGCCAAATTGCACCGCGGCCCCGACGAGGGTACAGTGACGTAACAAGTTCTTTACAACAAGGCTCCCCCAAATGACTTATCAATCATCTATTGTATTTGCCCCTCGGGGCCCTCTCGGAAGGTGTCTTGAAGGCCTCTTGGGGCGTCTTGGGGGCATCTTGGGCCGTTTGGAGGCCATCGTGGGCGTCGTGGGCCGATCGTTCGACGACTCGGGGCACTTTCCCACCGTCTTGGGAGTCTCTGAGGGCCCGCTTGGCCCGCCTTCGGGCCTTCGTGGTGTTCGAAAAGCCCGCGTGGCACACCCCAAGCCCACGCAAGAGCGCGCAAGAGCGCCTGGGAAACCAAGGGCCCCGGCCCTTCAGAACCTTATGTGAATAGAACCCGTGTAATACCTTCATATATACTCCTTATCCTCACCTCTCCTGCGCCTGGCCGTTTGGGCTCAGGTATTGGGACGGATCGATCATACCTTTGATCGTGCAGGAGGGAAAGACATTACCCTTGTACTTCAACCCCATACACAGGTTATCAGCCCTTTAAAGCTCACTGTTCACCGAACCCCGCGTCGCGACCTCGCACGCGGCCTCGATGGGACCCAATCAGCGCATGCGCCGTAAGGGGTCCATCGGGGCCTCGCGTCCGAGCTCTCCGACGGCGCGACGGCTCGGTGATGAGTTGGGGAGCCTTAGTGCGGACTGTGTCGGTGCCCCAGGTACCCCCCCCCAGCTCCGACGGACCCGAGGCGCGGCTAGCTGCTGAACTGCACCGCAGCGCCGCCCGCGGGGGGGCAGGAGAAGGAGTGGGAACAGGAAGAACGGAGTTTCACGCGCCTACCTTCGATCCTCCATCTCCTCCTCAGTCGGGGGCAATCCCAACTGCGTCAGGCGAAAGCCTCGCTGGTCCTGATACTCCAGGGCGCTTTCGCGCTAACCGCCGATGGACCTCGGGTGCTGGAACCCCCAGCCCTGCGACCGTTCCTGTTGCGGAGCACGTGGCCACCTTCGAGGAACTCAGTAGACCAGTGGCGGCGCAGCCGCAGACGCAGTACCCCAAGGTATCATCGGATGAGACACCACACGCACATGGTCCGAGTCGCAGCTCGTCCGCGCGCAACCGTCGTGGGGCCCCAGGCCCATGCGGCGAGAGTAGGTCGAGCCCGCGTGCAGCCTCTCAGAGGCCAAGCGCTCCTCGCGAGAGGGGGCAGAGGGAAGCCTATGCTCCCCACCTCTCCATCTCAGACGACCAGCTGGCGGAGACGTCCGCCGCAGGTGAAATAGCTGAGCTCAGAGACCAGGTTGAAACCTTCGTGTCCAGGCAATACTCTGGACTACTGCAGAGCGTTCAGACGAACGCCGCCGATACTGCAGCCATACGCCACGATCTTGACGGCGCCTTAGGGATCATCGATTCCAGGATTGCCGAAGATCTACGCATCATAGGAGAGCTGCAGTACCAGGTTGATCGTGAGGTGTCACACTCAGGTGAACGAACGGCGATGGTCGAGAACCTGCGCAACTACCTAGCGCAGATGGAGCAGCAGCTTGTGCTCGTACGCGACACAGGCGTTTCAGCAGTCAGGATCCTACACGATGAGATCCACGACCAGCTCCGCAACCGACCAACACCAGCCGAGGCCACCGACCTTGGCGACGTTCAGTCTCAGATCAATGACCTTCGATACCACATAGACCACACTACGGCGACGCTTCGCAACGAAGCACACGCCAACTCGTCGAACCTGATCGATATGTTGCAACGTATTGAGAGAGTCATCACTCAAAGGCTTGATGCGACCAACGCTGTCGTGCAGCCACTCGCTAACCGGATCTCTGACATCGAGCAGCGTTTTCCTGGCGTACAGGACGCCCTGGCAGAGTTGCGTGTCGGACGAGCCCAGACTGATCAGCTGGATTCTCCTCCCACGGTTTACGATTTCGCCCGCCTCGCTGACAGGTTGCAGGAGGTTGAGAAGGCGGCGGACCACACGCAGTTGGAGCTCTCCCAGGTTATTCGTGAGAGACATACTGAGAAGGTACGTGTTGAGGGGCACCTCGCACGTCTGGAAAGCGAGCTGGAGGCACAAGGCGCCCGTCTCCGAGCATACGAGCAACGACTTGATCGATGCTCACAACGTTCTCGGGATACTGATGAGTACACACGCCGAAAGGTGGCCCAAATACACGAAGACATGACGAGCTGGACGAATCAGCTGATCGACCACACCAACGACACCAGTCTCCACCTTCGACCTGCAACCGACCTGCACAGGCCGACGGCAGCGTCCGCTGAAGCACCGCAAGCTTCTGCAGGACAGCAACGACGTACGTCACCAGGAGCAGCCTCTGCGGCAGCTTCTGCACAGACACGCCATGTGTCTCCCGTGCGCACAAAACCGACTACTGACGGTGTACCGATACCCTCACAACCATTGTCTGCGGTTTCGGTCCATACTACAACTCCTATCAAGGAGTCAGACACCGTCCGAGTCCCTGTCTTGCTTAAGATCACGCAGCTGCTCGAGTGGCAGCAAAAAGGTACGGAAGAACTTTGGGGCCGCCTCAGGGCGACCATCCAAAGCATATGCCTTCCTATGCGTGGCTGAACAGCCCGAGTGTACCTTCGAGGACTTACAAGACAGTGGAGACTGTGAGAGCATCGATTGCAAACTCGCTACCGCTCGGAGCGACATCTTATCCTCAGACTTGCGCTACCAAATCAGGCTCATCGAAACCAGAGAGCACAAAGCAGGACGCATGCTCAAAGGGCGCCAGATCTACTGGCACATCCTACAGTCCTACAAGGTGACAGAGGTTGATGACGACCTGCACGACTTCGAGCGCCTTAAAGAACTGAGGATGAGAGATGAAGATTTGCAACGTTTTATTACTGACTGGGACGCTTTACTCTTGGAGTGCCGAGAAGCACCCGATCCAACGATCTTGGAATCTCTGTTTCGTACACAGATTCGGATACATGCCTGGATGAAACAAGACATGTACGAGTACCAGCGCATGAATATCAGCGATCCGAATCGTACCTATGATTGGCTCCGACAGCGCGTCCTGGACGTACTGGAGTTCAAACAATTGGAGAATAACAAGAATAAGTTACGGTACGAACATGAGACACGTTCTCAAGTCAATGTGTGCGCCGCCTGGAAGAAGGGCAATTGTCGCAATGGTGAACGGTGCTAGGATTTGCATACATATTCCAGGGATTGGAAGAACAACGAATCTTCCAGAGCATCGACAGCTGGTGGCAACTCCCGCCGCAGCGTGTCAACTCCTGCGAATCACAAGAAGCCAGCATCGAAACCATTTTGCTTCGAGTTCGCCAGGCGCAACACATGTACCAGAGGCGACAAGTGTAACTTTCCACACGTCGCACAGTGTAAAGACTTCGCACATAATAAGTGCCCCAAGGGCGACACATGCAAATACGCTCATCTTACACCTGGTGCGAAGACTCCCGAGCGAAGCCCGAGTCGACCACGGACCTCCAGTCAGGATAGTCGTGGCCGATCACCATCCCGCGGATCAGGAAGCCGACGTTCTTCACAACGCGGGGGGTTTCGCTACGCAAACGACTCACGCCATGGACGTGACAGCCGACGCCAATACGACCGATCTCGTTCAACATCCAGGAGGTCCCCAGACTCTCGCAGTCAATCGAGAAGTCGATACGACAGATCTTCGAGATCTACCTCCCGAGGACGAGACAACCGTGGCGGCGGGCGTGGCAGCCCACGCGGCCGTGATATATCATATGGTAGTGACAAAGGACGTGGCAGACGTTCCCCGAGCCGTGGTTCATCCCGTGGTTCTCCCCACGCCAGAGCACGTTCTCCTGCCAACTATCGACGTTCACGCCGTTCCGATCGCAGTCACGTCATTCGTGACAAGACCCTCATGGCCAACACTAAGGTCACTACGACGTCTACCAAAACACGCCGTCGGATACGATTCGACACACGTAATGTGGAATACCACCTACATACCGTATCCGGCAGGGCCAGATTGGACAAGTGGAAGGAGATGCCGAACGAGGGTGACATTGTCAATGTACCAGACCCGTTGCCACAACGATGGTGTGATCAAAGTGCAGACGCTCTACGAGAATGTCAAAAAGAGGCACAGCTATGGTACGCAGATCTATATGACTACCGACACAACAAGGAGTCGGTGGTCACACCAACTGCGACCCGACGATTCGATGACGCTGTCAAGTAGTCATCAAAGACAGCCCAGACGAAGACGACGACGATGCAAGTCGACCCACCACGCTCGACCGCTGCACTGACACGATCTTGGGTTCTCGACAGTGGTTCTGCGCATCATATTCAGGGTAAACACGAACTCACGCAGACCGAGTCGGATCGCATATCTATTCGCGAAGAGCATATTCTGGAAACCGCCAATGGTAATCGTACTGTCAACGAGCACTACGACATACGGCTACCCGAGGTTGGCTTACACAGTTCAGCCCTTGCTTTGCCAGACTGTCCATCTTTACTATCAGTTGGGAAACTGATTGAGGTTGATGGCTTTCGACAGCTTTGGAGTCCCGAGCTGGGCTACTTACTTCAGGGCCCGGGGGGCCAATGGTATAATATTCCAGTCAACAATAGAGTTCCAGAATTACGACTCGACGACCTGACACTGATACCACCACCACGTCTATGCACTTCGTCAGCACCCCGACGTCGTCAGCGCAAGCGTTCATCCGCACGCTGCAACGACATTTGTTGGTGCTGCAAAACTACAGAGCAGTCAACAACTGCAGATGAGCTACGGCCCCACATAGGGACCTGCCCCAAGAGACCACATGTCGGAGAGGGAGGAGGAGCACGGACCACCGCGGTCGAATAACCTTCCGACACAAGCAAAGACGAGCCTAACGTGGACACACCCACCGACTCGCCTACGTCTCAGACGCAGTGTTCTCCTCCAACATGCGGGGGGCTAGCAGATACAGCTCAAGCAGATAACGACATACCGACGGAGGCGCTCACGCGAATGAACCACGACAATGATCGCGTTCTTCCAAACAGACAGAAGGAACCGATTGACCCGATGTATTGCATGACTCACAGTCCAAAACACCCTGACTGTGAGATTTGTTCTCGCACGATGGCGCAGAATGCTCCGTGTCGACGACAGCGCGAACCACATCCACCGGCAGACCCCACCGACGAGGATAAAGCCTACGAAGCTTTTGTCCCGAAGAAGTTTGGTGAGGCTTCAACTGCCGACCATATCGTCCTGGCCAAAGACGATGCCGCAGACAAGCACGGCGACCAGTATGCACTCGTTGTCCTAGACAGATACACCGGCATCTTTATGGCCTACCCAGCACTACACAAAGACGCAGCTACCACAAAGGCATCCTTTCAACAGTTCATCGCCGCGAACGATGAGGTGAAGCATATCTATACAGACAACTCTGGAGAGCTTCAGAAGGCTTGCCGCCAACTGGGATGGAGACACGACACGAGTGCGCCGCATCGTCCGCAAACGAATGGATTGATCGAGCGCATCGTCAAGATTGTCATTCTCGGTACGAGAGCTGTGTTGCATATGTCTGGTCTGGGACACGAATGGTGGAAAGAGGCCATGCAAGCCTTTTGCTGCGGACACAATTTTGTGCATACATCCGCGGGCGTTGCTGCCCTCAATGAGGGGCATGCCGATAAGACAGCTCATGAAATACGCTTTGGTGAAAGCTTTCCCGGGCACTGCGTACCATTCGGTGCTCGGATCTTCTGGACATGCCTCAACCCCGAGATTAACGACGAGACTGCGAAGGTTAAAGAAAATACTCGAGAAGGGTTATTCATGGGTTACCATTTACACTCTGGTGGACGATGGTCAGGTGACTACCTCGTCTTGGACACGGCTATATACGCCAAGAATCCTGATGGGGAACTGTGTCACGTGCACAGAGTCAAAGACATCATCATCCCTGATGGCAAGTTCACCTACCCGGTGAAAGAAGGTACTCTACGACATCATAACCCTGAGGCGCACGACGAGGTCAAGGCATCTACCTCTCGCCCCTTGGGCGACAAACCAGTGCCCGATCCTCCACTTTCCTACCCCAAAGAATGGGATGACCCGTCTATGATGACAACGGAAGACAACGCTGCTGATATCCACGCATCGGCCTCTGAGGTTGCTGCGCCGGCGCCGGAGCCCGACTACTGGGAACAGCGCGGATATTGCGTCATCAGACATATTCGTACTCCACGCAAGAAATTTTCATCCCGACGGACGACGTCATGAACATACCTGTACCTGTTGATCAACTCGACGTGACACGAGATTTCAAGACGACTTCTACTTTTGAAGGAGAAAGTGACTTTCGCGATGTTTGGGATGGTGTCAGCGCCAACGACCACAGGGAGTTAAGCGAGCCATGGACAGGCACGGTTCGATTCTATGAGCTTCCAAAAATCACGCCAGATGGCAAAATGGTGGTCCGCGGCCGCGAGACACGTATACAGACTACTACACGTCCTGATCGCATTCTTCCCGAGCATTGGAAAACCCTATCTCGTGGACAACAGAAGAAGGAAATCGACTACGCCGAAGACGTTAAACGAACTCGCGAGATTCGTGACCGAGCTGCACTTCGAGTGTGGACAAGACAGGACAAACAGGTCAACAATTTCCGTACCACTGCAGCCGGCGGACCAACATGGAATATTGTGGAACGAAGGATTACATACGACACTGACAACGGCGCAGTCATCCGTGACGAGAACGTCAAAGGCGTGACGAACAAAGAAATACTGTATACCAAACTACCTGGTGGGCCACGTGACATTACTACGGTACTGTACTACCGCCAAACACCACAACAGCACGCTGGAGAAGAACGTGCTTTGGTACTTGTGGATGGTGAAGGAACCGACTTTGGGACCATGAACCCGCTCATACGCCAGTTCACCCAGTCGGTAGCAATACCCACTATGCCACGTGAGACGATCTACACACCGGCACACAGAGACAAAATCCCCGATTCCTCATGGGCACGCCCGGCCCTAGTTACCAGAAACCTGAGTAAGAAAGAAGTTGCCGCATAACCACGTGCACAGGAAGCCCTACGAAAAGAATGCGAGAGATGGGAAAATAATCAAACGTGGATGTTGGAGACTGTTGCAGAAAATGCTGATATTGAGTCACAAGCTATTCGCACTGGGACGAAAGTTTATTTTTCCAATATCTTGGAACTATCTTCAGTCAAACACGAAGATCTTCCACCTGATCTGCGTAAATTCAAGGGCAGAGTGGTGGTTCAGGGCAATACAGGCAAATATGAAATTGGTTTGGCCGCCGTATTCGCCGACGCCGCTTCCAGTGCTTCGCATATTGAGGCTTCCAAACTTTGCGATGCTACTGCATTGTTGCCACAATATGCGGGCGAACAAAGTGATGCACCTGGGGCCTACGCGCAAGCATTACTATACGGCGACGGACGAATCGATCCAGTTGATACTTGGATTACCATACCTAAATGGCGACAACCGACATCCTGGTCAAAATGCAAGAATCCAGTGTGCCGATTACGATCGGCACTATACGGACACCCTCTTGCAGGGGTCTTTTGGGAACGCAAGTGTCGCACATGCTTAGAGAGCGTTGGTTTCGAGCCTATTCCAGGATGGGAGTGTGTATGGCGACACAACAAACTGGGACTGATACTTCCAGTATATGTGGACGACTTCAAATTAGCCGGACCAGCTCACAATCTACAAGCTGGCTGGGATTATATCCGCAAAAGCGGTATTGACTTGGATCCACCTACGCCATACTCGCAATATCTTGGCTGTGGACAACAGGCATACGATGTACCACAGAACATCTTCGACAAAATAATGTCTACCATACGACCCATGTTGCCCGTACACAATGAGAAAGATCACAATACAGCCAAACAAGTTCGTGGAATTCGACATGATATGCTTGGTTTTACCGATCAGTGCATTGAGCGGTACCTGGAATGCGCTTCCAAGCGCGCCCAGGGACCGGGGTCACGTCGGAAACGATCCGACTCGCCGAGGACTTCGCGATCCAAATCGCCTGCATCCTCCGGGTCGGTCGCCAGACCTACTAGTGTGCTCAACGCACGGCCACGATCATCCAGCCCAGCAAGACCGGTCGATACGACATCTACTACAACAGATCCCATACCAGTCACATGCGATGACCTACCTGACGCCGAAACCCCTGGCATCGAGGACACCTCCTTCACCGATTCCGATTACTCCGACGAGGGCATCCTTAGCCAGGCCGCGGCGAGCGTACTGATGAAGATTCTCTACCTGGCACGGTGCTGTCGTTTCGATTTAGCATACATCCAGTATGTATGCTAGCCAGAGAAATTACCAGATGGAATACCACGTGTGATAAACGTCTACAACGATTGATATGCTACATCAAAACGACGCGTGCACATTGTTTCCACGGATGGATAGGTGATTCGTCAGACAAGTTATCCATCATGCTCTTCACTGACGCCTCGTTCGCCGATTGCATTACATCATCCAAATCCACTACCGGCGTCTTCGCCGCGCTTGTTGGACCCAATACGTTCTTTCTTGTCAACGCTGTGTGTAAGAAACAAACGGTTGTGTCGCATTCATCTACAGAATCCGAGATCGTTGCTCTTGACTCAGCACTACGACTGGAAGGACTACCACTGCTCTCATTCTGGGAAGCCGTGGTGGGAGTTGCCAACACATGCAAAGTGAAGAATACTTGCCTGAGCTGCCAGGGGCGCGCCGACACGGCGATGTGTCCGACGTTGGCCGCCAAAAAGAAGCGTGAGCCATCGCCTCGCAAGGCGCCCCCCACAAGGGGATCTTCTTCTAGCCGTAGGCAACTACCGCTAAATACGGAGTTACCTACGCCTCCAAAGAGGCGTACAATATCCCATGAGGGTGCCGTATTGCACGTGGATCCAGAACCAGCTCAGGAGATTAGTGCTCCCAAAGTGCGCCTTATCGTCCTCGAGGATAACCAGGCCGTGATCAAAATTGTCTAAAAGGGACGTACACCAGCACTTCGCCATCTTCATCGTGCTCATCGTATCAACCTGGATTGGATATGCGAGACGTGCCAACTCGAACATATCGAGATCAAATATGTAGGTACAAAAGAGCAGATCGCAGATATGGTGACCAAACATTTCGAGCCGAAGAAAGCAGACCTATGGAGGGACCTCTTGGAACACTCGCTCACCTTTCCCGCTACTCCGGTACAATGTCCTCCAAAGAAACCGTGGAAACCACTTGCGAGGGCCTCGGAGGCCCGACGGTTTACCTCATGTTGCAGAACCTCCAAAACTGGATGGATGCCCGGAAGTATGCAAAATATTACTTACAGAAAAAGAGAGATGGGGCGAGGTAGGATCAGAATGTGGAATGCAGTGCGTTGGGCAAGCTAATCACGAGGGCATATGCGCATGTATGTGCCACATTGGTGTGCCCGCTGCAGCTACTGGTTCGCGCGCACCTCGTTCAAGAGCACGTTCCCCGCGCGGTGGACATCCCCGCCATCCTCCCTCGCCTCCACAGGATACAGAGAGGTCTAGGACACTCATTGTACGTCTATGCTGCAGCAATTTTACGACTCGAGCTGCACAGCTTACAGGCATCCTGTTCGCTGCGTGCGAAGCGAAAATAAGTGAGATCGGTTCTAATCCCGATACCCCCATCCACGAGATGGATCAGGCACAACCGCTCCACCTCATCGGCTGGCCCATCGGCTGCGACGCTGAGTACGGCCCGAGCGCCAAGGACGACGACCGCGTGGGCTTCACGTACCACGCTCAAACTGGTCGCCCTCGTGATCCTGATGATGGATACATATACGTACATCAGCGGCGCGCTGATCGCAGTGCAGATTTTGATCTCCGCGTACCCGACGAATCCACTATTCGAGAAATTGCCCGCTCTGCGTCCGCCGACGTCAAGAGTTGGATCAGCGATACTGGTGGATCAGTCGGCGGCAACGCCAACTACGAGTACAGCACATTTACGGCTACACCATGGCTGTCTTTCATGAGGGCTATGTGCATGCTTTCCAGTATGCCCTCATATATACTCCTTATCCTCACCTCTCCTGCGCCTGGCCGTTTGGGCTCAGGTATTGGGACGGATCGATCATACCTTTGATCGTGCAGGAGGGAAAGACATCCATCTATCCTTCCTTCCCTCTACCAGCGGATCAGGGGTTCTGTACCCTTGTACTTCAACCCCATACACACCTTACACCCCCCTGCCTCTCAGGGCTGCATGAGCCTTGGGGTGCTCCACAACGTGCTGACGACACGGTGGCGGATCTTGGCTACGCATACCATCGCGCCCCTCCACTTGGGACCAAGCGTCTCGCTCCATATGGTGAACTTGCATGATCACGCCGTGGAAGCCTCGCAAACCTCTCCAGTCATAGAAAGATCGCCTTCGAATCGAACCTGATACTGCGTCCACACAGCCATGCTGCTATTCGCCATTCCCCCCTTATGGTCACTCGCCAGCGTGTCGCAGCAATCGCGCACTTCCCCGAAACTACCACAGGTTGGCGCCATCTCCATTTCCATTGTCCCGCATCCGTGATTGTATGATCCTTGGCACGCGATATATATATATATATTATATATATATATATATATATAATATATATATATATGTATTATATATATATATATATATATTATGTATGTGTGTGTATATATATGTTTATCAGTAGGGGTTGGAAGAGGAGCCTCTGGACCACCTGCGCCCAGAAGGCTGGTGGGTCTTCTCAGAAGGCCGGGGTACTTCCGAGCCTTCTGAGAAGGCCCGCCTTTTCTCACTTCCCCCCCGTGCTCGCCGCCGAGTATGGCTGCGGCATCTACGCCGCGACGAATATGACCTTCGGCCATAACTTCGGCTGCGGCCACAAGTGCGCTTTCCTGTGCCTTGCCGTGCCGGGCGCTGCCCAGGTGTGCACCGGTGGCTCTGGCAAGCTCAGGGGGAACTACGACTCGCTGAGCAACGGGGCCCTGCGGCTGTACCGGTCCTCCGATCAGATGTTGCCGCTCTTCTTCACGGACGTCGCGACCGCGCCCCGCCTCGAGGAGTGCGCGAGGAACATCATCGCCTTTTTGGCCCAAAGGGGCCTCGGCAGTGTCGATGCCAGCGTTCCGCCGTTCAGGGCCAAGGAAACCGTGGATGCCCTGTGGCAGGACGCGTGGTGGAAGGCGAGAGTGCGCAAGCGACACCCCGATGGCACCTACGACATCGAGTGGTTGCCACCTTATCAGGCGTACCCCGCGGAATGCAGAGTTGCCGCAAGGCTTTTGCGCAGGCCATCCGGTTGACAGCAGACGCCCCAGTGTGCTAGCCGTCTCAGTCGTGGTGCGCCCACGCAATTCCAACTTTGCCCCTTCCTCTTCTCCTCTCGTAGGATGCAACTCCTGGGTGGTTCGATTTTCAATCGGCGCTGGTTTATTATCCCTGGTCGAAAGCTGACCTAATCTGGCAGAGTCCCACTAAATCTAATTTAGTCCTGCTAAATCTGGCTTAATCCCACTTGATCTGGCATAACCCAGCTTAATCCCGGACTTCATCCAGCCATATCCGCTTCAATGGCCCTGTAATCGGCTTGTAGCCCTTGATCGTTCTGACAAAGAGCCTTCATGAGTTGCCTGCTATTCTCTGCCTCCCTCCTCGAGACGGCATGTGATGACCCAGGCGTCCGTAGGGGCGCGGAGATGATCGCGCCTCGCGCGTCGCGTTCTTGGCCAGAGCTGTTGCCCTTCTGCAGGTGGGGCGGCACCTGGGCCAGGGCACGGAGATACCCGCGCATCGCGCACCGTGGGGCGCGATGCGCGAAGGTAGGTGACCTGTACGAGGCGTCAGAAATGGGCTGGCTTTGGAGGGTATCGAAGGAGGTGGCGTCTCCTCCTCGGCCGCGAGGCGGCGGAAGGCTAGCGGTAGCCCGCGGAAGTAAAACGATGTTGGGTGACCCGTACGAGGCGCTCCAGAAGGGGGCTCGCCTTGGAGGACGTCGAAGGTGTTGGCGCCGCCTCCTCGGCGGAGGGCTGGGCGGAAGGCCGGCGAGAATCCGCGGGAGTAAGGAGGTGGCCGCTCCGCCGGCGGACGCCAGTGGAAGGCTGGCGGAATCCAGCGGAAGTACATATCGGTCGTTGAAAGTAGGTATTGTTGGGTTCCCATCTCCCGATTTCCTTCTAGCGCCTTCCTGCCTCAAGAATCGACATGACTTCGGGTTGTTCTTCTCTGGGAGGGCCTGAACCCAATCTAATTTATCCGCCTTCTACTTCATCATGTTTTTACCTGCTTCTTCGGACCGACGTTCAAACATCAGCCCCCCCAAGAGATGACATGATTTTTTGGTTCAGGGTTTTGGAGCCCGCCATATTACCCAATACCATCTGGTCGAATCCGAAGCGGTGCGACAATGCAGTTGGTATCCGTTTGGAACCTCGATCAGGGGAACCTCTAGGAGAGGAAGAGGATCTCTCTGGATCGGATCCTGGCTCTGGCGTGTCCCGCATGAGAATGTTTCGGGCGTGCGCACCTTCGTCTTGAAACTCTGGTCGAGCCTCAGCTGTTGTGATCAGCCCTTGTGTTCCCAGGGATAAAACATGCGGCATAATGGCGAGAGCAACGCCTGTTCACCTCGAATGTCCACCGCCTCGGAAAGGCCTCGACCCAAGGAAACGAGCAAAACCTAGGAAACGGGGGCGCGTACCTCAGAGCGGAAAGAAAGACGAATTCGGGAAACAGGGAACGCACGAGCCCAGGATGTGATCGTTTTCTCATTCATTGTTTTGCCGATCGGCGTGGGCCCCCGCCCCCCCTGGAGTAGATCTGGGGTGTTCTTGGCGCATGCTATAGGCAGGAGGGGTCTCCCCCACACGACGCACTGTTGCAAACAGCCCCGTCAAGCAGAGGTCCGGAGCCAGACCTCCCCCCCTCCTCCCCCCTTCCGCCCAGTGTCGAGACGCCGAGTAAGAAAGCGCTCACGATCTCGGGGCCCGTCGATCATGGGACGCTAGCCGTGGAAGGCAGGAGAGCTGGGCGAGGCGGAGGGGCACGAGGAGGAGGAGGAGCACGCTGCAGAGGAGCAGGAGGATGAGGGCGACAGTGAGGAGGCGGAGGGGGGAGGTGGGTGGGTCCGTGACGAGGAGGGAGAGGAGGTAGGGGGAGGGGGCCTGCCCACCGCTTGTCTGTCTGCTCGTCGTCGTCGTTGTCCCTCATCGTACCCGCCCCCGTCGTCGTCGTCGTACCAGTCGCCCGTTCGGATTCGCACTCGCACCGGGGCACTCTCAGCCAAACGTTCCGAGCGGAAAGTGCTAGGGATCTCCGCGTCGAGCGCCTCGGTGTCAGGGCCCCTTCTCTGCCTCTGGCTGGTCTTCGGGCCCGCCAGAGCAGCCTTTAGATTCTCAGGCCACGTTCTAGGAGTGTCTGGCCAGACGGCCATTTCAGAACATGGGGGGAGGAGGGACGGGGTCGGAGGGGCGGTGCGCCGTATGTCCGCGGTCACGCCGTTCGCGGGGGGCGGTCTCCAGGGTGCGCGGGGGTCTTTGTGTCCTTTTCAGCTGCTTGAGAAGGGCTGCGGCTGCGCGGAGGAAATTATGATGAGGAAGAGGGGGTGGAGGAGGAAAAGGGGGCGATGGGGGAACATATAACGAGGAGGAGCGCGAGGCGAAGGAAGACGACGTTGGGGAAGAGGAGGACGAGGAGCAAGAGCGGACGTGTCACGCGGACAGCGAGGAGAAGGAGGATGATGGGGAAGAGGAGGAGGCGCGAACGGATGAAGACAATGAGGACGCGACGTGCCGCGAGCAGGGGGAGCAGGTCGACCATGAGTTGCAGGAGGAGGTCGTCGCGGTCGTCGTTTGGGCGAGGGATCCGGGGCAGCCCGTCGGCTGCTGCCCGCGTTGCCGAGTGACGGATACAGCGGAATCTCATTTGATTCGGCCTCCGTGTGCTGCTGCGACGTAAGCAGACTGGAGAAGTATTGTGCGCCCCCAGCTTTGCCGCGCGGCGAGTGGAATAAAACAAGTGGCACGCGTGCCCTGGCTCTTGCACCAAGGAGCTGCGAGGGACAGGAGGCTTTCCCCTCCTTCCTCTAGGAGTTTCCTTCCGTGGTCGGGAGGGGGGAGGATGAACGATGAACGACGAACGAACGGCGAACGAAGGTAAAGAGGTCCGAGCTCTAGAACACAGCTGTGCAAGACAATAGTATCCAGTTGTGCTGCCCCGCGATGCCGCTGCCACGCTCGGGCGTGCGCGGGGGGCAGGGAGTGCCTTGGGGGGGAGGGGGGACTCGCCGCGGACCCTTCCTCCGCGGAGTTTCACTTTGGGCCCCTTTCTGCCTTGAGCGCCCAAAACGCAGTGATTTGGTCGCAAACGTGGAGCGCATCCTGGGATCGGTGCGGGAGGGGACCTACTCGGGATGGGGCAATAATCAAGGGGGGAGTGATCAACCTTCCGATTGAGTCTGCCCAGTCCCGCCCCCCTCCATCCTTCTTCCCCTCCTCATCCTCCTCCTCTTCCTCCAACCCACCCCTTACCCGTTCCGACGGCACGTGTCCAATCCCCCCAGCGGATCCAAGGGGGGGGGGTCGATTCTCGCCCCATCCAAAGTAGTGCTGCACGATACGGAAGTGCCCGACGCCCGCCTGCCGCTGCAAGCGCGGCGCGTGGCGGATTCTTCCAGCTCCGAGGCGTTGCCGCGTGACGGGTCGAGCTGGGTGCGATCGGTTTGCGTCTGCTGCGTTGCCGCGTGACGAGCAGAGTGGAATCGCATGTTTTCTGGAAAGCGCGTTGCCGCGCGGCACGGGGGAGCGGAATGCCATTAGTTCGCTTTCCAGGCGTGCCGCGTGACGGGTAGAGCAGAATACTATCGCTTCCGCCGCCTCGTGCTGCCGCGCAGTGATTGATGGAATAGCGCGTTGTCTGCCTCTTGTGCTGCTGCGCGACGAACGGAGTGGGATCTCATTTCTCCCGCTTTTTGCGATGCCGCGCAGCGTGCGTGTATGTATGTATGCATGCATACATGCATGCATGCATGCATGCATGTATGTATGTGTGCATGCATGTAGGTAGGTATGCATGCATGCATGCATGCGTGCGTGCGTGCAGGTATGTATGCATGCATGCATGCATGCATGCATGCATGCATGTATGTATGTATGTATGAATGTATGTATGTATACATGTATGTATGTACGTGTATGTATGTCTGTATATGTGTAGCTGTATTGATTTATGTATGTATGTATATACGTGAATATATATGCATATATGTATGCATGCATGTTTGTATGTATGTATGCATGCATGTATCTATGTACGTACATGTATGCATGTATGCATGTATGCATGTATGCATGCATGCATGTATGTATGTATGTATGTATGTATGCATGCATGTATGTATGCATGTATGTATGTACGTATGTATGCATGCATGCATGCATGTATGCATGTATGTATGCATGTATGTATGTATGTATGTATCCATGTATGTATGCATGTATATATGTGTGTATGCTGGTACGTATGTATGTATGCATGTACGTACGTACGTACGCACGCACGTACGTATGTATGCATGCATGTATGTATGTACGTACGTATGTACGTGTGTACGTATGTACGTATGTATGTATGTATGTATGTATGTATGTATGTATGTATGTATGCATGTATGTATGTATGTATGTATGTACGTACGTACGTACGTCTCTCTCTATATCTCTATATATATACATGCATGCATGCATGCACGTATGCGTGTGAACGTATGTGTGCATGCGTTCATACATGTATGCATGCATGTATATGTATGCATGTTATATGGATGCATGTATGCATGCATGATGAATTGAGAGTCTTCGAGCGGGTATTCATGTATAGTGTTGGTCCAGCACTGCTCTCCAACAGCAAACGTGCCTATGCAGCTCTTCGGGTAAACCGTGACGATGGCGGCCTAAGGGGCCAATCGCGCGGTGACCATCCAGGGAGGTCACCGATGCCCACCGCACACTGATGGCCCCTCCGCCGCCCTCGGAGGCGGGCAGCGCCGAGAGCGCCGCTGGGCGCGAGACAGGCCACGTCTCGACCTTCTACGGGTGGATCGCGCCGCGGGCGCTGGGTTTCTTCGGGCTGCTGATCGCTCTGACGGCAGGACACGCTGAGACTGGCCGCGGCAGCCTGATGCGACTGGGCCTTGGCGGGGCCCTTGTCTTGTGGGCAGGCGCCTGGCTGGCCGTACTGAAGGTGCGAAGCTGGTGGCGCGCGTCGTCAGGACAGCAGGCCGAGGCGGACGCCCTCCGAGCCCAGCTGGCGAGCCTGACGCTGGGCACGGCGGGGGCTGGCGGCGCTGCCGCAGAGGAGAGCGGCGGCGCGCCTGGGCCCCCTGCGTTTCCACCGCCCAGCGCGCCCCCGCCTGGAGCGGCTCAGCCTGCGGCCTCGGCGTTCGCCCCCCCCCCCCCCCCCCCAGCGTGGACCCCGCCATGGGCGCGTTCCACGCCTTCAGGGCGGGGGGGGGCGACGCGAGCCCGCTGACGTGGTCTGCGGCCCCGCACGGCATGGCGGCGCCGCCAGTGGCAGCTGCTGCCTCCCCTGCGGCGGCCGCGGCCGTGGCGGGCCTTCCTGTCGCAGGAGTGCCCGCGATGGGCCCAGGAGGGCCTGGCGTGCAGGCCTCGTCGTGGGCGGCGACATGCGCGAAGGGGCTCAAGGGGGTGCTGATGTCGCTGCACGCCGGGGCGAGCTCCGACCCGTGGTGGGGTCGGAGGTTCTGGCGCCACGTGGCCGAGCTCGAGAAGGTGGGGACCTTGGACCCCGCTGTGCGGGCGGCCCTCGTGGCTCGAGGATACGTAGGAGAAGGCACGCTCTCGCCGCCCGACGTGAAGTCCTTGGATGTGGTCCTCACGGGGTTCGAGAGTCTGGGGACGACGACCTCCTTCGACGGCGCGTTCGGGGCGCCCGCAGCAGCGGGCGGAGCGGAGGTCGACTCCTGGGCCCACGCGCTGCCGCCCGACTTCAAGCGGGCGGGGATGGATATCTATCGGAACATACGGGCAGCAGGCAGCACGAGCATTCGACATTGGCTTCAGCAACAGTTCCAGGGATATCGTGGAGGGGAGCAGTGGCAATCCCTGTGGAGTACAGCTGCGACTCTAGACTTCGAGCTGGGGAAGTGCGTGTCGGATCAGGACCTGATGATATGCCTCAGCACGAACGACAATGTGGAGATCGGGCTGCGACATCTATCGGCGTTTGTATACGAGTCGAGGACGCACGATAAGGCGGGGGCAGCTAGACTACGAGCAGTTACAGCCCCAGGAAGTGGAGTGGACATCGCACCGGGCTGGCTCATCACGGAGGCGACGACGCACAGCAAAAAGGAACGCCAGCGAGCGGAACGGATTGCTTCGGAACTACGACGGCGGCAGAGCGGCAAGGATAAGGGGGGCAAGGGCCGCGGACAAGGAGCGCCGAAGAGTGGCGCGGGGTCTGCGCCTCCCGAGGGCCCTCTGCCGGGAGTCGCGGGGCAGGGGGCAGCAGAACGCTCGCGGAGAGCAGCGGCAGTATCAGTGTGAGGATGTGGCAGGATACCCCCCAGGCACGCACTGCTCAGTCCTCCCACCTGGTGGGGCACCAGAGACCAGAAGGTGCCGACCTGGGGGGCTTCCGCCAGGTACGCACTGCTCAGTCTCTACGCCCGTCGGGGTTTCGAGGGCCAGAGGGTGCCGACCTGGGGGGGGGGGGGGGGGGGGGGGGGGCGGGGAAATGGGTTTTGAATCAGCGAAGCCGAGTGAAGAAGCGAAGTCGAGCCATATATCGAATTCCCGTTCTGTTTCTGATCTGGCCTCTGCTTTCGGTACCAGTGATGCAGTTCTTTCAGTTCCACTCCTTGCACAACCAGGACTTGCGTCGGTGCGATCGGGTCGAAGTTGGCAGCGCCTTCGTCGGAAGCAGATGGTGAGAAAAGTTGCCAATCGAATGCTCAGCGCCCTCAACTCGACCTACCTGGGCAATATGAGACAGCAGACCACACCATGGCAGCGGAGATATTCTTGTGATATGACGACGAGTTCTGCTGTCGGGCGGGCCCAGGCGCGGGCTATCCAGCGCGCTAAGGACCAGCTCTATGTTCGCCGACTGCATCCAGTGACAGGCGTACAAGCGACGTGTGAGCAATTGGAGTTTGACCAGATAGGCTACAGCAGAGTGCGCAGGAGAGACGTCCACGCGGAGTTTGTGGCGGACAGGGTGGTCGAGGTCACGGCGATGAAGGAGGTCCCGCTTCTCGAGGCGCTGCCGGAGGACGAGGCGGCGTACTATGCGAAGGAGGAGAACGTGATCGATATGACGGGCAAGTCCATGCAGCACGTGGAGGAGTTGGAGAGACAGTATGGTTTCTTTGGTGGTCAAATGGATCAGTGGATATCTCATTCACACCGTGGGGGTCTTCCCCCAGGACTGTGGGTTTTCAAGCCGAGGAGCGAAGTGATGACTATAGATGGAGTCTCGGCTGTGCTGAAGAAAGATGGTTGTAAGTTGGGGAAGCTTATCATGGCGGTGCCGACCAATTTTCTCTGGAGTGATGTACGACGTCGAGGCGAGCATGGCCTCGGAGGAGGAGGTGCGCTGGCAATGATGCGAGCGCCAGGCATGGAGATGCACATGGAACGTTTTGACGAGAGCAACGCGTTCTCTTCGGTTTCTTTGCCGGAGTGGATGTGGAAGTGGATGGCTACTCCAGCTATCCCTGCAGCAGCTGTGTGGTCTCTACTGCCGGAGGATATGAGGAGGTCGCTTCAGGAGTGGTCTCTGGTGTGCCCTTGCTGCGCCAGGCTGCCGATGGGGCTATCTCATGCGGTCCACATCCTGATGCTGGAGCTGCCTGGCGAGGCCGCCGTGGAAGATGTCGAGTGGGTCGAGGAGCAGGCCAGGCGCCGAGCTGAGCGGCGCCAGGGGGCAGAGTTCTCGCCGCAAGTTCCAAACCAAGGTCCGCGACCTGAAGCAGGAACGGCGCCGGGTGCTCATGGTGCTTCGCACCTTCGCAGGCGGAAGGAGGAAGATGGACGTTCAACGCTATGTGGAGGAGTTCGCAGTCGAGTACGGAGTGCCGCTCTTTATCTTCGGTGTCGACCTCGCTTTCGACCGTGGATGGGATCTGTCGGACCCCCCCCTGATTGCGATGCTGCCGGAGATGATCGAGCGAGGCCTAATCGACATAATCATAGGTGCCCCGCCCTGCGCAACGTGGAGCAGGGCTCGCTTTCAGGGAGGTGGCCCTCGCCCCCATCGCTGTCGCTCGGAGCCCTTGGGCAGAAGTGATCTGACGAAGGATGAGCGAGAGAGGGTCATGGAGGCGAACGTCCTGCTGTTCAACCACTTGGCCATGTGCGACGTGGAGGGGCAGTGCGGGGGGGTATCTGATTGAGCACCTCGCGGATCTAGGAGGGGGGCCCTGCCCGAGCATCTGGGACCTGGAGGCAGTGAAGGGCATGCTGGAGAGGCACGGCGTGCAGGCCACCAGGATCGATCAGTGCATGTACGGGGGGCTGTCGAAGAAACCCACCACGTTGGCCTCGAACCTGGGTGGCGCCGATGCGCGGGCGCCGATGTGTGACGGCAGACACCGTCACGAGAAGGCCTACGGGAAGGATGAGCGTGGCATCTTCATGTCGCGCAGACTTCAGGCCTACCCTCCAGGGCTTTGTCGCATGATCGCCCTGACTGTGGTTAAGACGGCGCTGCGGATGCTGGCCGCGGGCCGAGGGCCAGGTGGGTGGCTGAGAACGGGGCGTGAGAAGTCTCGACATGCACAATGGAGTTACGAGAAGGAGAAGGAGGGCCTCCTTTGTGCTGAATGAGCTCTATCGCCGGGGGGGCGGTGTGAGGCTGCGCCCTGGCTTTCAGGCGATCTACGTGCACGTGGGCGACGGGCTGAGTGCCGCAGCGTCCCCCGGAGGAGGATCGGGAGACAAGGTGAGCGAGCAGATGGTGCAGAAGGTCGCCGACGCGTGGGAGCAGGCAGGGTTCGTTGTCAACGAGCGTGAGAAGATCGAGGAGGGCTCCAAGATCGTGGGCTACGAGTTGCAGAACAGCCCACCTCGACTGAGGTTGGCAAGTACCAAGGCCAGCTACTTGGAGGCGGCGCTGACGTGGATCATGGAGACGCCCTGGGTGGGCGTGGAGCTGCTCAGGGCCCTGGTGGGCGTATGGCTGTGGAGGGCGCTACTGAGGCGCGAACTTGTGGCCATCCCTGCCGCTGTCTTCGACCTGCTGGAGAAGAGACAGGGGCAAGTCGTGCGCTGGTGGGCCTCGGTCCGCCGTGAGGTTCGTGTCATGAGGGGCCTGATCCTGATGATGACCTGCGCGCTGGACTTGCCCGCGGCATCGTTCCTGATCGCGTCGGGCGCGGAGGGGGCTAATCGGACCGACCACGGTGGATGCGGAATCGTCGGGGCGCCCATCACCATCGAGGAGTCGGAGGAGGTTATAGCAGCGGGAACGAGGCCTGGGCAAACAGTGTCGAGGCTAGACGGTGCGCTCCTACACCTGAACCGTGCCGACCGCGAGCAACGAGGACGCATTCCGGTTGCCCGCATCCCGCGTGCGATATTGCAGATCCCTCAGGAGATGTGGCGCGAGCTGGATGCAGGCAGATGGCGGGCCCCGGATCACATCATTCTGGGCGAGGGCCGCGCCGTGGTCAGGCTACGCCCGGCCCTCTCGCTACTCCCAGCAGCTCATGACCACGCTGTCTGCAACATGGAGGACAACGAGCCTCTGACCTCAGCAGCGGCGAAGGGGCGGTCGTCGGCCCCACATCTGAACTACCTGCTGAGGAAGGTATGTGCGCTCTCAGTGGCGACGGGCATCAAACTATACTTACCCTTGGTGGACACCGCACACCAGACAGCAGATGAGTTGTCTAAACGGAAGTGGCGTGGCTTGGTGCGCTCGGCGTGCAGGGCCTCGCCGGGTCGACCCTGGCCAAGCAGCTCGGGTGACCGAGAAGACTTTAGAAGTTTATCGCAGCGCGGGGCTCAGGGTCTCGACATGGGCCCTGCAGCGCGGTCTACCTCCCAGCGGTGCTGACGAATGCGGCGATCTTTTAGTTGAGTACATAAATGATCAGATTGAGCACCTCGCTCCAGCTAATTTCGTGAATATTGTTGCGTCAGTGGAGCTCTTCTTTCCTCGGATGCGGGGAAAGTTTCTATGGGGCAAGGCAGTGATTGCTGGATGGGAGAGAGATGTAGGACGCAAGCACACGGTACCTCTCGGGAAGTTGCCTGGCAAGCTCCTCGGGGTCCACTTGGCTTCCAGAGGGGATCCCCGTTTGGGCTTTGCTCTTATTGTCCAGTGCCGCGCGGGCCTGCGCCCCTCGGAGCTCTTGGGCATGCTACCTGAGGATCTCATCTTCCCTCGCGACCTGGGCGAGAACATCAACCTCGCCGCGGTATCAATTGCTCTCTCTCGGGGCTCGGACGGGGGCCAAGCTCGATAGGCCCCAGGTGGCTCGTATCTTCCAGGAGGACCGGGACATCGTGGAGGCGCTAGAGGACATCGCGAAGGCCACCCCGGCTGGGACCCCGCTCTTCCCCTGCAGCTTGGCTCGGTGCCGCGAGGTTCTCAAGGGTGCAAAGGGCTCGCTTGGATTATCCATGGGGTGGAGGCCTCGCAGCCCCAGAGCAGGATGGGCCAGTGATTCGAGGGCCGAAGGGCTCGCGTTTGAAGAAGTTCGGGAACGAGAGAGGTGGATTTCCGATGGGGGGTTGCGCATTTATTTCGACATCGTTGGTGCAAGCCACGTCCTCGCCCAGCTAAACACGAAGGGCTTCGCGCAGCGGCTGTGCTGGCAGAAGGGGGGCTGGCGCCAGTACTTTCCAGCGTTCATCTGGGGGGCGCATCAAGTGCCCGGGCATGTCTCCCAAGGGCTACGTGAAGGACAAGACATCATGGGGGCTGGGTCAAGGGCCCCGAGTTGGCGTGCATGGGGAACGTGCCGCCCCTGCCGAGCACGCCCGGGACACCCGCCAGCTGGGTGCAGTGTACAAGTGCTCCTCCATCGGGGGCGGCGCCCAGGGCGGCCCCCCCAGGGGCGGTCTCGCTGGTGCACGCGCCGCCCAAGGCCAAGAGCCCTGGGATGCTGCCGCCGCCCACGGTGCTGTCGGCACCTCCTCCAGAGGCAGCAGGACATGCAATGCCAGGAGGACTGCAGTTTTACGCCCAGACCCAGCCCAGAGTATATCCAGTCAGAGTGCCCAGGGTAAGCTTCGTCAAGATGGCTGTCAATTGCAGTAAAGTGATCAGGTCAGTGTGTGGGCCGTGCTTCGTTCCTGCCACCCTCCTCCTGGTGCTCTTCGTCATATTCCCTCCGAGCATCTTCCCTAACATGTCCAGGGGCGCCGAGACCTCGGCGTCCTTGGTGGAGGATGTGGCAGGGGCGGGGGGAGCTGTGGCGCCTGCGGCCAGGAACCTTGCAGTGGCCGTGAGTGGAATCACCTTTGCAGTTGCGAGGAATTCAGCTACATTCGTTGACGAATCATGGTCGGGCATAGATCTACTGGGGTGCCGCCTGAACGTGACAGGCGGACGTTTTGTCGTAGACATCGGGGCACGCTCTCGACCTAGTATGATGAAGGAGCTCGAGCGCGGCTTGACGGTTGTCCCAGATGACTTGACAGTTGAATTGTGGGGATCAATCAATGCTGTGTCTGTGCGGGCGCCTGTGGCGGCGCGGCTCTCTTCGTAGTTCAATTTTGCGGAGGGCTTCTTCATCTGGGTCTGGGAGGTGCTTCTAGTCGAGGAGGAAGTTCTGGCAGTTCGCTATTATTTCGGTCGTCTGGGGTTTGAGCTTCAGTGGGCCAATCCGCTCTGGGCCTTGACGGGCGCCGATCCGGGAGGTGAGCCGGGCCGAATCGCGTCCAGAGTCAAAGATGGTATCGAGTCGGCAGTCGATGCCTCCATGCTCAGGTCACCGCTCACCGCGCGCCCCCCTTCCCCTGGCCGCCGCGGGGGCGGCGCGGGGGTCGGGTGGGTGGGTTTCTTGAGGCTTCTAGAACTCAATTCGTTATGTACATTATGATGAAGTGAGAGTCCTCGAGCGGGTATTAATGCATAGTGTTGGTCCAGCAATGCTCTCCAACGGCAAGCGTGCGACTGCAGCTTTTCGGGCCCATCCCAATTCCACCCTTGGGGAGTTTCAAGGATTTTCCTTCGCCAGAGTGGATGAGATCTATCATGGTGTGAAGCCCTCGGCCGAGGGAATGTCAGATGGCAGTTTGCAGCGCGTCAGAACTGACACGTGACATGACATGTGGCTTTGGTCATCTCGTGGTCTGTTGAAAAAAGGAGAGTTGGTTATCGAGATCATCGTGAGTGACGTTTGCTGTTTCTGTTATTCCTTGCAGGCTTCGCCTGATGCGCGCTCCTGTTTGTACAGGCTTCGCCTGCGCGTCCCTAGTCTGCCCTCCCCCTCCCCCTGGCCGCCGCGGGGGCGGCGTGGCTGTCGGGTGGGTGGGTTTCTCGAGGCTTCTAGAACTCAGCTCGTTTTGTTCATTGTGTACGTATGTATGCATGTATGTATGTATGTACGTTTATGCATAGGTATACGTATATGTATATGGAAAGTGCGCCAGTGGATCTTCCTGAATACCCTAGAGGGGGGGGGAGGTCGTCCAGCCCCCCCCCCCTTCCCCCCCCTCTTCCTTCGGGGGGGGGGGGGGGGGGGGGGTCCGGACCCCCCCCCTTCCCTTCCTTGGCGCTGGAAAGGGGGAGGGGGGGTCGGGCCCCACCCCCCCTCGTGTAGGGTAGTGAGTAGTGGGTAGTGGGTAGTGGGTAGTGAGTGGCGAGTGGGGAGTAGGGAGTAGGGAGTGGGGAGTAGTGAGTAGTGAATAGTGAGTAGTGTGTATTGATAAGTGAGTAGTGAGTGGCGAGTAGTGAGTAGTGGGTAGTGGGTAGCGAGTAGCGAGTAGTGAGTACTGAGTAGGGGATAGGGAGTAATGAGTAGTGGGTAGTGAGTAGTGGGTAGTGAGTAGTGGGTGCCGAGTAGTGATTAGTGAGTAGTGAGTAGTGGGTAGTGCGTAGTGCGTAGTGAGTAGTGAGTAGTGAGTAGTGAGTAGTGAGTAGTGAGTAGCGAGAAGTGAGTAGTGAATAGTGAGTAGTGAGTAGTGAGTACTGAGTAGTGCGTAGTGCGTAGTAAGTAGTGAGTAGTGAGTAGTGATGAATAGAGAGTAGTGGGTAGTGGCAGTGGGTAGTGAGTAGTGAGTAGCCAGTAGGGAGTATCGAGTAGTGAGTAGTGAGGAGCGAGTAGGGCGTAGTGAGTAGTGAATAGTGAGAAGAGAGTAGGCAGTAGTGAGTAGTAGGTAGTGATTAACGAGTAGCGAGTAGGGAGTAGCGAATAGTGAGTAGTGAGTAGGGAGTAGCGAGTAGGGAGTAGCGAGCAGTGAGTAGTAAGAAGTGGGTAGCGAATAGTGGGTAGTGAGTAGCGAGTGGTGAGTAGTGGGTAGTGGGTAGTGGGTAGTGAGTAATGACTAGTGACTAGTGAATTGTGACTAGTGGCTAGAGATTATGTGGTGACTCGTGAGTAGGGAGTAGTAAGTAGTGAGTAGTGAATAGTGAGTAGCGGGGAGTGAGTAGTGAGTATTGAGTAGCGAGTATGGGAGTAGCGAGTAGGGAGTACTGAATACTGTGTAGGCAGTATTGTGTAGGGAGTAGGGAGTAGCGAGTAGCGAGTAGTGGGTAGTGAGTAGTGATTTGCGGAAAAGGAGTAGTTAGTAGGGAGTAGTGAGTAGTGGATAGTGGGCAATGAGGAGTGATTAATGAGTAGTGAGTAGGGAGTAGTGAGTAGTGCTTAGTGAGTAGTGAGTATTGAGTAGTGGGTAGTGGGGGGTGAGTAGTGAGTAGTGAGTAGGGAGGAGGGAGTAGTGAGTAGGGAGTAGTGAGTAGCGAGTAGTGGGTGGTGGGTACTGAGTAGTGGATAGTGGGTAGTGAGTCGTGAGTAGTGAGTAATGGGGGGGTGAGAAGTGAGTAGCGAATAGCGAGTAGTTTGTAGTGGGTAGTGCGTAATGAGTAGTGAGTACTCTTTGGGGCTGGGGTTAGTGGTCGGGGTTAGGATTGGGGGTTTGGGTTGGGGTGAGGACTAGGGGTATGGTTGGCGGGGGTCGGGTTACGGAGTCAGGGGGCGGCGTTGCGAAAGGGGGGGAGGGGGGGGGGGGGGGGGGGGGTCTCACCCCCCCCTTTTGAAAGGGAGGGAGGGGGGGGGTCCCGACGACGGGTCGGGGAAAGGGGGGGAGGGGGGGGGTCCCCGACGACGGATCGGGGAAGGGGGGGATGGAGGGGGGGGTCCCGACGCAGGATCGGGGAAGGGGGGAGGGTGGGTGGGTCCTAACCCCCCTCCCTTGGGGAGATCCAGCGACGCACCCTCATGTATATGCACATGCCTGTATGCATGTATGCATGTTGTATGTATGTATGCATGTACGTATATATGTGCGCTTGTATGTATGCCTGCATGCATGTGTGTACGTATGCATGTATGCATGTACGCATGTAGGCATGTAGACATGCATGTATGACTATATGCATGCACGTATGTATGTATGTATGCATGTATGTGCGTGTTCATGTCTGTCTGCATGTATGTATGTGTGTATGTATGCATGTAGGTATGCGTGTATGCATGTATGTATATATGTATGATTGTATGCATATATGTATGTATGTGTGTTTGTATGTAGGTAGGTAGGTAGGTATGCATGCATGCATGCATGCATGGACGCATGTATGTATGCATGTATGTATGCATGCATACATGCATACATGCATGCATACATAGGTAGGTGGACAGACAGACAGGCAGGCAGGCAGGCATGCATGTATGTATGCATGCATGCATCTATGTATGTATGTATGTATGCATGCATGCATGCATGCATGCATGCATGTATGTATGTATGTATGTATTAATGTGTATGTAAGTGTATGTATGTATGTAGGTGTATGTATGTATGTATGTATGTATGTATGTATGTATGTATGTATGTATGTATGTATGTATGTACGTACGTATGTATGTATGTATGTATGTATGTATGCGTATGCGTATGCGTATGCGTATGCGTATGCGTATGCGTATGCGTATGCGTATGCGTATGCGTATGCGTATGCGTATGCGTATGCGTATGCGTATGCGTATGCGTATGCATATGCGTATGCGTATGCGTATGCGTATGCGTATGCGTATGCGTATGCGTATGCGTATGCGTATGCGTATGCGTATGCGTATGCGTATGCGTATGCGTATGCGTATGCGTGTGTTATATATACAGATGTATCTATATACTGGGGTACGGGAGGGCCGTGCCCCAATCTAGCCCACCCTCCCGGATTCCCCCCCGACCCTTTTTCGGCGCGGGAAGTCTGAACCTCTTCGGGGTCCTCCCGGGCCTGCTCGCGGCCGCTCAAATCGTATCCGGGGATCACAATGAGTGACCAGAGCGGCCCCAACAGGCCCCCGACACACCTCAAGATGGCTTCAAGATGGCCGAAGAATCCTCAAGAGGCCCCCAAGACTCCCCGGGAAGGCCCCAATATCCTCCTCATGAGGGCCCCAGATGTCCAAAGTTGCGTCACTCTTTTGGAAAACGTGCATTTTCAGCATCTCCGTTTTTTAGGTTGAAATATCGTCCAAAACGGTCCAAGAGGCCCCCGCGATTGCCCCAAGACGGCCAAAACGGCCCCCAAGAGAACCCCAAATCTGCCCAACAGAGCCGTGGGGTGGTCCAAGAGGCGCCCAAAACGTTTTTAGATGGCCCAAAGAAGGGCCCATGAGGGAGAACTCTAGCTCACATTTCGAGCCCTCCGCTCCAAGTTGACTTCTCAGACCGCCAGCGCGCCGCAAGAGGCCCCCAAGATGCCCAAACGAGACCCCGAGAAACCCCCAAAGAGCCCCTCAGAGGCCCACATAGGTTTTAAAACTGGTTCCAAGAGGCGCCCGAGAAGCATACCAAGAGACCCCAACAGGTACGTGTCCAAGAAGCCCCAAACCAACGGCCCATGCACGGTGGTGGTATGAGCCCAAGGCCAGTAGATAAACAAACCATGAGCCGGGCGAAGGGCGTTGACGCCGCAGGTGGAGCACCTTTGTGGGGTACGACCGGTATGGGGCATATGCCAATGCCAAGATGGGCGGGGGGACGCCATGCGAAGCTGCCTTTTAGTGCCATCGGTGGAATTATTTCTGGTGCACTATTCGCGTGGGGGGCGTCTGAAATGGGCTGGAGCATGCTGTGCGAACCTTTTCTCTTGAACTGAGGGTGGTGCTCCCTGTTGGGCGCGATCCGCATGAGGGGTGTGCAGCACTGGGCGCATTGGGCGACCTTCGTGTTTACTGGGGACCTTCGGGTTTTTTGAAGGCAGGTTCTAGCAGCCTACGGGTGACCCTCCCCGCTTGAGAAATGTATCATTCGATGCGTGTTGTATGGGCGCCTGGATGGGTTCGTGGTGCATTGATGCTTGTGAAGAGAACTGAATCGATTGATGCCTGTATACACGATTTCACAGGTGTGTCATGTGTGTTTTCCGGCTGCCTGGACGAAGGTATTTGGATGAAGGTATTCATCAATTCCAGATGACGTGATGTATGGATTAATGTTCGGTTGGAGTGGTATAGGAATGGACGGGTGTAGGGATGTATGCATGTACGTTTGTGGGACACAACTGAAACGTGCCATAACTGAAGCGCGCGCGAAGCGCGCGACGGCCCAGCTGGCCCTAAGAGGTCCAAGGCGTCCAGCTTTCTAAATTGACCACGCAACCAGGCCAAAAGCCCGAGGCCCCCTCAGTGAATCAATGCCTCACAATACGCTTTGGGATCAACGCCAACAAGCATCGCGGCATGCACTCACTGTGTTGAGCAAGCCCTGCGCTAGAGCTGCGGTTTTTCGTGGGTGCGCGCATGCGTGCACCCGCGATCTTGTTAATGCGTGCAGCCGTGACCTTGTCGAGGGCTGGCGCTTGCTGGAACGTAAGCGCGAAACGCGCGCGTGGTTTCAGTAATAGAACATCGGTCCCCCTGGGTCGAGGAGAATTTCGTTTGTTTCCGCAGTATGGAGGAGCAGTTTTACGCGGTCTGTCTGCATGGCCGCGCGGCGAACATCATCGACTCTTGTTTTTTCGCCCCCCAGGCGTTGCCACGCGACGGGCGACGCACGCTGCTCCTTGTCTGCGGCCTCCCGCGTTGCCGCGCGAGGAGTGCAGTGGAATCGTTTTATGCCCCCCCCCGTGCTTCTGCCGCTTGGCGACGACAGTGCGCTATTTATGTCGCGCCCATTTGCCCCGCGTCGTTGCTGAGTGGCGGGCGTAGTAAACGATCAGTGGCCTCCGGAGAATTCCCACCATGCCCAACGGATTTCGGAGGATTCCTACGGATGTTGTGCGCATGAGAATTCTCGTTGGGCCTGCAGGGTTTCACGCAGATGGAGAGCAGATATTGGATTGATATTTTTGGCGCAAGGGAAAGGGAACCCAGAGGCTCCGCCATTCCGCATGGTAGCGGAGCCTGGTTGTGCCCGCGGCCAGGCTCCAGCGTTCTCGCGCATAGATGTCCTCTTTGCAAGATGTGCTGGCCCGAGTTGTGGCGATGGAGGGTGCTGTGGTCCAGCAGAGAGCAGATCGCGACGCTAGAACTGCAGTTGCAAGAGGCACGAGCAGCAGCGACAGGAGTTGAACAGTGAACTCAAGACGATCAACAGAGAGCTCCGATTCGAGAGTCACTCGTAGACGCGAAGCTGCTCGGCAAGCCAGACAAGTTCTCAGGACATTACATGAAAATGCGAAGTATCGAGACGGAGTTGCGTGGGGGGACTGGGGCTTCGTCCTGTCAGCCTACTTCATGGCGGTGGATCCGCACGTGGCCGAGCTGATGCGTGATGCCGCGAAGGCAGACGCAGAGCCGATGGAACGCTGAGATTTGGATGAGGATGCGCAGAGAGTGAACGCGAACTTGTATTACATATAAGTCCTGACCTGCAAGGGCAAGGCGCAGGGCATAGTGAAGAGTGTTGCAGCTGCAGGGGGACTGGAAGCATGGATATCGTTGTGTGTCGAGTTTGAGCCGAAGGTCCCCTCCAGGTTCCCAGGCATGCTGGATGCGATTCTGTGCCCGACGTTTCAGGGGCACGACCCGATCAGGGGCGTCGTATCATGGGGGGCGATGGTTCAGAGGTACGAGGAGCAGACAACGGAGAAGGTGATGGAGTCGACCAAGAAATCAGTGATCAGCACGCGCCTAGTACCGCAGAAGCTGAGAGAGCACCTGATGTTGAATGTGACGAGGTTCACTACGTACGCGTTGGTGAGGGCAGAGGTGCTGAACCATTCGGGATCAAAACAGGCGGCGCTGGCACTCAACGGACCCGCGCCGATGGATTTAGACGCGCTGACGTTCGGCAAGCAGGGCAATGACGGCAATAGTAAGAACAGCAGAGGCGAAGACAACAGAGGTAAGGGCTGTGGCCATGGTGGCACCTCACAGCGCAAGTCTTGCTTGAAGAAAGGTCATGCGCTCAAGGAATGCAGGAAGGCAGCGCAGGACATGAAGGGCAGTAAGGTCAATGAAGACGGGCCCCGAAGGATCAGTAAGGGCACGGGCAGGGGCAATGACGAGACTGGTAAGACGAATGCGCCGACGCCCGAGCTCACGGACAAGGATGTTAGTTAAGTGGGCCCAGTCTGCGACGCCGAGGAGGGCTGCGTCTTCATGATCGGGGCTGGCGAGGGGGGGGAGTTCGACCGCGCAGAGAAGTTAGATCGCAATGAGGAGTCGGAGAAGGGGCCGAATTACGACGAGTATGAGAATGACGAGAGGCTTCTGATTTCGATTAATAACTTTTTACCAGGTGGGATGATCGAGGTGACGACAGGGAGATCTAGGTGCTGGTCGATTCATGTGCGGCGAGGAGTGTATGCCCACCAGGTTTTGCACCGCAGATCCCGCGGGGGGGGGTTCGGAAGCGCCGCCGCTGCGACGAGCGGGTGGTACCAAGATCTATGCCGACGGCTGCAAGACGGTACGTGTGGAGGTATTTGGCACCAAGCAATCGGTCCGATGCCAGTTCGACGTTCGAGACGTACACAAGACGATCATAGCAGTCGGTGGCCTGACGAAGGGGTCACAGGGCGCGTGGTTCGATGACGGCGGGGGCGCAGTATTAAACCCCACGGTGAGCAAGAACATCGAGGAGCTGATGAAGGAGGAAGGTAGCAAGTCGCCCACGATCCCAAAGAGGTGTGGTATCTCCGCGGCTTCGACGTGGGCGCGCGATCGCCGCGCCCGCTTCCAGAAGCAGAAGACCAATTACCAGAACCCCCTGATCGGCTGGATAACGAGGGGGCGCAGCTGCCCGAGATGCAGAGGGAGAGATGCAAGGCGACAGCGGAGGATATCGCCATGCACGAGAGGACTCATATGCCATTTCGTGACTGGTGTAATTGGTGTTTTTGGCAGAGGCCAGGGGGGTGGTCGCAAGGGGGGCTAATCCTGGCGAGGCGCCGACGATGCCTGTGATCCGCCTGGGCTACTGCTTCGTGATGCCGAGGCGGAGACGGACGTGGTCACGATCTTGGTTGTGGTTCAGAAGCCAGAGGATTGCGTAGCGGCGGTCATGGTGATTCACAAGGGGCCCAGCGAGTACGTCAATTCAGCAGTGGAGTCTTACATCGACGTCTGGGGCCCAGCGGATATCATCCTGAAGGGTGACCAGGGGGCATCGCTACAGGCAGTGACCACGGCGGTAAAGAACAGGAGGAAGCACAGCGCGCAAGTGGAGAAAGCACCGAAAGGGTCACATCAGAGCAACGGTCGATCGAGAACACAGCCGAAAGAGTGGAGTCGCTGTTGCGGACGTTGTGCAGCGAGCTGGAGACGAACCTGAGCGTGAAGATTGTGCCGAAGAGTTTGATCGTGCCGTGGCTGGCCAGACCTGTGGGTTACTTGCTCACAAGGTTCGCTATCAAGACTGACGGGGGGGGGGGGGAGCTTGAGGGCGACTTGGACGTGCCAGTTCAAGCCGGAGTTGGGGAAGATAGGCGAGGCGGTCGACTACAATATCCAGGCTAAGGACTATCCAAAGCTGGAGCCGAGATAGGCGCGACGAGAGTGGCGAGATCATTGTGGGGGCGTCACGAGGCATCGAGCACGCCAGGACTATGAAGTTAAGAGCCAAGGAGGATCGATACAACGAGGAGGTGTACAACGCGTTTATACGAGTTCCGTGGAAACCAAGAGGCTTGGAGGTTAAGGGCCAGAACGGGGTGTTTTGGAGAAGGAGGTACATCACGAAAGCGTTGATCGAGGAGCATGGACCTACGGACGGGTGCGCAGCTTGCGAGGGAAACTCATCCATGCACCCTGCGAGGTGCAGGACTAGGTTCGCCAAGATCATCGACGAGGCGGAACCTGCGATAGAGAGTGCGATTCCAGCACAACCTGCGCAGCCTGCGGGGGATGCAGCACCAGTTCAAGCAGAACAACCACCCGCGGTGGTCCAAGTTCAAGAACCACGACTGGAGACGGCAGGGTCACGAGCTCCAGGTACGCCTGTGGGTCACCATTTCGGTGAGGTACATGATCTGGACGCGGAGGTGACAGGTTGCGAGATCGTGGCAGGCGGAGACGTAGCACCTACTGCACCAAGGCTGGAGGGACCCATGGAGATAGGTATTATCATGCCGATCTCGAGGGAAGGAGACCGACGCGTCTACGAGGAGATCGAGCCAATGGTCAACTACGAGAAGCCGGTTGGAAATGGAGTCTACAGAGACGCATATACAGGAGAAGAGTTGCTTAAGGAGCTGGTCGTCAACGGAAGGGCGAAGGAGATGAAGAGCATGGAAGAGTTCGAGGTATTCGAATGGGTACCGTTCGGGGATTGGATGCAGCCGTTCGACACCAAATGGATCGACAGCAAGAAGTACGACTTACAAACGGGTGAGTGGATCGTGAGGAGCAGATGCGTTCACAGAAGGTATAGCGACGGAACCAGCCCCACGAATTTCGCAGGGACACCCGCGCTATGGGCAGTCAAGTTGGTTATATCACGGGCAGCTTCTTTGAGGTCTACTGACGCACGAAAGAAGAAGCTCGGGCTCTGCGACATTTCAGTGGCGTTTTTCCACGCGTCGCTGAAGGGGCCTCGGTATTGCTGGCCACCACCAGAGCAACGGCGACCAAGTATGCTATGGAAGCCGACGAAGGCTATGTATGGGACGCCAGAAGCATCGATGTTATCCCAAGGAGAAGTTCGAGACAACTTCAAGCATCACTGGACTGAGGAGTTAAAGACGGTGTGTTGCTTGTATTACCACCCTGGGAAGGATTCTCTATGCGCTGGGCATGGATACGATTTTGTGGTGGAGGCTCATGATGAGGAGCTGAACGAGTTCGATGAGCTGATGGCGAGCAGATTCAAGGTCAAGCCAGAACCTCGAGTGGGTCTAGGTGGAGCGGTGGGGGGTACGTCTCTCAACAGGACACTGCTCTGGGCCGAGGGGGGCTTCGGTATTTTGCCCGACCCGAAGCTGATCCTGGAGATGCGAAGGGCGTTCGTGAAGTTGATGGCCCAGTTGGACGGCAGAGCGCTATGATATACCGCAGTTGTGGAGGCATTGCTCGGTGCATGGCAGGAGACAGATGGGATGCCCACGAAGCTGTTCGAGAGCAGAGTTGTTCATATAACGACCCGAGGGTGAGGCGCATTCTGAAGCAGAAGAGGCTGGTACGATACTTGAAAGGGGCAGCGGGCATGGTGATTTTCTACCCGTACCTAGAGGCCGCGTTCAAGGTGACAGCGCCGGCAGACGCGGACTGGGCAGGACTGGGGGCGACGTTCAAGAGTATTTCATCAGGGGGAGTTCGATTGGGATTTCACTTTCTGGAGAGTTGGGTTCTGTCTCAGGCGACGGTGGCGTTGCCGAGTGGAGAGTCGGAGTTTTATGCGATGGGTTTAGGCACGGCTAGGGGACTTACCATCAAGCGCGTGTTGCAAGAGATGGCGCATATGAGGGGCGAGCATATTCAGATAACACTGGTTTTACAGACGGATTCGGCAGCAGTGAAAGGTATGATTCACAGATGCGGAGTTGGGCGTGTCAGACATCTACAGACAAAGTGGATATGGCATCGAGACCTGGTGCGCGACGGAGAGATTGAGATGGAGAAGGTAAATGCGAAAGAGCAGGTTGTGGACATCGGAACTAGGCCGATGGACGAGGAGACGCTCAAGAGGCATCTGAAGACGCTTTGGCTGATCTCAATTACCGCCACGAGCCGCAAGAGACCCGAGGTGTTGGTGAAAGTGCTGGCCGCTATGGCAAGCACCTCAGCTACGGAGGCCTCGGTGGGCTACTACTATGGTGACGGCGTTAACATCAACGTGAGCATTGCGAACGAGTTCAGTTGGTGGAGCTGTTTATCGCACCCGCTGGGTACGATGATTGCAGAGGCTGTGAGCTACTCTGTGCTTGTGGTGAAGGCGAAGCAAGATGGAGTTGTGGGGGGAGACACGGGCTACGCCGTTTCGACCAGTATAATACGAGGCGGGGGTTTTGCCAGGACGCCGTCGAAGAGGCGAGGCCGTGACGTTTCGCCCGAGTCGGAGCTGCACGCGAAGAAGAAGATGATGTCCGTGATTCTTCAGGGGCCTGTGACATACAAGAGCAGGAGTAAGGGCTACAGATACGCTGATGGTCGAGACACGCCCCTTGTCATCGCAAGACTGGGGGGCCTGGAGTTTGAGTTAGATCTGGTGCACATACCCTGGATGTACAGTATGAGATACTATCTTGGCTGAGCAGAGCCGGCTTGTTCAGATGATTTGCGACGGAGATTGATCACCTCCCGATGTGGCAGAGCGCGCAGGATTTGAACGTTTCAAGGCCTAACGTTTACGATGAAGATTGGTTTCCTTTACCATGGTTGTTTAGTTTGCATGGTCGAGACTGATGAGTTTCGACACGTAAAGTGTGATTTAACTTGTGGGGCTGACGAGCCCGCCAGCGTGCGCAGCGGCCTCGAGGAGGGCTGCAGGGTTTCACACGGATGAAGAGCATATATTGGACTGATATTTGGCGCAAGGGAAAGGGAATGCAGAGGCTCCGCCATTCCGCAGGGCCCCGTGAAATCCGTAAGGATTGGGAATTCTGTGGCACTTGACACAGGAATGGCGGAAAGTGGGGAGGGGGGTGTCTTCGGGCTGAGGAGGTCCACAGGGAGAGGGGTGAGGGAGATGGGGGCCGATCTTCGATTTGATTTCCCGTCATGGTCTGGGAGTGCGTGGCCAGGCGGATTTCGCATAACACGGGCGAAGACTCCGGCGTGGGGGGGGGGTGACATTGAGGGGGGCAGGTTGAGGGAGGTTTGGGGGGGCGAGGAGGGGGAACGGAGGGGGGGGGGCCTACCCCCCGCGCGCTTGGCGAGTGGAGGAGAATTTTGTATTGTTTGCCCGCCCGCGTTGCCGTCTGACGGGCCGAACAACGCATTAGTTGTTTCCTTCCGCCCCTTGCGACGCCTCGCGACGAGCGGTGTTGAATAATATTGCTAGGGTCCTTTGCGAAGCCACGCGGCAAGTAGAGTAGACGAGTGCGTGTTCGCCCCCCCCTTTGCTTTGCTGAGTGACGGGTAGAGCACAGTGCTATATATCCTGCCGCCTGGCATTGCCTCGTGGCAAATTTGATGAAGCAGCGTGTTACCAGCTCTGCGTTGCCGCGCGGCGAGCTGATGTAATAGGATTCGTTTCTCCCCCCAGGCCTTACCCTTGTGACCAGTGATGTGCAGTGCTGCTTGTTTGCGCCCCCCGTCGTTGCCACGTGACGCGTAGAGCATTGTAGTGCATTTTCAGCCGCTTGGCGTTGCCACGTGGCGAGTTTTTTTTTTTTTTTTTTTTTTTTTTTTTTTTTTTTTTTTTTTTTTTTTTTTTTTTTTTTTTTTTTTTTTTTTTTTTTTTTTTTTTTTTCCGCCGAAGCGTTGCCATGTGAACGGCGGAGTCGACAATGAATGTTTTTTCGAAGGATTTCAAATATATCCCATTGACTCTGGGACTTCAATATGCCTGAAGTTTGGGGTTTGTGAGGCACCCAACAATTCCACAGCGCAGCGAGGGGATGTGGCGAGGGGCTTCTGTCAGGGGAGGGTCCAAAGGGAGAGGGATGAGGGAGATTGTAGCCGCTCTTCGATTCCCCGCCAAGTTGTGGGAGTTTCAGGCCATACAGATTTCCTTGAACATGGCGAGGATGCGTCCGAGGTATTTGGGGAGGGTGACGTTGAGGGAGAGGTGGTGAGAGATGTGCTGAGGGGGTCTTGGTCGTCGTTTGGTCGTCGTCGTCGTCGTCGTCGTCGCCGCCGCCGCCGTCGGTCGTCGTTACCGTCGCGTCTCTGCCGTCGTCGTTGTTGCCGTCGTCGTCGCGTGCTGTGAGTGTAGAAGATTATTGTTTGTTGGACCATCCCCCGAGTTGCTTCATGACTGGTCGAGTATAATGCGAATTATTGCGACGGCCTTACGGCCGGTGCCGCCGATGTCGACGACGACGGCGGCGGTGGCGGCGGCGGCGACGACGACGACGCTGACGTGAGCCCGAGTCCTCAGGGATGCTTCTTAGGGTCTCTTGCCGAAGCTATCGGGGGCCTCTGGGGGGGAATTTTGGGGGTCTCTTGGGGAGCCTCTTGGGGGCCTCTTGGGGGCCTTTTCGGGTGCTCTGGGGGCCTCTTGTAGGCTTTTTGGGGCCTCTTGGGAACCTCCGGGGGTCTCCTGGGAAGTTCTCGGGGCCGAGGGCTCGAAGTGTTCGTTCGGGTTCCCCGTCAAGGCACGCTCTTGGAGCCGTCTTTGGGGCCTCTTGGGCCGTCTTGGAGGCGTTTTGGGCTGTCTTGGGGTTCTCTTGCGATGTTTCGGAGCGCTCTTGGAAGCCTCTTGGGCCGTCTTGGGGCGATCTTGAGGGCTTCTTCGGCTGTCTTGGAGAGGCGGGAAGCAGAAAAGGCGAGAACGCCCAAATCTGTCAAACACCTAGGGAACATCAATGATTTTTGCCTCTTGGGACCCTCTCGAGAGCACCTTTGGAGGCCTCTTGGGCCCCCCTTCGGCACCCCGTGGAAGAGTCTATACAGTCCGAGGGCTTCTTGGAGGTCTCGTGGAGAATTCCTGGTGACTTCTTTGGGCTTCCCGGATCGTATCCACCTATCGACCTCCAGCGTCCAGCAGCTCAGCACCCCGACCTCCACCCTCCAACAGCATGTGGCCTTCAACCTCCACTTCCACACATCGACCTCCAGCGTCCAGCAGCTCAGCACTCCGACCTCGAGTCTCAAGCATCCAACTTTCCACCTCCACCTCCACCTATCGACCTCCAGCGTCCAGCAGCTCAGCACTCCGACTTCCACCCTCCAGCAGCATGTGACTTTCAACCTCCACCTCCACCCATTGACCTCCAGCGTCCAGCAGCTCAGCACTCCGACCTCCACCCTCCAGCAGCATGTTGCCTCCAACCTCCACCTCCACCTGTCGACCTCCAGCGCCCAGCAGCTCAGCACTCCGACCTCCACCCTCCAGCAGCATGTGACTTTCCACCTCCACCTCCACCCATCGACCTCCAGCGTCCACCAGCTCAGCACTCCGACCTCCGCCCTCCATCAGCATGTGACTTTCAACCTCCACCTCCACCCATCGACCTCCGGCGTCCAGCAGCTCAGCACTCCGACCTCCACCCTCCAGCAGCATGTGACTTTCCACCTCCACCTCCACCCATCGACCTCCAGCGTCCACCAGCTCAGCACTCCGACCTCGAGCAAGACATCAGCACTTCCAGTCGACCTCCAGCGTCCACCAGCTCAGCACTCCGACCTCGATCCTCATGCATCCGACTCTCCACCTCCACGTCCACCCATCGACTTCCAGCGTCCAGCAGCTCAGCGCTCCGACCTCGAATCTCAATCTGCCTACTTTCCACTTCCACCTCCACCTATCGACCTCCAGCGTCCACCAGCTCAGCACTCCGACCTCGATCCTCATGCATCCGACTCTCCACCTCCACGTCCACCCATCGACTTCCAGCGTCCAGCAGCTCAGCGCTCCGACCTCGAATCTCAATCTGCCTACTTTCCACTTCCACCTCCACCTATCGACCTCCAGCGTCCAGCAGCTCAGCGCTCCGACCTCCGCCCTCCAGCAGCATGTGGCCTCCAACCTCCACCTCCACCTGTCGACCTCCAGCGTCCAGCAGCTCAGCACTCCGACCTCCACCTTCCAGCAGCATGTGACTTTCAACCTCCACCTCCACCCATTGACTTCCAGCGTCCACCAGCTCAGCACTCCGACCTCCGCCCTCCAGCAGCATGTGACTTTCAACCTCCACCTCCACCCATCAGCCTCCAGCGTCCAGCAGCTCAGCACTCCGACCTCCACCGTCCAGCAGCATGTGACTTTCCACCTTCACCTCCACCCATCGACCTCCAGCGTACACCGGCTCAGCACTCCGACCTCGATCCTCAAGCATCCGACTCTCCACCTCCACGTCCACCCATCGACTTCCAGCGTCCAGCAGCTCAGCACTCCGACTTCCACCCTCCAGCAGCATGTGACTTTCCACCTCGACCTCCACCTATCGACTTCCAGCGTCCAGCAGCTCAGCACTCCGACCTCCACCCTCCAGCAGCATGTGACTTTCCACCTCCACCTCCACCTACAGAATTCCAGCGTCCGCCAGCTCAGCAATCCTACCACGACTCCGGCATCGAGGTTAGGACCCCATTTCGGAACGTCTGTAATGAATCTCAGGAGCTTGATTCTGTTTTTCCCACTGCCCCCACCCACCAAAACCGTTCTTCAGGCGGAGGTCGGGGAATCGATATACAAGGGGAGGGGGGATGTCCCAAAGTAGCTCTTCTATCAGGATCGGCCCAGGACAGATCCCCACCACAAGCTCTTGCTGAACATCCTTGCGTCTCGCCGCCTGCGGATGCAGCGACTACGCCGGCGACGACCCCATCCCACAGACAAGGACCTGTCTTCTCGACTCCGGCTCCCTACTCTGACCCCTCTGGCCCCCCAACACCTGTTCCCAACTCCGACCTCCGACCTCAGCATTCCACCGTCCCCCCTGGGTCAGCAGGGGGAGGCCGAGGAAAATGCGTGACTGTCCCTGGAGATGTCCCTTTAGGTTTACGACGAGTCTTGCCCCCTTCTCAGGAGATCTGTCGCCCGAGGACTTTGCCCGACTACTACGACAAGGAGATCATCGAGATGCTGACTCCCGCACTCAACCCCGGCTCCGACCCCCGGCGCCCAGCAGATCAGCACTCCGACCTCCGCCCTCCAACGGCATATGAATTTCTCCCTCCACCTCCAACCATCGACCTCCAGCGTCCACCAGCTGAGGACTCGGACCTCGAGCCTCAAACACCCGACTTTCCACTTATACCTCCACCCCCACTTATCGACCTCCAACGTCCAGTAGCTCAACACTCCGACCTCCACCCTCCAGCAGCATGTGACTTTCCACCTCCACCTCCACATATCGACCTCCAGCGTTCAGCGGCTCAGCTCTCCGACCTCGATCCTCATGCATCCGACTCTCCACCTCCACGTCCACCCATCGACTTCCAGCGTCCAGCAGCGTAGCACTCCGACCTCGAATCTCAAGCTGCCTACTTTCCACTTCCACCTCCACCTATCGACCTCCAGCGTCCAGCAGTTCAGCACTCCGACCTCCACCCTCCAGCAGCATGTGGCCTCCAACCTCCACCTCCACCTGTCGACCTCCAGCGTCCAGCAGCTCAGCACTCCGACCTCCACCTTCCAGCAGCATGTGACTTTCAACCTCCACCTCCACCCATCGACCTCCAGCGTACACCGGCTCAGCACCCCGACCTCGATCCTCAAGCATCCGACTCTCCACCTCCACGTCCACCCATCGACTTCCAGCGTCCAGCAGCTCAGCACTCCGACTTCCACCCTCCAGCAGCATGTGACTTTCCACCTCGACCTCCACCTATCGACTTCCAGCGTCCAGCAGCTCAGCACTCCGACCTCCGCCCTCCAGCAGCATGTGACTTTCCACCTCCACCTCCACCTACAGAATTCCAGCGTCCGCCAGCTCAGCACTCCTACCACGACTCCGGCATCGAGGTGAGGACCCCATTTCGGAACGTCTGTAATGAATCTCAGGAGCTTGATTCTGTTTTTCCCATTGCCCCCACCCACCAAAACCGTTCTTCAGGCGGAGGTCGGGGAATCGATATACAAGGGGAGGGGGAACGTCCCAAAGTAGCTCTTCTATCAGGATCGGCCCAGGACAGATCCCCACCACAAGCTCTTGCTGAACATCCTTGCGTCTCGCCGCCTGCGGATGCAGCGACTACGCCGGCGACGACCCCATCCCGCAGACAAGGACCTGTCTTTTCGACTCCGGCTCCCTACTCTGGCCCCTCTGGCTCCCCAACACCTGTTCCCCACTCCGACCTCCGACCTCGGCATTCCACCGTCCCCCCTGGGTCAGCAGGGGGAGGCCGAGGAAAATGCGTGACTGTCCCTGGAGATGTCCCTGTAGGTTTACGACGAGTCTTACCCCCTTCTCAGGAGATCTGTCGCCCGAGGACTTTGCCCGACTACTACGACAAGGAGATCATCGAGATGCTGACTCCTGCACTCAAGCCCGGCTCCGACCCCCAGCGCCCAGCGGATCAGCACTCCGACCTCCGCCCTCCAACAGCATATGAATTTCTCCCTCCACCTCCAACCATCGACCTCCAGCGTCCACCAGCTGAGGATTCGGACCTCGAGCCTCAAACACCCGACTTTCCACTTATACCTCCACCCCCACTTGTCGACCTCCAACGTCCAGTAGCTCAACACTCCGACCTCCGCCCTCCAGCAGCATGTGACTTTCCACCTCCACCTCCACATATCGTCCTCCAGCGTTCAGCGGCTCAGCACTCCGACCTCGATCCTCAAGCATCCGACTCTCCACCTCCACGTCCGCCCATCGACTTCCAGCGCCCAGCAGCTCAGCACTCCGACCTCGAATCTCAAGCTGCCTACTTTCCACTTCCACCTCCACCTATCGACCTCCAGCGTCCAGCAGCCCAGCACTCCGACCTCCACCCTCCAGCAGCATGTGGCCTCCAACCTCCACCTCCACCTGTCGACCTCCAGCGTCCAGCAGCTCAGCACTCCGACCTCCGCCTTCCAGCAGCATGTGACTTTCAACCTCCCTCCACCCATCGACCTCCAGCATCGACCAGCTCAGCACTCAGACCTCCGCCCTCCAGCAGCATGTGACTTTCAACCTCCACCTCCACCCATCGGCCTCCAGCGTCCAGCAGCTCAGCACTCCGACCTCCGCCCTCCAGCAGCATGTGACTTTCCACCTCCACCTCCACCCATCGACCTCCAGCGTACACCGGCTCAGCACTCCGACCTCGATCCTCAAGCATCCGATTCTCCACCTCCATCACCCATCGACTTCCAGCGTCCAGCAGCTCAGCACTCCGACTTCCACCCTCCAGCAGCATGTGACTTTCCACCTCGACCTCCACCTATCGACTTCCAGCGTCCAGCAGCTCAGCACTCCGACCTCCGCCCTCCAGCAGCATGTGACTTTCCACCTCCACCTCCACCTGCAGAATTCCAGCGCCCGCCAGCTCAGCACTCCTACCACGACTCCGGCATCGAGGTGAGGACCCCATTCCGGAACGTCTGTAATGAATCTCAGGAGCTTGATTCTGTTTTTCCCATTGCCCCCACCCACCAAAACCGTTCTTCAGGCGGAGGTCGGGGAATCGATATACAAGGGGAGGGGGAATGTCCCAAAGTAGCTCTTCCATCAGGATCGGCCCAGGACAGATCCCCACCACAAGCTCTTGCTGAACATCCTTGCGTCTCGCCGCCTGCGGATGCAGCGACTACGCCGGCGACGACCCCATCCCACAGACAAGGGCCTGTCTTTTCGACTCCGGCTCCCTACTCTGACCCCTCTGGCCCCCCAACACCTGTTCCCAACTCCGACCTCCGACCTCAGCGTTCCACCGCCCCCCCTGGGTCAGCAGGGGGAGGCCGAGGAAAATGCGTGACTGTCCCTGGAGATGTCCCTTTAGGTTTACGACGAGTCTTACCCCCTTCTCAGGAGATCTGTGGCCCGAGGACTTTGCCCGACTACTACGACAAGGAGATCATCGAGATGCTGGCTCCTGCACTCAACCCCGGCTCCGACCCCCATCGCCCAGCAGATCAGCACTCCGACCTCCACCCTCCAACAGCATATGAATTTCTCCCTCCACCTCCAACCATCGACCTCCAGCGTCCACCAGCTGAGGATTCGGACCTCGAGCCTCAAACACCCGACTTTCCACTTATACCTCCGCCCCCACTTATCGACCTCCAACGTCCAGTAGCTCAAGACTCCGACCTCCACCCTCCAGCAGCATGTGACTTTCCACCTCCACCTCCACCCATCGACCTGCAGCGTCCAGCACCTCAGCACTCCGACCACGTGCCTCAAGCATCTGTCTTTCCACCTCCACCGCCGCCTCCACCTCCACCTAACGACCTCCAGCGTCCAGCAGCTCAACACTCCGACCTACAACATCCAGCAGCAGTTGACATTCAACCTCCATCTCCACCTGTCGACCTCCACCGTCCACTAGCTCAGCACTCCGACCCCGAGCCGGCCCAGTGCCGTTACGACGCGAGCCCGGGGCCATTACCCACATTTTCGGCCACCTCTGGGAGCAGCACCGACCTCGAGCCTCAAACATCTGACTTTTCACTTCCACTTCCACGTTCAACCTCTCCACCTATCGACTTCCAGCCACCGCCAACCCAGTCGCCTACCGACTTCCAGCCTTCACCAGTCCAGCATTCCGACCTGCAACCTCAACCATCCGACTTACCACCTTCACCATTTTCACCTATCGACCTCCAGCCTCCAGCTGCCCAGCATTCCGACCTTCAGCGCCCAACGCTCGACATCCCGCCATTACCATCTCCACCTATCGACCTCCAGCCTCCGACGGCACAGCATTCAGACCTCCAGCGTCCAACAGTCGACCTCCCACCACCACCATCTTCACCTATCGACCTCCAACCTCCGACGGCCCAGCATTTCGACCTCCAGCGTCCATCGTGTGACTTCCCACCACCGCCATCTCCACCTATCGACCTCCAGGCTCCGACGGCCCAGCATTCCGACCTCCAGCATCCACCATTCGACCTCCCGCCACCACCATCCCCACCTATCGACCTCCAGGCTCCGACGGCCCAGCATTCCGACCTCCAGCGGCCAACATTCGACGTCCCACCACCACCATCCACACCTGCCGCCCTCCAGCTCCCACCTCTGACCCAGCGTCCACCAGTGCACCACTCCGCACATCCACGCAAGAGCACAGGCGGGGGAAGAGCCGATTATACCCACGTCGACGGCGACGTTCCCGCTTGCATTCTTCAGGCCCCTCCACACATGCTGAGCATTCACAGTGGACCATCTCAACCAAGACACCGGCGAGACCATAAAGCCACAGCCCAAGATGGCACGTGGTCACTAACGGTACTTCACAAAAATGCACGTTCTCTTAACGATGACCGCATTGACGAGGTGATCATCGAGATGGGCACAGAACATTGGGACTTCATACTCTTCATCGAAACCTGGAGGACAGCAGTTTCAGAGATGTGGGAAACTGCCGAAGGCCATATTTTTGCCGGATCTGGTCATGATCAGCCCTCTCACGGGGTTGGCGTGTTGGTTCGCAAACGATGGGGCAAACACATCAAACAGCTCCAAGGTGTTAGCGCTAGGCTTGCAGCGCTCCACATACGGCGGGGCTCATTCAAATTGGTGTCAGTCGCAGCGTATTTCCCGCACGCGGGATACAGTGGCCAACATGTGGAGCAACTGTACACGATGATTTCTGCATTGCACGCCGAAGCTCGCGAACAAAAACATCATGTTATTGTGGCTGGAGACTTTAATGCACAAGTTGGACGCCTGGATTCAATCGAACCCATGCGGCACGACGACTATGCCGACGACGACGAGCCTAGGACTGACGCCAGGCACATCGGACATCGCGCGTATGGGAAGTGTGATTCGAGGGGGGCTTGGCTACGTGCGTGGGCGTCTAAGGAACGTCTTGTTATCGCGAATGCATTTTTTCGCAAGCCAGTGGGGCAGCAAGTAACTTGCACACAGCAGTGGCTCCGAGAAGCAGTTCGACTACATCCTTGCCTCCAGGCGCCTATTCCGACAATGCCGCAACGTGGAGGCGAACAACGCAGTGGACTTAGGTTCAGATCTTAAGGCCGTGGTTGCGCACTTCTGCTTCCAGCGACGCATCTCCACTGACCGGCGTGCGCAGACGAACGGCGCCAGCCCAAGCACGCATCGCGACGCACGACCGCCCGCAGCTGGGCCCGCGTCAACGTTGAGGCGTATCGCACAACGGCCATGGACGCTATCTCTGCAGCAGACCTACCGCGACCGCCAGAAGAGCTCAGCAACCACATTGAGACATCCATGTTGGAAGCAACGACAAAAAGCATTGCGGAGCCGGCGCAACTGATACCGCACCTCTCGACCAACGTGCACTTCCAAGCGCTGATCCAGCAGAGGCGCAACATCCCGAATGACAATGCACAGTCCCGACGCGACGTCAGCAAGCAAATCCGACAAGAGATGCGACGGCAAAAACGAGCAACACGACGTGCGCAGATCAGCACCATACTCGAGGACTACCGTGGACTCAAGCGCATCACGACCATCAAATCAGGGCGGAAGCGTACACTAATCACGGAAATGCGCGGCAAGGGCGACGCGAAGCATGCCAGCAGAGACTCAATTGCGAACGTATTTGCAGATTTCTACGAGAATTTGTATCACACTCCACTCGACAATCTTCACCACCTGAGCCTTCTGACGACACGGTGCCGCCTTTTACAATCCACGAGCTCAACAGGGGACTGTCCAACCTCGAGCGGGGAAAAGCACCCGGCACGATCGGAATCAGGGCCGACATGTTGAAGCATACACCCACTGAGCTCAAACGAGCCGTACTCCAATTATACAGCGCTGTCATACAAGCCGACGCGCCTACTCCGCAGAGTTGGCGACAGACAGTCATCACAGTATTCCCGAAAGCAGGTGGCCCCATGCAACCTCAGAACTACAGGCCAATCTGCACCATTCCCCTGCTCTACAAACTTTTCAGCAAGCTTCTATGCAATAGACTACAGCCGCCCCTGGACAAACAACAGCCCCCAGACCAAGCAGGATTTCGCCCGGGACGTTCGACGCAAGATCATCTGTTCACTTTCCACATGCTTCGGGAGAGAGCTCGGGAATGGAACCAACCACTTTGGATAGCAACGCTGGACTTCAAGAAGGCTTTCGACACGGTCGAGCACGAGAGCCTATGGGCCGCACTCAAGAGCCAGGGTATCGCACCAAGCTACATGCACCTACTCAGGAACATGTATTCTGGCCAAACAGCCGCGGTGCGGACAGACGCGACCAGCCGCCCATTCAACCTGCAGAGGGGCACAAAGCATGGCGATCCCCTTAGTTCACTACTTTTCAATCCGCTTCTTGAACACATCATGCGCCCACTTGTCGACGCATGGAAAAAGCGCAACCAAGGCATCCAATTCGGCTTCAATAAAGACTGCTCTCTCACCAACCTGCGCTTTGCCGACGACGTCCTTCTGACGAGCCGCACCTCACCGCGCTCGGCGACAATGCTTGAACACATGGCCACAGCTGCGCAACGACACGGCCTCCACATCCACCCGGACAAGACGAAGATCCCGACGAATTTGACTGAGAGGACTGGGGGGGCACGGCAGCGCAAGGTGAGCATCAACAGCGTGGAAATCGAGATTTTACTTCACAGTGGGTCAGTCAAGTACTTGGGGCAGCAGATCAGCTTCCAAGACGCCATGCAGACCGAGGTGCAACACCGGATCAAGGCAGGCTGGGCAGCCTTCGCTGCTCGCGAAGAGGAACTCACAGCGAAGCACTGCCCCTTGAAGCACCGACTCCGGCTTTTCGAAGGCACTGTCACACCGACGGTGCTACGCGGGGCGGCCACTGGACTCTGACCGAGCCTTTACGACAACAGTTACGATGCACCCAACGACGCATGTTACGAACGATTGTCGGCTCCCCACGACGACGCAACACCGCCAACGCGAGGCCCGCATCCAGTGCGACCAACCAACGCACGACTCAAGCGACGACAGAACCGCAAACCCACGAAGACGACACGCACGGAGAAGCAAAACGCAACCGACCGTCATCTACCCACCCAAACGCAGATACCAGCACAGCTAACATCCCCAGCACCGACAACGAGGAGAACGTCGCACCGGAGAGCATTGTCTTGGAGTCGTGGGTCGACTACATCAGGCGCGCGACAAGTCAAGCAGAAAGCCTCATGCACAAGCACAGTGTTATCGACTGGAGTACGAGGCAACGGCGATTGGTGTGGAGATGTGCCGCGAGAGTGGCGAAGCAGTCCCCTCGAGAATGGTCTCAATGTGTGGTCAACTGGCACCCGAGCCCTCATGCTTTTCAAAAAGGCAACAGGAATTCGGGAGGACAGCAGAAGCGATGGGATGACGACGTGCGTGATTTTCTCGTATCCCACGGTGTGCAAGAGAGACCCGCCCGGAGCAGCTACGACGTGAACGACATCGATCGGCTTAAACTGGCGACCGACGAGTCAACTTGGACTAAACTGGAGGCACAATTTGTCACGTGTTCCATTCCTGATACTTCTGTGGCGCCGGCCGCCTGAGTAAGCTTCCAGCTAGCCGGCCATGTCTGCGAGGCCACGGCCTCACCCGCTCCGCCCTTAAGGGGCCCGGGCGATTGCCCGCACGAGCGTCCCATTCCATTCCCATTCCCGGATCGTGCGGGGGTCTGGGACTCTGCGGGACCGTGCGAGGGTTTCGGAATCGCGCGAATGCGAATTATTCTCGCCCGCTTGCGCTGTCACGTGACCAGTAGACTAGATTTGTACTTTTTCGCCCCCCATCTTGCCACGTCACGTGTATAAGAGTAGACTCGCATTTTTCCCAACCATCCTGTGGTGTTGGTTCGTTTTTTGATTAGACAGCGCTTCACGTCTCCTTCAGTTATTCCTCCTCCTCCTCCTCCTCCTCCTTCTCCCCCCTTCCCACTTTTCCCAGTCTTGACTCTGCCGTCCGCATGTCCTCATCGCCACCACCATCATCATCATCACCATCATCATCATCATCTGCATCATCACCACCATCAATCATCATCATATTCCTCCTCCTCCTCCTCGTCATCATCATCATCATCAGCATGATGATCATCATCACCATCACCATCACCATCATCATCACCAGGGCCGCTGTGCTATGCGCGTCCGCGCGATTCGCGCTATCCAGGAGGAAGGCCCCGCGGAGGCGCGAGCCGAGGAGGTTTGCAAGCTGTGCCAGGCTCTGCTGGACATGATCCGTTGCAGCACTCACCCTGGCACTTGCCATGCTGTGTACACCATGCTGGCGCTGAGCGTTGCGAGAATGCTGGATTATGACATGCGGCTTTGCCCA